>JBBPCW010000133.1:22817979-22834659 GCA_037974425.1 Phenacogrammus interruptus | reverse complement strand
TATCAGACGCTTTTATCCAAAGCGACTTCCAATTCCTAATTACAGGGGACAGTCTCCCTGGAGCAACTTGGGGTTAAAGGTCTTGCTCAGGGACCCATTGGTGGTGTGCTGAAGGTAGGATTTGAACCCATGACCTACCCACTACGCCACCACCACAAGTTAATTTACTATTAACTGTGTTTATTAATTGCTCTTTCACACTTACTTTTAGGCTCATTGTCTTAACAAACTATTTGTCACACTGGAGTGTATTTGTGATTTAATCTGAATAGTGCTATAATGTTACAACTAATAATAATATGTAATACATTGTACTCATTGGAATCAATCCAGTGAATTACTGTAAGGTGGGTAATTTTAAGGTTTGCTTAAAGGGTTCCACCAATTTTTCAAATTCTTCAGTCATTGAGATGTAAACGTCATTCGGAGTGGTTTGAGGTGAAACTGTTTATTGTAAAGAGAATTCGTTACAGTGTTGGTGATTGGAACCAGGGCTTGTGATTTAGTCGCTAAAATAAACAGTGAATCTACATGTGTCTTGTGACTTTACATATAATACTGATAGTAAAGCTAAATCTGAAAAAAAGTAGTTTTCTTAATAATGTAGCATTTTAAGTACAGTTTTGCCATTCAAGGCTCTATATTTACACCTTAAGGTTGAACAGAATTTTTGGGAAATTTGTTTGCTTTTATGTCACAGTTCCTATAACACAATCAAATTGGCATCATGTCAAACTTGTTAGTTCTCCCCCCTGTCCTTTCTCTAAAAATGATGCCCTTGCCAGACAGCATCTGTGATGGATCTTCATTTTTCATGTTCATCTTTATTACCTCTACATGCAATTTTGTATTTTATTCATTTTATCTTCAGGGAAAGTGTTGTTCACCATATAACATGTAATATTAAATTATATCATTGTATTTATATGATATGTATTATATTATTATTTTTCTGTGAATAATATATATACATTGTGACTAAGTATACCAATGTACTGATGCTGCTAGAAACTGAATTTTCCAAAGGAATCTTCCTGAGGGATTAAAAAAGTTTTAATCTACCTCTCCAATCTATCAATAGAAACAGAGATTAAAATCAACACTATCCATTTTCTAACAGAATTTATTTTTAAATACGTACAGCTTTTCACAGCTGTAATGCAATTACAAGTGGTTACACAATGTGAACATTGTGAAGTTCTTTCTGCATTTAACTCGTTCACCAAGTGAAGCAGCAGGAGGCCAGGGGTGCAGCGCCCAGGGAGGGACAGTGTGGGGATGGTACCTTGCTCAAGGAAACCTCAGCAGTCCTGGGATTCAAACCCACAGCCTCTTGATTGTAGGGGCAATTCCCAACCACCGGAGCCCCAAGCTATTGTGATGTTAGCCGCTACTTTTTGCAACATAAGCCAGAATGTCTTCATCTATTTCCCCTCAGAAACCCTCCACACTGCAGCCATGGAATTTTGGTATTGATTACATCACAGTGGCATCATTCAAAATCTGTCAGTTATTCCACTCCCCTCCATGTCAAGCTGCTAAGAAAAATCCATTCACCATGCAGAACCCAGCTCTGTACATGTTTTTTGCTGCTGTAGTGATTGTTGACAGTTCAGGTATGATTTCTTTGGTGGTTCTTTACGAATACTGTACTAGAATAAAAACGGTGTTGGTGAAGTGACTGCCATGCTCGATGCTTCGACCTTACTTTGTGTCTTGTTTACTTTTGTTATTCTTCCATTTTGCCTGGATCATACACAGTCAGTGTGGCAACTACGTCTGTTGGATCCAACAGATACAGTGGAGATTGAAAGTTTGGGCACCCCAAGTAAAAATGTGTATTAATGTGCATAAAGAAGCCAGGGAAAGATGGAAACATCCCCAAAAGCTATCAAAATGCAGATGAGACATTCTTATAATATGTCAAAACAAGTTGGATTTTATTTTCATCATTTACACTTTCAAAATAACAGAAAACCAAATAATGGTGTCTGCAAAAGTTTGGGCTTCCTGCAGAGTTAATACCTTGTACTGCCCCCTTTGGAAAGTATTACAGCTTGTAAACACTTTTTGTAGCCAGTCAAGAGACTTTCAGTTCTTGTTTGAGGTATCTCCGCCCATTCTTCCTTACAAAAGTCTTCCAGTTGTTGGAGATTTCTGGGCTGCCTGTTACGCACTGCTCTTTTAAGGTCTATCCATAAATTTTCAATTATGTTAAGGTCAGAAGATTGTGAAGGCCATGGCAAACTTTTCAGTTTACGCCTCTTCATGTAATCCACCGTTGATTTTGAGGTGTGTTTCGGATCATTATCCATTTGTAGAAGCCATCCTCTCTAACTTCAACTTTTTCACAGATGGCATCAAGTTGGCATCCAAAATTTGCTGAAATTTTATTGAATCCATTTTTCCTTTTACTCAAGAAATGTTCCCTGTGCCTCTGGCTGCAGTACAACCCCAAATCATGATTGATCCACCCCCAAGCTTAACAGTTGGACTGAGGTGCTTTTCATTCAACTTTGTGCCCTTTTTTCTCCAAACATACCTTCGCTCATTCCGGCCAAAAAGTTCAGTTTTAACCTCATCGGTCCACAGAACTGTTTCCAAAATGCCTATTTTGTCTATTTGTTCTTTTGAGGACTTCAGACGCTGATTTTTGTGTTGTGGATGTAGAAGAGGTTTTCTTCGGGTGACTCTTCCATGAAGACCATATTTGTACAAGTATCTCTTTGTACAAGTGTACCACAACTCCAGTGTGTGCCAGATCTTTCTGGAGGGATTGTGCAGTCAGACGTGGTTCTTGACTTGCTTTTCTCACAATCCAGCGAGCTGTTCTGTCTGATATTTTTCTTGGTCTTCCAGTTCTTGCTTTAACTTCCACTGTTCCTGATGACTGCCATTTCTTAATTACATTCCGAACAGAGGATATTGAGATTTGAAAATGCTTTGCTATCTTCTTATAGCCTTCTCTTGCTTTGTGAGCGTCAACTATTTTCAGTTTCAGTGTTCTAGACAACTGCTTAGAAGAACCCATGGTGCTGATTGTTGGAGCAAGGTCAGATGAGTCTGGGCATTTAAAACCTTTGAGATTGACAACACCTGGTGTTTCCACACAATGACTGTGAACAGTCCCTGACACTGTCAGGTCTCAGCTTTCCAAAGGGGGCAGTACAAGGTATGAACTCTGCAGGGTGACCAAACTTTTTCAGACACCATTATTTGGTTTTCTGTTATTTTGAAAGTGTAAATGGAAAAAAAAATAAAATAAAATAAATAAATAAATAAATAAACTTTTTTGCCATATTAAAAGAATGTCTCATCTGCATTTTGATGGCTTTTGAGGATGTTTCCATCTTTCCTTGGCTTCTTTATGCATATTAATAGACATTTTTACTTGGAGTGCCCAAAATTTCTATCTCCACTGTATACTCTTATTAGTCTACAAGGGGTTCCTATGTCCATGTTTTTAACTCGGGACCCAACCTGGAATTTTTGGTCATGAAATGTCACCCTTTCTATCTTCCTTGGGAATTCACCTCGGTCATAGCCTGCAAAAACCTCCACCAACACTTCACCTGCCCCACCAGGGTGGACAAAGACATTGGATTGCTGTTACACTCTGTTTAAGGACTGCTACAGATCACATGTAATTTATTTCTACTGCTAAATTTTCTTTTAATCATTATGGTTGGGCATCTCACTGCATCTCAGTGCAGGTCGTACTATGTATGAGTGTGTAAAACATGAATTTGAATTAAACGGTTGGAATAAAAGTTAACAAGTGAATACTTCTGTAGTTCAAGGTAACCAGGACGTAGTGAATTCTTACCAAAAAACAGCACAGCCCTTATCCGGTTAGTCAGTATGTGTTTTTGTGTTTCTAAGGCTGTGGAGAGAGGCCTTTGGTGAGCCCACCAGGCGGCTCCCGTGTTTTAGGTGGGCATTTTGCTCCAGAAGGTGCCTGGCCTTGGCAAGTCAGCATACATATGAAGAGGTCCAGACACATGTGTGGTGGCTCTATTCTCAACCGCCACTGGATTCTCTCAGCAGCTCACTGCTTCAACTGGATAAGGTGAACAGCTCATAACTTACTGCACCTCATGTTATGTAAACATATCTGAATATCTTGACCTTGACAGATAAGGCATTTGTATACAAAAAGCTTCTTCATTTTCTTCATGTTCTTTTTTTATTGCTTCTCTCTGTGCTTTTGTGTTTTATTTCTATACACCCTATAATGCATATCATTTGTGACTAATGTGCATGAAACAGTTAAGAACCAGCGCCATACATTTCCTAACAGAATTTAACTCCTGTCAAATGATGCTCGTTAGGAGCTATGAATACTGTGATATGAGCCTCTTTTTCCAACGTAAGTTGAATGATTATGTCTCCTTCTGTTCTTCAGAACACCCACCACACTGCTGGTGGTGGCTGGGCTTCACCGTCAATCACAGAAATCCAGGGGTGCCCAGAAACGCACTGTAATAAGAGTTATTACACACAAGGACTATGACAAGACAAATAAAGAGAATGACATAGCCCTCCTGCAGCTTCGTCACCCGCTGTCCTTCAACTCCCGTGTGCAGCCTGTGTGCACACTTGGAAACGAGACTGAGGAGAGTGACCTCAGCCTCAGCTCCTGTTTCATCAGTGGCTGGGGCAGCACAAAGTATAAAGGTTTGCCTTCGCATCTTACTGCACTTAAAATTAGGTTTACAGTAGCAGAACTGATACAGTGACACTTCTTACTCTTATTAATCGTGAGACAGCAGCATAACTACTGCTGGTAGCTGCTCTGTAGCTAACATGTAAGTTAAGCAGTTAAGAAAACTGTGACCCACACAAAGCCCTTCAGGTTTAATAGGATCTTTTCAATTGTAATGTTTAATAATTAAACTCTTAAAAATAAAAGTCCCAAAAAGGATTATTTGGAATAATGCCACAAAAGAACAAAGTTCTGGCGCCCCAAAAAAACGTTCCAACACACAGTTCTTTTAATAATTTATTTTCGTAAAAGAGATGTTTGGAGAACCTCCAAATAATGCCAATGTATCGTTTCACTTTTTCATAGAACAATAGGTCCAAGCCAAGAACCCGTTGAAGGACTTATGGTGGATAGGCCAGTTTTGCTGCCCCCCGTTATTTTGCCCATTTATAAATAAATGTAAATTATATGTTTAAACTATCACTAGTATATCGTAAATTATCACTTTCAGTACATTCTTCTTAAGCACATATTGTTTAAATGCATGATTGCATCTCCATGTCAGAAGATACAAATGGGTGTTGGGGGTGGGTTGCTCTGATCCAGCAGTGCTTTGGTCAAGATTAATATCAGCAGGAAACTGCTGAAGCTGTGACAGGATGGTAAAGTCTTATTAATGATAAACATTAGGGGTCGGTTTCCCAGAGAGGGATTAAGCCTAGTCTTGGACTACCCTTTCCTTTTCAATGGAAAATCTCCATTCACAGAACTACTTTATCCAGGACTAGGCTTAATCCCTGTCCGGGAAACCGACCCTAGATCTAGCTGCGGCCAATGTTTGGTGTGTTGGCTGGGGGTTTGCAACTTAGCTCACATTAACTGCATTTTCATGTTGTATCCATAGACAGAAATTTTTAAAGATGTCTGAAGTGTAGCCACTCTCTGCAACATACAATGAATGCTGGGTAAAATTCTATCATACATTTCATCAGACTAATATAACCTGTCTGATCCGATTTGTTACTTCACACATGTGAATGTAATTATATTAATACACAGATACACAGGTAATGGAGTTACTGTGTTGTATGGAATGAAGAAAATAAATTGTGCATTAGATTGTAATGATGAATAAACTGATTTTGAAATTGATACAAAATGTTCCCTAAGAATGACTTAGTTGCTGCTTCTCTGCCGGAGACACTTGTTCTCGGGGTTTGGGCTAGACCCCTTACTTCCAGTGAAAGGCAATCTTAATGCATCAGCATACCAAGACATTTTGGACAATGCCATGCTTTTAACTTTGTGGATACAGTTTGGGGAAGAAGCTTTTCTATTCCAGCATGACTGTGTCCCAGTGCACAAAGCGAGCTCCGTAAAGACATGGCTGCAGTTCAGTGTAAAAGAACTTGACTGGCCCACACAGAGCCCTGACCTCAATAACATCCATCACTGCAGAAATCATTCACACAAATTCCCACAGAAACTCCAAAATCTTGTGGAAAGCCTTCCAAGAAGAGTGGAAGCTTTTATAACTACAAAAGGGGACCAACTCCACATACAATTCTATTTATTTGAATGAAATGTCATGAAGTCCATGTTGGTGTAATGGTGTGCCCCAGTACTTAGCTAACAGGCAGGTAAAGAGGCTCCTTCAGTAACATTGAGAGTAAGGTTTTAATTTAAAATAATTAAAAACTGAAACAAAATTACAATGTTCACCTCACACCAATTTAAATGTACTTAAATATCGAGAGCCATCACAGTTTTCCGTTGAGGCTGGTGAAGTGAAAGAACACTTCTGTTAGCTTGATGCTAACATGATATGCTGATTGACATATAGGGTCTAGCAAAACACAACATCATTGTGATATAAATCAAGTGAATGAAAGATCGGTCAGATGTGATTCTGATGCAGAAATATCTTTAAAATAGGCTAAAATCTGTGCATGTCTTTGGGTAACATTTACAGGGGGTATGCGGCACCGAAGTGAGGGCTTCAGTACTAAGCCCCCTGTTTGCATTTTTGATGATTAGTGTGTCAGCTTGCTGTTTGCTTTTCTGTCAGTCAGTAGAGCCAAAACATTTAGGGTCAGTTTCCCAGACAGGGATTAAGCCTAGTCCTGGATTATGTGGTGAATAGAGATTTTCCTTTGAAAAGGAAAGCGTAGACTTGGCTTAATCCCTGTCTGGGAAATCGACCCTTAACGATTGGTAGCTGTTAGATTCCCGTGACTTTCCTGCCCGCCACATTTGTTTGATTTTATTTAAATCTATTACCTTGTGAGATACATTCATAGCTTAATGTTTCTATACTGGTTTCTAAGAAACCAGCCTGCATGGATCAGAATAAACACTCCTGTGCTGTTCTAAAGATTTTATATTGCTGAGACAGAAAGTCTGACTGTAAATTCCAGCAACTGGCATCATTTATTATTCTAGATTATTCTAGAAGTACAGGGGTAAGCAAATGTTTAGGAACCCCTACTCAAATGATGTTGAAAGTTGCATAAGGATCAGTATGCGACCCTTCAAACCTTGATTTAAAACCAGATAAGACTATAAAGTGTCTCTAAATGCTACTGTAAGTAAAGCTCACTATTTGAAATGCTTATCTAGACAAATTTTAGGAAAATCTCTGGTTGATCTGGCACGGTGATACATTTGCATGATGATCCTTACTGTCATCTCATCAAAAACATTAGTGTGGGCAACACCATTTAGACAAACCAGGTGCATTTTGGAATCCAGTATTGTAGTTAGATGAACTCATTGGATACAATTATTAAAGGTACAGCTCAGGAAAAAAATAAGAGACCACTGCAAAAACAGCTTTGCTTTAGTTTTTAAGAACTACTGACAATATTCCTCCAAATAAAACAATCTTTCCTTAAAGCATCATTTTAAAGAAAATGACAGGACATCAACAAAAGAGAAATGGTTGTGTCTACAGAACTTCGATAATTCTTTAGTTCACTCAAACAAAATGGCAATATTTACCTTCGACATACTTCTAGTAGTGTTTGCCATCCAACTGCTCACATTGTGAGAGGAGAGTGTTGATTAAAGCTGTGTTTTTTTTATACTTTTCCTCATTAAATAAGATGTGATTCTGGTGATCAGTAATCAGTACCTCGTAAAGCGGAACGAGGCGCTCCTGTAGGAATTTAACAGACACTGGTATGGAAAGGTTTAAAAATAAATAGCAGTGGTTTCTTATTTTTTTTCCCAGAGCTGTATGGTTGAAGAAAGTTAAGCGTATATTAAGAGAATATTCTTGTTTTAAGATGTTGAGAATAGGTAAATATAATTCTTTGAGGTTTTACGTCAGTCAGTAGCTTCTCTCTGGAGAGAAGTTAAAAATATAGTCTACTAAATATCAACAAAGTTTGGATGCTAATATGTCAGTCAGTGAAGAAACAGAAGACGAATATTACAATGCAAAGCATGCAAAACACTGAACTACTGCAAGCATAGAGAGATGAAGGTTGTGAAACAGCCTTTACCATCTCCAGCATTGAATTACTGCTGAAAATACACGAAGACTGAAGCTAGCTACGAGGAACGCCTGGAAGCCCTGATTTTAGATGACTAAATACTGCCTGAAAGGGAAACCAAGCAGAGGGACTGTTGACAAAATGACCAAGGATGATTATCACATACACTATATGGACAAAAGTACTGGGACACATGACCATTACACCAACAGGGACTACAATAATATTGTAGTCAGATCCATATACTTTAATATGGAGTTGTTCCCCTTTTGAAGCTATAACAGCTTCCACTCTTTTGGAAGACTTTTTTTTAGAAGAAGGGGTTTCTGTGGGAGTTTGTACTCATTCATTAAAGTGATCATTCAGTCATATGTGAAGACACCACTACACACAGTGTAAACAGCACGAAATTCAACCTCTGCATTTAGCCCATTCACCAAGTGATGCAGGGGGCAGCCATGAACACGGCGCCCGAGGAGCAGTGTGTGGGGACGCTACCTTGCTCAGGGTAACTAGCGGTCTTGGGAATCGAACCTGGATTTTCTGATCGCAGGGCGAATGCCCTAACCACTTGGCCACGAGCTGCCCATAAATTATATGTAGCATTTATGAGGTCAGGTACTGATGATGACGATGAGGAGGTCTGGCTTGCAGTCTCTCTTCCAGTTCATCCCAAGATGTTGGATGGGGTTGAGGTCAGGGCTCTGTGTGGGCCAGTCAAGTTCTTCCACATCAGGCGCATCCAACCATGTCTTTATGAAGCCTGCTTAGTGTACCGGGTCACAGTCATGCACTACATGGACAAAAGTATTGACAATACTTTTGTCTATGTAGTGCATATAGCATCTGATAAATACAGTATTACATTTTTAAAGAGCAATAAATAAGGCACATTTCACCCGGTCCTGTCCTATATTTTTTTCTATATTATAAATGTCTTGAATCGATTTTACACTTCACTTGAAGTACTCTTGGGTGGTTTTCTGATGATGCTTTTGTAGAAATGTATGTAAATCTGAACACCTCTAACCACCTGAATTGACCTCCAATACAGTCTTTAACAAAGACTCCTCATTTAGAGCCCACTTAGCAAAGACTAAGTCATTACTTAATCTGGTCTTCTGTGATGATGTATTTACAGATTTTCAGAATAAAGAATAAAGGCCCTCAGAAATACCTGAGACTAAGCTCTAAAGTATAGACATGTCTGCATCTGTTCTCGTTTCTGGAGATAATGGAGGCTAAAAATAACAGTTAAAAAACCCCTCAGTGAGCAGGATGACAGTGCGTTTTATCTTTAGGGGAGATCGTGGAAACACTGCAAGAGGCTGAGGTGGAGCTCATTGACTCTGAGACGTGTAACCAGATGGACTGGTACAATGGTCACGTCACTGACAACATGGTCTGTGCTGGAAGGGAAAGCGGTGATGCTGACACGTGTCAGGTAACATTTGCCCATCACTGATAATTTCACCTGAGCCAAATTGGACTATTATTCACTTGTAAGCAATAGTGAACAAAACAAATGATAGTTGCACATTTTCCTCACAGTTACGCAAACTGCATGACTAAAACTCACTCGCTTCACATTGTGACTCTTTAAAAGACATGCTTATGTTGTTTCTGTGTGTCATGGAGCTTCAGAAACCACACAAGCAAGTCTATTTAGAATCGTATTGTGATTCAAGTGTGTGAAGCTTTAGGCATGCAGTGTTTTTACTTAAGTAATGGAGTAGAAACACTCCATGCCTAAAACTTCAATTACATTAAATCGCATTAGGACTTGCTTATGTGGTTTCGAGACACACTGTTACCTCAAAAACTGGACCACAACATGAAATCAATTCAGGCTTCAAGAAGCCTAGACTACTGTTTTTAGACATGCCATGTACTTTGGTCCTTTTTTTTTTATAGAAATCAATGTGTCATACAGCCCCAGAAACCACCTAAGCAAGTCTGTTTTGAGACCACATAAAAGGCAAGTATGCAGTAGTCTATGCATGCAGGTAGAATGATGCTAATTCATGGGCTATTAACTTGTGGTACTTGTTTGCTACATTTGCTTCATTGACTTCAAACTCTGAACACCAAACAGGTTTTGGCTGAGTGATGATAGATTGGAAGTGGACACTGTCAATTGAACTCTCTCTGTAAATGTGTGTATGTAATGACTTTGAAGGGGGACAGTGGAGGGCCCCTGTCGTGTTACAGCGAGGTCACAGGCAGGTTCTACATTTACGGCATAACGAGTCATGGAGAAAAATGCGGCCTGCCGAAGAAACCAGGCCTGTACACGCGTGCCAGCCGCTACATAGCATGGATCAGGACAGCGCAGGAGGGGTCTGCTTCCTCAGCCCTAGAGCCCACTGTCCTGAACGTCATTGTTCCTGTCCTGCTCTGCCTGGCCTGGACACTCATCTGAGGCACCACTGGGCAGCCGCTAGGTCGTTCTGGCTACTGGGCTCTCTTACAAGGTACACTGATTTCAAATAAATCAGCATGTGAAAAATAACCCAGTCTGACATTCATTATTTTGAATAGGTCTGTTCAGTAATGGTCTAATCAAATGCGTCCAGATTCAGTACACATTAAATTTTTGTCATGGATTAAATATCCATGGTTTGAAACACCAGAGGTGATATGGATACAGTCATGTTTTATCTCATTCAAATGTTGGAGCAAATACAGTGAGAATATATTGAATCTGGAACCCAATATTGTGTATGGAATTGTGGGCTCAGTGTATAGTGACACACTAACAACAACAAAAATTGTTATTATTATTGTTCGTAGTAATAGTAGTCGCAGCCATTGTAAAAGCAAAAGCAGTGGTAAAAATAGTAATACAGTATTCAGATGAAGAAAACAAACAGGTATGGAGCTCAGTAGCTTTTACTACACGTTAGCTTTTTTCTGTGATCTTGTCCCTTTCAACTGTATGGTGACACATACACGATGCACAAGGACATCGGTATAATATTGACATTGGCAAATATCATGCAGATGGAAAATATCAGATTTCAGCATCTGCCCACAAATCCATGCATCTCTAGAGATATGACAATCATAAGCCATATGCTCGAATATAACTCAAGAATATGACAAAATGTAGATTTTAGTGGGTGACTTAGTATTAGAAAGCTTCTGCTCCGTGACCTCCTGTTTTTTTTGTTTTTTTTGTTTTTTTACAAATTCTTAGGTCGTTAAACATTCATGATGTTAGCATGGAGGCAGTGCAAGTCATGTTCAATCTGGCTCTGGTATATGTCATTCTAGAGTGCACCAGTGTAGCTAGAACTCTCTAAAACGGTTGCACCTCTTCCTCTGACCTCCTTTTCCAAACTTCATAAGTATCCCTACTTCTTCCCATGGGACACCTTTTCTTCATAAATAACCGTAACACATAAAAATTCAAGGTGCAGACTGGGCCTCAGGGTAAAGTAGGACAGCATTATATGAAACTGCTTGCTGCTTCCTGTATGACACAGATGACAAAGACACTTACAGCAGTTTCCTACTGAAATTCCTCCCAATACCACCAAAAACACAACTAGTGGTAAACAAGAATTGTTGGCCTGTGTTTTCCTGCTGGATGAGAGGAGATACTGACCTCTGGTGGATAAGCACTAAAGCAACACTGGAACACAAACACCAGGCCCTGCTGCTGACAATGGTGGTGTCGGTCGTGACAGCTGAAACGTAGCTTTAGAAAAGACAAACACTCACCGTTTCACACATTTTTGTTTTGCAACCCACTTTTTCTTCCTGGCATTGTTCCACTGCACAAATATGGGCTTATATGTATATTTTATGGATGAGCGTAGCTAAAAAAAATGATGCAGAAGGCAAAAAATAATGCAGAACAAATTGCATTTTTAAAGTGTTTAATTAAATCTAAGTATTAGCATTCAGTTAGGCATTGTACTTAACAGATTTGACCCCTCTCAAATAGCACTACACGTTCATACCTGGTCCATCAGAACAGTCAAATAAGGGTACTAACGGTACTAAATACTAATTAATCAATCTAATCCAGTTGGCTGTATCCCTAAGAGTAAAATGGAGAATTAGCAGCTATATATTATAAACAGTTTTAAGGATTTGCAGAATGATGATGCCAAAAGATTCATTTGAATGTTTCGGAATGGCTCCACAGACCCATGTGCGCATACAAATCTTCCTGAAGACTCGAGCACATGATGCCAGGGGCATTAAAAGACAGATTAAAAGTGCAAGTTCTTATTTGTAAATGTTGTGTAAAATAGTTACAGTTTTTATTTATGATTCTTCTTCTTAAGTCAGTGATGCAAATAATTGCCATCAAGTATTAGAGATCAGTCAAGTTTATGGGACCTGATGACTGGTCCACTTGATTATACAGTAACACCAGTGAGACACTACAATAATCTACACACACAGACATCGCCTTTCTTAATTTCACCATTCCAAAGTCCCTTTGATATCAGTACAAACTATAAGTACAGCAATAAAAATAAAACAATAAAACATAAAAAAGTAAAACTTCCACAGGTTTCATAAGGCATGGAGTTTATCTTTTCTTTGACCCTAAGTGTACATTAGTTCAATGCATATAAATCTCCAGATACATATCCAGTATCTTCAATAATTTGTGCTTCCTGTGAGAACACTTTAAAATCTAATGCTCACATTGGTTATCGAATGCTGCGCATTACTCTTGGCAATATCAGTTATAAAATCTTTAGGTATGTAAGCAAATGGAGGTTTGCATGTAAACCTTTCAGTTGAACACCATTAAAACAAGTAGTAGTTCTGAGTAAAAGCCATAAGATATGAACAAACCTATCTGCATGAGAACCATTAACAAGGTGTGTTAAAACTAGCACAGTCTACCACGCTGGTGATACTGTTAATACTCAATCATTTCCATGTGAATTTTTGTCCAGCACAGGAGAAATGGCACTAGTGAGCTTGAGATGAGCACCATGAGGGTCTAGATGTTTTTTTTTTAGAAGCCCTCCTGAAGGTGGCACGATTAGCCTTTTTTTTTTTTGCTCTACTGTATATAGTCCCAGTCTGTGTGGAAGTAGGAAGCTGGTGATGTTTTTCCTTTGCTCAGCAGCAATATTCTCCCCAGATGGACATAAAGAGCACTGGACTTGTTAAAAATTTGCGCTTGCACTTCCAGAATGAAAAATGAAGGACACTCCCCACAAAACACAAGCTCAAAAGCTATCGGGGGTGAAGATAGAGGGATAAAGTGCAAGAAGTTTCATGTATTAGTCCCTCCGGTCTTCTGTCCAGTCTCAAATGAGACCTCAGAGTCTTTTGGGCCAGTGGCACTGCCTGCCAGTTTAAACATTTGCTTAATGGAAGAAGCAATTGTGAGTAGTTCTTTGTCCACAGCTGTTAATGTGCACGACAAAGGCATCAAAAGTCAGTGAAGTTGCAAAGTTAAAATCTTGGTGATGGAAGTCAGCGTGGTTTAACCAGTTATTGCGAAAAAGGGCTTCTAGGAGAAAAGCACCAGCCTCCTGAAGTTAAGCAGCCTATAAGGAATGGTCAGTTTCGTTGAAGAGTCCCTGGCAAAATGCTGACCGTAGAGGGCTGCAAGTATGATCACATTATTGAGAGACAGAGACTACACTGAGCACTGATGCAGAAAGAGGAGGAGCTAAGAAAAATGATGTTGGAGACGATGCTCCTTTATCCTCTGGCCTCCAGATCCCCATGTGTGCCAACAGCAGATGAAGAAACGGCCACACCTGCCCTGTGAGCACATCTTTGGGTAGGAGGTACAACTTGAAACCCTTGGAGCAGCTCCAGTGCACAGCTCACATGTTGTAGGCCACGTATATGGGGTCCAGCTGATCAGCCAGGAACGAGTCCCGCAGGTGCATGCGCTGCTTCTCACCTCGTGAGTTAATGGGGATGACTCCAGGGTCTACAATGACCACCACACCCACAATTAGGTGATGCTCCTCCAGAACCACGCTGGTGACCAGTGGCACCAGGTCCAGGGCCTCCTGCTCCGAGCCACTCAGCTCAGCCACAACCACCAGCAGATTGGTCCATGTGAACACAGCACTGAGAGAGAATTAACATTCAATTCAATCACAGTCAATCACTGAGGTGATAACAATCTGGAGGGCAATATTATTGAAATGTAAGCAGAATTCTTATTACATTTATTCCACAATTATTCAGGGGAAATCAGGCAATTTATTTAGATAATTTCAGCAGAGGTTACTTCCTAACCTACATAATTTAGGCAGTTAAAGAACATAAATGCAGGGACTACATTTGAAGGAAAAGATGGAATTAAGAATCCCAGCTATTTCCATGTGAAACTGTTCCACAGCAGTCACAGGACTTTTTTCTCTGTAGTTATCTCTACAACCTCCTAGCACATTATGTACTAACACAGAGGAAGCAGACTTTTTGTGCGGTTATATGATGACAGTATCCGTTAGCACTACAGAAATATGAGGCTGTGTTTAACACTTTTGAGATTGGAAGTGTTTAAATGCCCTTCACTTTAGATGTTACAGTTTTCATACTGGAGGCGCATGTTAGCTTTTGACTGCATTTGTGCATTCTCCCTTATTCTATGCTGTCACAGACTGACCAGAGATGCTAAGAAGGCTACGGTTACTTTTACATTTTATATTTGATGTTTTTCTCCTTTGAACACAAGTATGTGTGTTATTTTAATTGTGTGGAATAAGGACATTTTGGGGTGGGAAAAAGTGCAAATCTGGCTGACTCCTTTTCAAAGTAGCTCTAATATATATAGATAGATATGCATGTGTGTGTTTATATATATATATGCTCTTACCTCTCTGCAATGCTGCGGTGTGCCCTGGATACTGAAGTTTCAATGTCGATCGGGTGATAGCGCAGACCCCGCAACTCTAATGTCTCATCCAAGGAACCCACTACAAACAGCGCATCATGCCGATCTACAACAAGAAAGAGGCACAACTTTTCCTGTGGTGTTCTCGCATTACACACTCATATCTGATATTCATCTACACTGGCCTACAAAACATTCTGTAACAACCATCATACCTACTAAGCCTGAGTTCTGTCTAATTTTTTCATGAACAGGATAATTAAATGTACGCCAAAGTGCAAATTACTTCAGCAGTCTCCCTCTGCGATTTTTAATACACTATTACTGTTTATTTGCTGAGTTTAACATTTAACTTTTAATAAACATGACATTCAGTTAAGTTTAAATTTACATGGTTTTACTTTTTATATAAGAATATAGAAGCAAAGAAACAGGAATTCTCAGATTATTTAAGATATTTAAGTATGTTCTCTGTGGAAAATGTGTTAACTTTCATCTAACGGACCTCCACTAGCATCCAGCAGCTCGGTCCTCCTGACGAAGCCCAGGTAGCCGGTCCTGGCCCACAGGGTGTGGGGCTCGCCAAAGCTGAGCCTGGTGTTAAAGTGATCTGCCTGCAGGCTCTCCTCTCCATAAATGGTGTAGTAGCCGCTGGCATTGTGGGGGCTGTTCACCCAGATCTGAGCAAAGTGATTAACAACAAGTCAAAGAAGTTACTTGACATCATAGCTAAAACACACAACATAACAACAAAACACAAAAATGCATTTAGAACTATGAGAATATTATAATCTAGATCAGCCATTTCCAAGCTTAAGGATGCCGCGGCCCAATTTGAAATCTGAAAGACTTCTGAGACCTGACTACACCTTTAATTACAACTTTAATCTAAGGCACAATTAGTCAGTCAATTATGATTCCCCATCAATGAGGAGATATAAGATACATTCCAGATCAAAAAACAGGTCACATAAATAAAGAAGTCTTAATTTGTTTTATTAGTCTTGATTACATTTGAAATTATGGTCATTTCAAATGTAACTACAACATTAAAAATATCTTCTCAACCAACCAAACCAACACTGCTCTAAACCAAATGTATCATATTTGTTATTTAAAATTTACTGATGATCAGACTGTTATTGCATATCAGTTGTTAGAAAAGTCAAGCATATGCTGTTTGGTACATAGGTGTCAAGTATTGTGGCACTATAAGGATTCACGAGTGTTCAAGGAACGTTATTCAAATTTTTGTGGCAAAATGTTTGTACACCACCTGTTTTGTCTGTGTTTCACTCGACATTTTTTAATAAAGCACCACCTGGCAAGAGTGATTTCCAGTTAGTATGTGTGTGTCCTTTACCTCGCCTAAATGTGAGTCCCCAAGTGGTCCTTTGGTCTCTGGATTCACAATAATAACTCGCACTCCTGGAAGAATCTACAGACAAACAATAATAACTCTTCCATCCTTACATACTGAAAAAGATTTATTCCGTTAAATATACTTACAGTTCCAGATTCCATGAGGGGAAGACTCTGTGGAGCACCTCTCTCTACTAGTCTCACTCTGTGACACACACACACACACACACACACACACACACACACACACACACACACACACACACACACACACACACACA
>JBBPCW010000133.1:22770384-22786552 GCA_037974425.1 Phenacogrammus interruptus | reverse complement strand
CACACACACACACACACACACACACACACACACACACACACACACACACAAACACACAAACACACAAACACACACACCTAAATGCAACATGACAGCCTAGCCCAGTGACACTGGGGGGCAAAACTGTTGGGGCTAAAGCAGGACATGCAGTGATTGGTCAGCTAATGGTGTGAGTCACATGAGTCATCTCGGCTGGAGCGTCAGTCCAGGTGCCGGACAGAGGAGCGGAGTAAGACAAGAACGGATCAAGAGCTGGAGCACACTAAAATAAGTCATGTCTTGCATTTACTTGATTCAAATGAGAATGTTTTTTGTGAATGAAATACAGCAATTGTCAATATTGGCAACAATCTGAACCAAGAAAATTGAATGTACTGTTTTTCAACGGTCTGTTACTTTTGGCAGAACCGGCCCACCAGGTCTAAACTGCGGTGGTCAGCAGCTGTTCCACAGGGAGGAGGATCAAAGGAGGTCACCACAGCCATCCCCACAACCACAAACACGGTCTCGCTTACCTGCCCCCAGGCCCTAAACACACTCCGTTAAACACACACACACCTCTTTCACGGCTTCGCACCTCACGGGCAGCCTGTTCAGAGCACCAGTGTGTGGTTCATTCAGCAGTGCACCATCATTAGTGGTTTCTCACAGTCACGGGCCCTTGAAGAACTGGTGGAATTAATCAACTTTGTATGACTCATCGTGAGCCAAACATCACCGATTGCCAATCTGGTGCAATATGTCCTCACACGACCATAAGGCGCAGTGTGTACTGTGTTTATCACCACGGCTCCTCTGATTACAGTTGCTATGGCCATTCCTTTTTTTTGTTCGATAAGCATAACACCTTACTTCACACTGTAACCCACACACTGAGTGGTCCCACTTGTGTAACAGCATTACTCAGCTGAGTCCACACACACGTTCCCCCTACGACACACACGTACGCACAAGCAGCTTATTTCTATTCTACTTATAATAAAGGCACTGAGCTGCCAAGCATGGCCTTCCAAAGGCACATGAATATCCAGCCGACAACAAAGGCCATTGTGCTTTCAGGCTGAATTCCTGGTTATGCTGGTGCTTTAGTTGAAGTTCAGCTCAGACGGCAATTGCTGCTTTCAATCTCTAGAAAGTATGAGAGGGATTTCATCTAATGCAGCCATCCTCTATTTACTGTACCTGCTGGTGAGGATGTATCGATTCCAATCCAGTATTGAAAAGCACGAAAACACTGAACTGACGATATGCCAATCACCCTCTCACTACAGCCTCTCTTTTGCTGCTCATAACCAGTGCCAGTGAAGAGTAAGATCTATATTCCTTTTTACAGTTTACAGTTCAGCTCCAATGTTTATTAGACTTTGCTGTCTTTTGTTTTGAACATTTATACTGTTCTGAACCAGTATGTGCACTATTTATCATTACAGTAATCTTAATAGTACCATAAAAGAACTCTTCAACATAAAATATTGAGGACAAAAACACACCCAACCTTTTATTCAGAGAGGAAACTGTTCCCCAAGCTAAAATCTCTACCTGCTTGGCTTCACAAAGCAGACACCAGCCATGTACACAGACCAACACCTTTGGCAAAGCTAGCAGAGAAAAAGCCAAAAAAGAGAACACCACAGTTACTGGTGACATTACTGCAAATTTGGGTCTCTGATGGTGTCTGACTGAAACTGAACGTCGACTTACATTCTTTTCAATCACAGAAATCTGTTGGTGGGGAAACTGAGGAGGCTTAAGAGCTTCTCCACACTGCCTTTGTGTAGATCTCAGCTAAGTTCCCCTCACTCAGACCCTCTGCTGAGGACACCCACCTTCCCAAGACCACCGACACGAAACCCAGACACAAAGGCAGGCTGTTTTAGATGAATATAAAATAAAAAGGCAGTTTTCAATAACACTGCGATGTGGCCAAGAGGACGGGGAGTCACGAGAGCTTATTATCGCCCTCATTCACAGCAAGTAATGAACAAAACACACACATAACTGACATCCACCGAGTGTAAGACACATACTTTCCGTGCCTGTCTCCGCTGGGATTAAGCCTTAATTTAGATCTAAATGAGCCCAGCAGTGTGAAGAGAGGTGAGTCTCCTAGGAGTCCTCTGGTTACCTTCAGACAGCTCCAGCTCCAACTCAGCCAACTGCTCCTTCACCTCCTTCGGCAGAGCCGCCACGTCCACGCCGCGCTCTGCCATCCCTGTGGAAATGCCCCGCAACTTCTCTCCGCTCTCAGGAACGCTGCTCGATCAAAATCCCCCGCTCACGACGCAAGGAAAATACTCAGACACGAGTAACGACAAGCCCATCCGAACAGCTGCTTCCTCCGCCATAACTGTGGGAACAACTCGCACCAACGGTAGCAATGTACCGACTCGGTAGAGAATCGGCTCTTTAGAATCATTTTATTAATCGGTTCCCACCAGTGAATCGTTATTTGCAAGGCAAAGTGCCCCCTCGAAGTCATGCGTGAACACACCACAACACACCACATCGTGTGAAATTCTTTCTCTTTATTTAACCCATTCACCAAATGAAGCAGCGGGCAGCCAAGAACACAGCGCCCGGGGAGCAGTGTGTGGGGACTGTGCCTTGCTCAAGGGAACCTCAGTGGTGCCACTAGCAGTTCTGGAATTCGATACCCCAGCCCTCTAATCGCATGGGCGTCTCCCTAACCACCAGAACTCCAGCTGACCCAAATTTGTGTTTACATTCCAACTTTGTTTTACTGTAGTGACACTTATTTGAACCCCCACCTTCTGATAGCACGGACAACTCCTTGACCCTTAGGCCACCTGGTGCCCCCTCAGGAATGAATTTATTAGAAGGACAGTTCGAGTTGGTCCTTTGGAGGAAAATTTAGAGAGGTGATAATGCATTGGTTAGGACATGGAGAGATTCTGGGTGTGTTGGGAGGAGGAAGCTGTGGAGAGACTCTGTGTTGGGAGAAGGACGCGGAGGATGGAGCTGCAGGGAAGAGGAGAAAAGGAAGGCCTGGTAGGTGGTTTATAGATGAGGGAGGACATGCAGGCAGTCGGGGTGCAGACAGAAGGAGACGGAGACAGTTTATCGTTTACGGAGACCCCCGAATCAGGAACAGTCGAAAGTAGAAGTTGTTTAATAAGAGTCGTCCGATTCTGTAGAATGGGGAGTTAGAAAGAGTCGGTTGGCGCAAACTGATTCAAAGTTCATGTCAAAGGGACGGCGAGACGAGGTCACGTGACTGAGCTGCCAGAGAAGCGTGTGCGCCTCCCCGGAGAGCTGCTGCGCCATCTAGCGCCAGAACAACGGCTTGAATGGCGCAAGGGCAATCAAGGCGACTGGGCTTGAGGTCAAACAATGAGGGCGTTTCTGCTGTAAAAGGCGTCTCTGATGGGCTTCATTTGTTTAAACGAGTCAAGATTATAGCAAAAATTCAGTTTTCAGCAATTTTCAGCACATTTGGGAGTGTTCCACCTCACTGTCATGCTTGAGGTTATAATGGGGGTGTTTAGAGGAGGACAACTGAATGAATAGGCACAAATTCCCCCAGAAACACGCCAAGATCCTGTGGAAAGCACTTAGAAGAAGAGTGGAAGCTGTTATAGTTGCAAAAGAGGGGGACAACTCCATATGAAAGTCTATGTAGCTGAATATAATGTCACTAAAGTTCCTGCTGGTGTAATGGTCAGGCATCCCAATACGTTTGTACAAATAATTTAACTACAATTATAGTGCTAGATTACATTAGCACTAATCTCAAAGCACTTGTAGTCTTCCACCTTCAAGAAGACTACGTACGGTCTGTAAACCTGACAATCTCACTTTAGGGACATTTCTGGAGAAGGTAAGAGGTAAGTGTCACAGATGTTGCAATTTTTTTTTCATTTTGGCCAGAGCATTTCTTTAAGGGTGGAAACTAGAAGAGGTAAGAGACATTCCTACTTTTCTGATCGTTATCCAACTTTATCAAGAAATAACGAGGTATGAAATCCCAGGAACAAAGGATATGTGTGCTATAACGAAAGAAAAAAAGCTGCCTTTATTGTATTCTTGTATTTTTTTCTGTTGCCTAGTCAGCCTTAGATTTCTGTTAAGGGTAACTACCTTCTTGTTTTCATCTGGATTCCCACAGTCTGTTACTTTTATGTTGTTTGGATTCATGCTTCAATCATTGTCTTGCCTATGAAATGAAAAAGCCTCACTTATAGAGTGGTTTCCTCAAACTACATAATGAGGCTTATTTAAATACACGATGTACTGAAGATTTCAAAGTATCATTTACTATCATTTCTTTGGCAAGAAATGACCGCCATTTATTATCTGAACAAATTATCTTTAACCTGGGTGGCAGAGGTTGCTGGAGGCTATCCCAGAGGTCATAAAGTAAAATGCAAAGAAATACCAGCCAGTATTTGAACGCCAAACCGTCCGCAAGAAATGACATTTTCAGCAAATGCTTTTGGGTGCATACATGTGACCAAATACATTTAAGCACAATTTAAATGCGTTTTCTTTAATCAAAACTGCAGCACGGCAAGTGTTCATATTATTCCACTTCAACATGCATGAAAAAGTAAATACATTTATATAGTACACATATATACAGTAAGAGGATAAAGTCTAAAATGAATCAGTCCAACCAGGAGTGCATTTTCACCCCATTAAAGAATTAGAGGCTCAAAAAAAACTTTATTTGCAAAAGGTTCGCCCTCTAACTACATACTGTGTTAACAACCATAGCTCGTCTTTCTAAATATATGAGGGATTACGTTCAAATGAACTCTCACGAACTAATTCCTGAATAAATTAATGGCATATAACGTTATTTGACCAGTAAGGACAAATATCATATTGCTGCCAACATGGTGGGAAGGGGGAGGGGTTTAAAAAAGTCAAACAAAACACAAGACTCTCTTAAGGCATTCTCATTATTCTGTGATAATGAAACAGGGAAATAAAACATCTGCAGAAATGAATACATGATTTACCGAGAAGAGACAAAACAAAGAAGGCCAAAATGAAAGAAAGGCTAAAGCTGTTCTACATTTCAGTATTACAAAAGAAGGGTTAAGGAAGGCTTTATTACGACAGGTTTGTGTAGTCCTCGCTGCACAACATGAAAAAAATTAATCTAGAAAGTGCGTGCCAATAATAATCAGTAATACGAAAGCCTAACATTCTTCTCCTTCACCTCCCCTCTTTTTCTAATCTGGATGCAGTGCCAGCACAGAATACAACGCGGCGCTACAGTCACCATTGGGTCAGTAGGTGTGAGATACGTGTCGAGTGGTAGCTGAGCAATCCTTTAAGACATAACGTCTATACAAACGTGCACACAATCAAACCGTATTTGCACAAATTCATATCGTCGGATGTGTGGCGTGATCAGGACAATCCCAGCAGCTTTAGGACAAGAGAGGATCAAAGGAGTCACCACGACAAAACCTTATCATATTTTAGTGCATTTAGACATGCCCTTGTATTTCGGACCGAAACCCTATTTTTGCAGTGTTACAGTCTGCAAAGTACAATGCAGGGAACATTCAAGTGACACAGAATTACCAAGAAATAGCAGTTAATCCTTAGATTATATGCAATCAAAGTAAAGGGTATTGGATATATCTCACAATATGATAATCTATTCAAACAGTACAGTCTGGTAAATGTACATTTCCCCAAAAGTCTCTCAGTTTTATGATGTAGTAACACGTTATCAGGGCTAGATGGCAGTAAAAACAACCCAACAAAATCTGGTTGCACTCTTGCTGCAGTTAAAAGCTTTTCAAAGGCATCTGGAACTGCATCCCCCACAAGTCCTAATACAAATATAAAGCTTTGAACTTTTCTTAATAGATTCCTATATTTGGTCTGCAGCCAGTGAAGTCCCGGACCTCTAAGGGCAACCCAAACAAAAAAAAGGGCAGAAAATCTGCCAAATTAACCTGTCCAGGGCATTCGAGGCACTCCTGTGAGTCTTAAGGCAGATATTTTTTTGTTGTTGATTTATTTTTCCCTGTCAGACATCGCTGCAGGTGTTGGATTCATATGTAGTTTGAGTGTGTGATTGTGGGAACAAGTGTGCATGTGCGCGCATGTGTATGAGGGACAGTATATAAATAAAGACAAAACATACAAATAGTTCTGCAGGCCCGATTTTCAACAATCATTGCATAATTGTCTGGAGAGGAGCACACAGGGGTGACGAGTTCTTTTTTGGTTGTGTTTTTTTTTTCTTGAAGAACAAGATTTTCATGGCTTTTAGTATAATCGCAAAGTGGTAGCTCAGAAAACAGCAGCAGGCAAAGGTTTTATCCCATTATTAAAATAAAATAAAATAAAATAAAATGATAAACAAGAGTCTAAACCCTCAGTTCCAACTATACGAATATAGTAGAGTTAATAATGGAGGACTTCACAGGAAAATAATGGCCAGACATGGTGGTGGCACCATAACTTGATATGATGTAACACAGGATCCCTAACGAGATTTTAATTAACAGTGAAATGTGACCGTGAGCCAATTTATGGTCCGATGGTTTTTCACACAAGGCTAAAAGGAAAAACAATAGACACGACCAAACAATGACTTGGTACAGCTCGCACTGTAGGATGTACCAAACAAAGCAAAGACAGTGGATAGTACATATAACAGAGAAAATGTTTCGCATGCCAGTATTAGTGTATCAGTCCTTTTGAATTACAAACTGCTATATTTTAATGTACTCTCTTGTACACACACACACACTCACTCACACACAAACACAGATAAGCACATGCACTCACTGATTACAAACATTCTGTATATAAAACATACTAAGAAGGGGTAGGAAATGAGGTCAGATATTGGTGAAGTTCAGGTGAGGCATTCTCTTTGTCTCCATGAAATGAAAACTGTTCTAAAATGTTAGGGACCAAATTTAGAGCAAATTCAGCAAAGACAGATAAAAACCATACAAACCAGATATGAAAAGTATTGCAAGGTTGTGGTGCCAATCACTAGACATAGGCTCAGTTTAGTGAGTAACATGTGGAGCTCAGCAAGTGTGGACATGCACACCACCAGGTGCACTGTGGCAGTATTTTTGTTTTCAACGTCGACCACAAACGAGACATCCATGTTGCTATGTGAGTTTGTACGGCGTGGTAAATATGTGCATATTATCTATGCAGAGGGTTTGCATCAGCATAAGTAGGGCTGTCACAGTGACAACCCTTCAGGAAGCGCTTTGTTGTCCTACAGTCAAATTGGAGACTGAGGAGCTTGGAGATAGAAGGCAAATTCTGATGAAGGAGGGAGAGTGGGCTTTGTAGGGGTTCAGGATGAAGATAAAGATGAGGGTTGGAGTCCAGCCCCTGTAGTCTATGGCATAGTGAACAGGAAGCTTCTTGCTTTCTCCCAAAAGTCAAAGTTTATTCCCATAATTGAGCTGAACTCCAGGCCAGAGCGTTATGGCGTGAGAGAAGGCCAGGTAGAGGAAGGGAAAGAGGGTGCTATTTTTTTTTCTTCTTAGCCTCAGTCCCTCGCTCTTCACGTTCCTCTGCTCCTCTCCCTGTGTGGGGCGGGGTAAGTCCCGGGCAGGCTGCTGTGGCCTCATCATCTGGCTGAGGGCTGGGGCTGTGTGGCCATTATGACGTGAGAGGGCCCGCTCTCGCCCCGCTGGCTCCCCATGCCGGCCAGTACAGACATGGCCACGGCCTCAGCGGCCGCCCGTGAGCTCAAACCATTGGGCCCTGAGGGACCCGAAGGGCTGGGGGCCAGTGAACTGTGTTGGATGACTGGAGCAGGGGAGCCTGTGGGCTCTGAAACCTCCTTCATCGGTTCCTCTCCTGAACAACACAACAGGCAAAGTTCAGCAAAATATAGACAAACATCTGTCTTTGGTCCAGAGCTCACAAACACTGTAATGTTGGCTGTAGGGCTGTAAAAATATTCATTTAATTGTCCTAAATGTGGCCTGTAAGCTAAGAGTGATAAAAAAATATGGCATTTTGTTAGTTTTTTTAAATTAAAACAATAAAAATTAAATGTAAAACATTTAAATAGTAAGTTCACATTATAACAACTGCTTGGTCAGTGTGCGCTGGCCTTACAGGAACAGTTTGGCAAAAAATCAAATTTGGATAATTTTCCACTTACCTCAAATGCTCTCGATCAGCCAAGTCCTGTTTGGAGTCCAAATTATCCTTTGTTACTAACATACACTAGAACAACAGTCACCCACATCTCATAACTTTATTCTTCCTTACTGATATTGTGACCTTACAGTTGCTTTGTTAACACCAACACTTCTGTTCTCTGAAAAGGCTGCCTGTATTTTGTTTATTTTTGTAGCTTGGTAATGAAATGTGGTCTGAGAATGTTAAGAGAAGCTATAGGGATGTATTTTAGTGGACGGTTTGGGTGACCATTGCCTTTAGAAAAAATAGCCTTGTAGCTAAAAAAGTAAACTAAAGAAGCAAACTTTGGACTCCAAACCAGTCTTAGCTGATGGATTAAATACTGAGTCAAACATAAACAAATCAGCCCCATTTCCCACTTAAAATAAGGCACCCTATAAACACACACATCATTGACAATCCATGTGTCATAGATAAAAACAACTTAATTTATACATAAGAACCCTAATTGAAATATACACACTAAATTTGTCATAGCACACGGAATCCTTTTACATACATATAAGAACACAGACAGACTGCATGCAATTAAACCCACTCATGATTCATGATTTATAGTTCTTCTCTCATGATCTGACTCACCCAGGTATGCAGACTTCTTCTGTAGAGTGGTGACAGGGCAGTCCTTGTGGGCCAGCAGTAGCTGCTTCAGATGAGCAACTTCATTTCGTAAGAGAGACACCTCATTCTGAAACACATGTGCATGTGTGCACACACACACGCAAAGGGAAGTATGAGCATGTCTACAATCAAACAGACTAAGAGACATGATAACAGACAAGACCAATCCATCTGCTCACTCATTTTAAAAACAGGAACTTTGGTTTGTATTTTCAGATGTTTTCAATGAGTCAAAGAAACCTCTCCATTACATCAATGTGTCAGTCTTTGAAGAATACAAGTGCCTAAGGCATGTAAGACAGACAACCCTGGCATACTCACTGTCAGGGAAACATTCATGGAGGTCAGTTCCTCAGCCTTCTTCTCCAGGGAGTTGACCCACAGCTTGCGTTTTTGCCTGCAGCGCGAGGCAGCCGCTCTGTTGCGCTCCAAAAAGCGCTGCCTCCTCTCGTCCGGGTCATCGTCCGTTGTCCGCCGCCGTCTTCCTCCTGTAGGCTGAGCTGGAGAAACCTAAATGCAAAGGAGCTCATGATTAAAAGGCATGCATGAACCTATTCTGCACCATTGTTACTGTGCCTTCAATGGTCAGTATAAGGTCATTTGTGTGTATTCAACTCAAATATATGACAATTTCCAAGATTCAAAATTACTGAATTATTTCCTTGTAAGTAAGTCAGTCATTGCGAGCAAAGAGATTTGCCCCACAGTATACAGTGTGCAATAGCTTTGAGGACCAAATGGGCACACTTACATAAATGAAAAATGTAACCATTACTAAGCACATTTATTTCCTTTTTGAAAAACTGCAAGAATTCTGCATTGGAAAGCTACCCAGCTAATGCAGAGAGAAGCCATTTAGCTAAACCTAGGGCTAAGACGTTTCTGTCTGTGTTTATTAGCCCTTATACAAGTAGCTATACTAATGATGCTAATAGTTAGGATTTATTGATCACGGAGGATTCCCAATTATGGATTTGCATTGTGGATGCTTGGTGATACAGATGCAAAAACATGGAAAAATGTAAATTTTGTAAAACCCCTGAGGTTGAAAATGCAATGCTGTGCAAGAGAACGCTATATAGCATAACACGTAACATTAGTTGCTAGTTTTAGGTGAGAAGGTCTGTTTAACCAAATACAGTTAAGAAAAACAAAACTTGGAGCTCTTTATTGCTTATCCTCACATCTGTGCATGCATTTTTTTGATAGAACTTGCCCAGTTCTCACTTTGTTCTAGACCTTACATGGACAGTAAATATAGTTAGTAATACAGTATATTTGTGGACCTGTGGCTGTGCAGGGGATGGGGCATCAGGCTGCTGCACCAATAGCTGGCTTTGTTCCATTCTCTGCGGCACCATGGCGCTGGAGCCCATTGCCACACCAATACAGCCCTGGGCTGATGAGGTCTGCTGAGATAATGCTGCCTTTAGTCGCTGAAAGAGAATGTCAGACACAGATCAATGCTTCAGGACATCCAGTCAGGTGACTTGTACAAATGTATTTATAAAATCAGCCGAGCGTACACATGCATTTTCCTTATTCATATCTTTTAGTGCCCTATGCAATTTCCATTAGCAAAGTGAAGTGCTCTGGATTTGGTTTTACTGAACAATAAACCAGGCTGGTTCCTGAAGCAAGACATTAAGCTGCACTCTTCAAATTCAAGAAAACACTGCAGTCAGTGCTTGCCTGTTTGTTGTGAAAAGTGACACCTAAGTGAAATGCTCTCATGGCTGGACAAAAAATTTCAGAGCATGATCGCTTGCCTCAGAGAGCATTTCAGCAACAGTCTGGGGCTAAAATGATGGGGGCTAAAACGCAACATGTCTTATTCCTTACCATCTTGGCCTCAGAGTGGGGGATATAACCAGATGGGGACGAGGATCCACTGCCACTTCCCCCTAGTGGAGGGCCTGGGATTCCTGGAATGTTGGGCACCATACACATGGGCCTGGCCAGCTAGAAAGGAAACACCGGGCAGATCACATATACAAGACATGACGTTCTAATACCAACAGCCTGTGATGACTCTGAACAGAGGGGATAGTAGGTTCATTGGTGCTTACAGATATTACAGATGGCATTTGGACTGGGCCTGGAAGCACAGGAACTGCTTGGCCATTGGGAAGCATCATTACTGGATATGGGCCTGTGGGAGACCTTCAGATAGAGCAGATAGACACAGATTATGGGTTTCACTAACCTTGAATTCCAGACAATATTGTATTATCTCAAAAACATGGTGGGAATTCTAACATAAGCTTGCTATGTCCAAACATGTCCAGTTTGGAAATCAGTAACCTCAAACAAAAAGATGTAACCACATCATTAAAACAGGTCAGGCAGCCCACCCAGTCAAACTCAAGTGAAGAGATACAGACATTAGGAAGTTTACATCAAGCATTTATTTTTTATCTCATATGCACTCATGTTTCATATACTGCAGAACCCTCAACCAGTGTTAAAATGTAAATTCGTATCACGTGATATAAAGGAAGGCTTTAACTGTTGACTTTCTAGGTCCTCAACAAAACAAAGCTTTTTAGTTTGAGATGGACAAAATATGCCACTGTGCCCCGAATAAGGAGGAATAAAGACAAGACGCTATTTGCCACTGTATTATGAGGAAACCCACAAGAGCTCTCTCTTAAACATCTGCTCCTGCCCAAATGTGATGAATCAATGAAAACGCTCATTGACATAAGTATGAAATGGAAAACCTGATGTGGAGACAGAACCACGCTACACAACAGCAGAAGTCGATTAAGCACAAATCACGGTTATTAAATTTGAGCCCCTGATAAAAATTTTTGAAATCCTTAGCACAGTGAAGTAACTTTAGCACAATCACACCATTGAAAAACAGTAAAATGAGTCATGGGAGCCGGAATAACAGAAACGGAACATCCCTTAACAGGTCATTTTAAAGGTAAGGTGATCAATTATGGCTATAATGATTTTGAAATTATTCAACAGCCACACTAATACAGCCCCTCCCTTACGTGTTACCTCCAAAGCCAATGTCAGAAGCTAGGTAACATTAGTGGCTGTTGTTCCTCAGAGCCTAAAGGCCATTTTGTTAGCTTTAAGGCTATGATTTATTATAACAGACTATTTTAATGAGCTACTTTTTCAAGCTAATTTTGCTATTTAACAGAAAAGAATGGTTCATTGGCCACTACATTAGTTAACCACCTAGTAATATCAACTGCACAGTCTAGAACTATGCAAAATAATCACCTGTATAGTAAATAAATAGAGCTAGATTGGCATCATATTTCAGGTTCTCTTAGCTCTCTTCAACACAACAATATTCACTCTCACCTTTTCTCTGGATCACTCACATTCTAATCTGTTTTCTTTTCTTGTTTTTGTGCTGCATAAGCCATAATAGGTAGTGGCAGAACTTGCCATTTTTCCATTAATTTTTCTGTCATTATTCCTCTGAAGTGCACCGCTGGGTCTCATCAGAACTGTGTTTTGTAACATTAGCTATAAGTCTAGGCTGTAGTTCCCTGCTATATGCTGTGAATGCACAATACAATCAACATACGCCTACTTGTCCTGATTGGTTGAATGCTGAAAAAGTCCTGATTGGTCAGTTTACTGTTTTTAGGCATAACAGCTGCCAAACTGTTTTTGCTAAACAGTACCAGATGTGTTCTGTCTTAAAAACCCAATCTTCAATGACTGACCCAACCATCAACCTTTTCCTGATGCCTTACCCGAGAGTGCGGTTCGATGGCGGAGCTTGTGTGATGACAGATGTGGGTGAAGGCATGGTGGGCTGCAGAGGGTCATAGCCCATGTGCAGTGGAAGAGAACCTGGACGTATGATGGTAGGGATGGGAGCAGAACTCACTGCTGGCTTTGTTGGAGAGTTCTGTGAAAAAGAAAAACTCTTACGATTCCTACACCTTACTGTAGCAGTCTGGTACTCAACTTGGTTCAAAGGATACTCTGAATAAAGAAAAAGTTCCTATGACAACCACCAGACATTTTGTCTAACTACAGTAGCCCCTTATTACTTAAGGGTAATATTCCTAGAACTAACAATATCTTGCAACGTTGGCACTACAGTGTGCATGTGTAATAACGGCTTTGCTTATCTGTGCCTTTGTGACTGCATGACAACCACAAACTGGTGCAGCCACAGCCAAGCTACAGCAACTTTCACAAATGACAAAAATTCTGGAAAAACTGCATGTGCACATGTATGTGATTGAGTAAATAGCAATTTTCATTATATAGTAATAGTTCATTAGACTTCATTGCCACCACAATTTTTGGGAAAATGTAGTACAAGAAAAAAAAATTGTTTTACTGAAGGTAAACAGTTTAGCACCACCTATACCATCCATGTGAAAATTAAGGGCTCCCTAAATGTTAAACATGTCACAGAAAGAACACTTCAATGTAACTGCACCATCTGCAACCAAATATCAGTTTCTCGCATCACTGTGGCAGGATTCCAGTCTCTTTTTCGGTTCTTTTAGGAAATGGGATCAGTTCCTTGCAGAACTGCTTTAATTATAGGCACAAACTACCGGTTTAAGGTTCCATTCACACCGTTTTGGTGGGGTTTAAGGCAGAACATAGAGTAGGCTACTAAATAATTTTGTCACTTATGAGCCATTTTCTTGCTCTTATACTTTGGATCTTGCTACATAAACCCACTACTTTTCAGATTTAGATCAGGACATAATTCTCACAACAACACACCTCCACCACCATGTTATATTGTATTGTGGAATACAGTGTTAGCTTTACACCAAATGTGTAACATGGCTTTGTAACCTTTTCCAGATGTAATTCAATTCAACTAAATCAACTCTTCCAGAATTTATTTTGATTGAAGCATGGCACCTGGCCTGTTATTGTTTAAATTCTTGTTGATGTTTAAAGTCAACAAGGCTCGTAGTAATTAGGCCTGATAATGATTAAAATAAACAGCAAATATCTTGCATTAATATGTGTAGCTAATCATAATTAATCACATTGTTAAAAATTAACACTGACATTTTTTTTCCTTTAAAAATCACAGCATTTTGTTATAGCCTTGTGAATAGACAAAATAAGCTTCATCAGAATGTATTTACTACTTTCAGCAATGTAGTATCATTATTTTAGTATTTAAAATCCTACTGATCATTCACAGTGGTAATATGCTACTAATGCAATAACTTTGCTAGATTTTGTTTTTAATATGCTGCAAGCTATATAATATAATCAGAGTTCAAAAAAATTGTCTGCATAGTGCATTGTTGTTGTACCTTCCCCCTAATTATAGGCTCCTTATTGGTGTCTGACTGACTGGAGATGGAGTCTGGGCTTGCAGGAGGGGATGAGTCCACCTCTACAGGCTCCTCCTCCTTCACTCTGACCACATCGGAGGGCGTCTGCAGAGTCATGTCCAGAGCTGAAGAGCCAGGGGCAGGCAGCTGCAGCACAGAGAGAGAGAGAGAAAGAGAGTGAGAGAGATTGATAGCAAAAGAGAAAGGGGGATGGGAAAGGCGAGACAGCGTGAGACACTGGAGCAGATAGCAGTCCGCAGCCCATAAATCCCCCCATTTTGGCCGCAGGCTGCAGAGTTGCTCATGCTTGGAACAGCTCTGTCTGTATGACTGAACCCCTCCACCCTGTCCCACTGCTCACAGGATTCTTGGCCCTTTTGTCGTCATCTTCCTGGGCCTTGCGGAACTCCTGCTCAAAGGGCATGGCCAGCTCGTTGAAGAGGCCCACTTCTTCACAGTTCTTCAGGAAACGTGTGGGAGTCGGCGTCTGGTCTGGACAGCCAGGAGAAAAACAGGTCTCATTACTTACAGAACATGTATAAATAAAATTCCCACAGCAGCTGAACAGCAAAAACGGCCATGCATGTTACGCAACCCAGGCGAAAAAGCCAGACTGATTCACTGTTGCTCACTATTCCAGAAATCCTCTGCAGATTTACATCACTATAACTAGTTACGTGAGCAGCGAGATAAGTTTATTCCTTGTTTTCAATTTTACATGATTTTGTTTTTTGCCATGGACATAAAAAATTAATGCAACTATAAATAGAAACAGGAGAAAAGGCACAAATCAATATGGTATGAAAAAAAGGCTGAAGGCTAAAGCTAAAACTGGGCACTTCTACTCCCTATATTTGCTGAGTATGAGTCAAGAACTTTTTTTGGTTTTTAGTCAACAAACATATGAACTGAAATATATCACAGGAAGCAGAGATGAGGAAAAAGAAGCTTAAACAAGGAGACAATGGGAAAACATATTCAGAAAGAAGTTTCGCAGGATATAGCTGAGTAATCTCTCCAAGATTAATTGGTTCAGTGGAAAAGTACCTGCAATAATGACTGAGTCAGTCCGGGCAGGTCCAAATTTCAGGGTCATCTCGTGCTTATGCTTGTGGACAGCAAGGTGGTCCTCATTGGTAAACCTCTGCATTAAGTTGACACAAAAAAAGAAACGAAATAAGAAAATCTGGCAGTGGTAGGAGAGGGAGAGAGGAAAAACGGGGGGAAGAGAGTGAAGTTGGGAAAGTAGAAATTATGAAACAAATAACAGGGAGTGGACGAGAGAGGATTTGTCTTGGAAAATGGTTATGTGGGCCAAGAACGTCTCTTTACTGAGCGATCAGCTTTCACTGAATCTGTGCCACAGCAAAGGTCTGCATCACTGGAAATGTAAGGCATGTATAATGTGTCAGCGCACACTGCACAACAAAGGCTCCTTACTGTAAAGCGAACTCCTTGTCTAAGAACTGGTCTTGGGGCTCAGCTTACAGCCCTGGGCAGTGTGCCTTTACAGCAACTGAAGCAGTGAACTTAGCATTCTATACGTTTCTTAGTGCTTTCTTTTAGGAGGGCAGTTGGCCTGGGTTTGTTCCACTATTTGTTCATAACAAAAGCGAATGCCACATTTTGTGGAGGGGTAATAACAATGTAGATGACAGAAACGCGAAGTGCTGATGGTATGGTGCAGTGCAGGTTTCCCAAACACTTTATCTAAACAAAGCTATTATGCGTCTAGAGCAAACCTTAACTGAAGGAGCACAACAATCCAGCACATCTGGCATCCAATGATCTATCAAGGGCCTTGCATGCCACTGTGTATGACACTGTGAAAGACAATCTGAGTTTTTGATAACTCACAACTGAATCAGAAAAAAAAAAAATGTATTGCTAATGGGTCATCATGAACACAATCAATTCAATCACTGTCCAGTACACAAATACCTCAGAAATTGTAACTTAAGTCAACACAAACATAAATCCATTCTACTGGTCTAGTGTAAAGGACTGCTGTGTGTGTGTGTGTGTGTGTGTGTGTGTGTGTGTGTGTGTGTGTGTGTGTGTGTGTGTGTGTGTGTGTG
>JBBPCW010000133.1:22740326-22752054 GCA_037974425.1 Phenacogrammus interruptus | reverse complement strand
TAATGAAAGATTTATGGATGGGGAGGCATTACATTAAACAATCTGGCTCCCGGTTCTATAAAACATTTTAAATTCCGTTTCAAAGTCATTTAACGTGTCCTTTCACTGCTAGCCTTCAGTGCCTCTCTGTCTGTCCCTGCTCAGTGTGAGCTTCAAGGCAGTAGCAGCACTAACTTCTGTGGACCCTGAGCCCTCCCCTATGGGCACAAATCACAGCCAGGTCGTCTCTCTGGGGCCGGGCTGAAACAAAATACCAGCGGGTGAGAGTTACGTCTCCTCGGCTGGAGTGTATAGATGTACAGGCCACTCCAGTTCTGGACTCTCTAGCTCCAGAGGGCCGCTCTGAGAAAGAGTGGGGCGAGAAAAAACTTGCCAGACACCTCCTAACAGTCTCTTACTGTCTGTCCTCTCATAGTCACAAACAAGTCTGTCTTCCCAATTTTTATTTAATCTCCAACAGTACTGACCACGCCACAAGTTTTAAAAACGGTGCCTGAGATTTTCCTAAGATTTTTTCTCTCTCCAGACAGTCTCTCTTGTCAAGAGGCTCTGGGAGTTAGCTAACTAGCTTAGCATGCTAGCTAACAGCATCAGCGCTAACTAGCGAGCTAGCCACAAGTTGACAACACAGCAGGTCGCCCCGCAAAGTTCACTTTCACCCTCACGGTGGACACACGGGGGTCTCGCTCACTCACTCACACGCCAACTTTCAACGTTTGACAGTAGCAGAATGTTTACAAACTCACCTCGGCGCTCCTCTCTCTCTCTCTCTCTCTCTCTCTCTCTCTCTTACCCACTATCTCTTTCACTCACTACCCCTCTCTCTCTCTCATTCTCTCTCTCTCTCTCGGGTTCTCTCTCACACTGTCTGTCTCGGAATCTGACACGCCCCTCGTTGAAATGTCGCGAGATTTCTTGTCAGTGGGGTTTATTCCATTCGTGATCAACAGGCTTTAAAGAGAATTTCTACACTTTCTTGTAAATATTTCTGTGTAGGCATGTTATTCTATAACATTTACACACTGTTCTCATTTTTTATATCGTAGGGCAGCTGGTGGTCTGGTGGTTTGGGAGTTGCCCCTGCGATCGGCAGGTCATGGGTTTGAATCCTAGGACTGCTCGTTGCACCACTAAGGTACCCTTGAGAAAAGTACCGTACTCACACACTGCTCCCTGGGTGCTGTCACTGCTTCACTTGAATAGGTTAAATGCAAAGAATTTCACACATTGGGCTGTGGTGTGTGACAAATACACACTTTACATATTTTATTACCTTAGTTTTAGCTCTTTAAAACTGAATCTAAATTCAGTCCTTGAGATGTACACAAAGTAATTCAAGCTGATTTGATGTGGAATGATTCCTTGTAGAGAAACATATCGACTCAGATTTCACCACAGTGGTGGTGATGTGAACTAGGCGTCACATCCACATGCATCACATCCATATCTCATCCATATCCCATGTCTCTGAGATCAATAAATCCCATACAGAGCATCCTATCAATCCTATCCTCATTCAAAATACACAACCACCTCTGATGTTAATTGTTCCCATCCACTGAAGCCAATTCCCCATGTTTTGTGTTGTGAACTCAAGAAGGAAGCATAGGCTTTAAATATTTATCTATTCCCAACCATAAAGTCTTGTATAATTGCTGGATTTGTTCCAAGCTCTCGCACGTGGGCACCGCTTCGAACAGAATGAGCGCTTCCAGCAGTTGGCTGAGTCATGTTGCATCCTCCGAATTCAACAGTAAAACAATCGTTTTTAGGTTTTGCAATCTACAGCATGAAAACGCACCTATTTGTTCGCATCTACAAGATGATGTATGTATTCAGATTCTGACAGCAAAATGGAGGTGTGGAGAACAGAGGAAGTGAATGGGGAGCAGGCCTTTACATTTTCCTAGTGTTATTTCCTTCCTGAGTAATTTTTTGTTACATTTAAAAGGACGTCCTGTATTTAATCAGGAGGCTAAAATAGAGCATGTCAAAAAAAACAAAAACACACACACACACACACAAGACCTACTGAAACAAAGGCATTTTAAATGCACGATAACTCATCATTGTTTTTACACACATGCCAAAATGTGATGTAACTGAGGGGGAAGCATATGGAAAAATCAACTACACACTAGAAACAGACATCAGAGTCTTTTTTGTAATGGATCTAATTAAAGCATTAATAAATAACCCCGCAGAAACACTAGGCATGTTCAATAAATAAGACAATGCATGTTGAAACATGAAGCAGACCTCAGTGAGAGCTCTCTTATGGTCTTGAGCCCCCTGCTGGTACACAGCTGAACTTAAAACCAGTCATTGCACGTGCAACTTCAATAATGAAAAGGAGAAAAATGTGTGTGATGCAGAAAGGCTTTTACTTTGTAAAGTTTGGGATGTGGGGTGGGGCGGGGTGCACTTATTGGTTGGTTGCACACAATAATCATACGTCAGCTTTAAGCATCACATTTACTCATTTCTAATCAGGCTATCACTGTACAAACATGGACTACAGCGATAACAGGAAAAAAGTCACTTAGGTTTCACTCAAGATGCAAAAGTTATGATGGGTACAAGCTTATTAAACCCCTTGTTTAAGATTTCCTATTCAAGAACAATCAAAACTTGGAATATTCATGCCATGTTAGACCAGACTAATCATTAACATTAGACCTGAAACTCAGTTACTGACAAAAAATGTAATTAAGTCGTTTTTCTTCTGCAATTGAAAAAGATAATGTATCTGTACCCCCAGCACCAAATAAAACATGATACAAGGTCTGTAGCTAAAACGGTTGGATATAAACAAAAATAATTATTCAAGCATTACATTTAATTAAAAAAAAAAAATCAATGTCAATGGCCAATGCAACGGCCATCTAAATGTCTTCTGTAGTGAGCGGAACAAAGACATATATGAACAGTTCCTGTCAAGTCAGACTTTCCAAAAAAATGAAAATCGTCTCTAATAAAAGTATATATTCTATTTTTCTCTCTTTTCCTGGCCTTGAAAGTATTTAAGGTTAGTTCAGTAATCATTTTGATCAATGGATTTAAACTTGTAACTGTCAATATCATATGTTTTTTTTCTGCACTACAGACCCGTTAAAAAAAGATCACCCTCACTCACACAGGATTTTGACAGACTGTGGATCGCCTTCTGATTACATTAAATGAAGTTATAACTAAAACCACCTTATTGTCTTGCATTACAGGCAGTCTGTTCTCTTGTATACACAGTCCTCAGTCTCTGAGAAGCACATATTCTTTGACTGACTCTGGCAGCGGTAGCTGTTTCACGGCGGTTGGAAGATATTGCACTCCGAGGCTGTTTCGCACGGCGCAGCGTGCCAGGGCTCGCAGTAAAGGTGGCTGGGCCACCATGCTGGTTAGTCGGGCCAGCAGCTGAGGATCTTTGCTGAGCTCACGGGGCAAAGTGCCATCGGCCCTGCGGATATCGAACTTCCCTGCGGCCCGGCACAGAAGCTCCAGGCACTCTTCCTCCTGCTCTGTGCCCAGGCCCCGCGCCAGCAGAGCCACCAGTCGGGAGATGGGCGTCTGGCCCTTGAGGTTGGTGACATGAACTTGGGCACCATACTCCAGTAACACGCGCACGCTCTCCAGGTTGCCCTTCATGGCTGCCCAGCTGAGCGGTGTGTCATTGTTGTAGTCACGGGCATTGGGGCAGGCGCCACTCTCTAGCAAGGCACGCACACACTCAGGGTTGTCTTTGAAGGCGGCCCAGTGCAGGGGCGTGTCCTTGTTGCCATCCAGTGCGTTGGGATGAGCTCCATATTCCAGTAGCAGCTCTACACAGCCCTCGTCTTTCTCTGCAGCATAATGCAATGCTGTGCGGTTATAGCCGTCCAAGGCATTGACCTGTATGCAAGGTAGACCATGACAGGGTTGATTTATTAACATTATGCAAAGAAACACCTATGAAGTTGGTATTTTAGGAAATACTGATAATTACAGGAATAAAAAATGGGATTTTCAATATAGTTGATTCTTCACATCGAAACTGAGGGTGTTTTAACACAGTGAGGATAAGAGGGGCAAAACAGATTCCTCAAGAAGGTGAGGAGTTTTGAAGCATTTGCAAAGTCAACGTGTCACTTGATTATACAGAATGTTAGTGTACAATGCAGAAAACCGACTTGGGACTCATTAAAGAAATTCATTCATTCATTTACAAAACGTAGTGTAATTTTTTTCTAGCGTCAATTTTTTAAAACAAGCATGGTGTGATGCAAACTACACTGTTGTACCTCTGCACCTTTCTCCAACAAAAGCTCCACACAGTCTGCATCAGCTACCATACAGGCACAGTGCAGGGGCTTCAGGGTGCCATGCATCCTGTTAACATCCGCACCCTGAAAAGAAGATAACAGGCAAGTTTTGTAAGCAAGAAATATGGAATGAGACGGTGACATCTCAGAACTGCGGGCGCACCAGAGGGAGACTGCACATCTCTCCTACCTCTGCTTCAGTCTCAACTATGAGACACAGTTCAGTCCCTCTAAAGTAACTCACCTTTATGTCACTACTTAAGCAATAGTATTATCAAATGCAACAACACTACTATTACTATTACGTGCAATAACGGACACTGCATAGAGAACAACTTCAAATAGCCTTTTGTGTATACAGCACAAAGTACTATTTTAAGAGAGTTTTATTCTGACTTTATACCATGCTTTATATCGTTCTTGTCTTTGTGTCTGTGTAACATAAGAAATTTCCTCCAGGATCAATAATGTTAGCTGATTCTGATTAGCTAATGGTTTTGCTCTTAATTGTACACAGTGTGGGTGGACCGCAGTACTGCAGATTATATTAAAGTGTAAAGAGTGCTTACTCTGCGGATCAGGTCCTCCACATTGTCATGCGGGAATGAGCGAATGGCCGCAATGGTTCGGATGAGTCTTTCCGAAAGAGAGTATTTGCTCTGAATACTCTGCATGATGTACCACATAGTCGAGCTCATGGGGAGCAGAAGGACATTGCACCCTGGGCGGGTGGCGCCTGAGGACAGGAAGAAGCTGAAAAAGCAACAAAGACATAATAACTCACACAAGCCTATTTGGTCCGTAACACATTTGCTGGAGTGAAACGGTCAATAGGTTTGCACTGATCTCCACCATAAGTTCCATCAATGGGTGTGTTCGTGCAGTCACACAGTTTACACTGCAACCAGGGGCATGTGTGCAGTACAGCAATGTTATAAACAAGCATATATGGTAATTGTGAAAATGTGACATGCTTTATTTCTGCAGAAAGCAGCTTAATGCATGATTGAAATGAGGTTTGTGGAGCTATGCTCCAGTCCTGGTCTCTGTAAAAACGCACATCTTAGTGTTATTCCTCACTTCAACCTGATAAAAACCTGATATTGTGCAGATAGACCTGTCACAGCAGAACAGCCCTAACAAGAGAGTTTGGGGACACTAGTCTGGGGTAACATTAGCTGCTTTCTAGTCTCACTGGGCTGGTCTGCAGACCGGTAACTGTTTAATGTTGTCCAAACACAGAATACTGTTATCAAATGATAAATAGACGCTTTTTCGCTTTCATGCACTGCCTAAAATCGTATTAACACTAACGTCAACGTTAATTAGTCACGGCGAAGCTAAGTAGAGGCTAAATTTTGCCCGGCTAGCAAAATACAGTGCACATTTATGAACGTCAGGTTGTTTTTGTATATAAATTGAATATAAGGTGTAAAAAGATAGCACAAATCGAATCAGACATCTAACAGTAGTCAGAAACGAGGCGAAGACACCTCTATAAACACGTTGTTTTGGTGTTAGCGCCCTGGGCTTTGTGAGCTAACGCTAAATTAGCAGAAAGAACGCCTTTTCTCCGCAAAACAGCGGATTCACCTGTCAGCGGAGACATCTATTGCAAACAATGTCCAGTTTTATGGTGCTAATTAGAGAAGAAAGCAAGAAATGCATGGAAAACTGTACCTTCGACAGCTGCCCGCTTGCAAGTTTCAGTCTGTCAGTCCAACCCTGCTCAACAACAACACGTCCATGGAAACGTCACCGAGGGGAAGTGACTCAGACGACCTGCACCCACCCAGTCCAGCACTTCCAAACATTTTTAAAATTTGCACACCTATCGGCTACCTGCACCCTTCAGCCTCCAGTTGGGTGTTTAACTACCACACAACTAAAACTCCGCTATAAATAGTCTCTCTCTCCGTCCACAGCATTTTTCACATACCAAGCAGCACCCACCAAATATAGTCAGCACACAGACCTCCTGACCTTCAGCACTCTGCACCCAGGACCCCCAAACCGATCATCCTGGGGCCTAAAAACACAAATTAGCAATTAAGAGGGTTTAAGGTTATGTTTAAACGTATACTTATATACGTATATATATGTATATCATTTATTGTGTTACTAAAATGACCAACAATAGAATTTCATAGAAATAAAAGTGAAAAATGGGATTTTCAGGAGAGTTGCAGGCCTGTCGCTCCTCCACTGAATGGGACCAAATGAGCTGCGTACGCCATAAGGACAAAAGTATTGGGACACATGTTTTTCAGGGTTTGGGCTGGGCTATGGCCCTTATTTTTCAGCGAAGGGCTTAATCATAATGGTTCAGCCAACCAAGACATCATGGACAACGCAAATCAACTTTGTGGACACAGTGTGGGGAACAGTGCTTCTCTGCGTGAGAAGACAGTCAGATGCGTGTGTCTAACGCTCATTGCGTGAGACTTGAGAGCCCTGATTATGAGTGCTAACTTGCCTGGCCCAACCTGCAAAACTATTCTTTCTGTAAATAATTTGTAACTTGGAACATTGCTTTGTCACTTTTAGACCAGGTCAACCCACGTGACCCATGTATCATTTTCAAGTAGAGTCGAGCTGAGTGAAGCAACTCATGCACAGGTTTTTTTTTGCCATTTTGAGACCGCATAAGCAAAAACAAACCTGTGGGCCTCCCAATGAATACCTTCCGTCTTCCTCATCAATGCCATTGAAGAAATGTACATGTTTTACATGCTGACTGGGTTGAGTAACCGTGAATAACACCATTCCCATGAACTCAGTACTGTCATCTATACCAGGAACAAGACTGTTTGGGCAAACCTCCTAAAAATGTTAAGTCCACTGACCAATTATATGGCTAACCAGATTACTGGAGGAAAAATTCTAGCAACCAATAAGATTCCAAAATGGCACAGTTACCTTCCCATTAAAATGCAGGAGGGAAAGGTCTGCTACATTATATAAATAGTAATAATTAATATGTACGTTGCTATTTCCAGCCTCTTTTCATCCCTTAGATTTAAAAGGGCAATGTTTCTTTGACTGAAATGTGTAAATGATCTGTTTTTGAGCTTAATTTGTAAAGAGGTTTGAACCAAATCATTCCATATATCAGCATGAATAGGTAGGTGTGAACTGCTGTAGGTAAAATAAGTAAACTTTATTAATGCTTTGGATTTCATGACCTCTCAAAAACACATTCAAAACCAGGCGTTTTGCAGCTTAATTCACACAGAACCCCCTGAACTAGGATGTTTTGAAAGTAGCAATGTTTAGGTACTACTCATACAGAACAAAGAGGAAAATGGGATTCCCATGTGTAACTTAAGTAGAACAGGCTTACGCAGCCCTTAAATCATAAGTAAGATTTCTTCTATTAATGAAAAAAGAGACGATCACTAGCTTATATATTTAAAGGATAATTTCCCCTTAACATGAATGTGGCATGTTTTTTCCCCCCTTCTTTACTTTCTTGTGCATTGCAGTGTAATTTTACTTTGAGTGACTTTGTACTAATGTTTTCACACTTTTGATGGATGCACAATGTCTGAAATGCTGGATCAATGCAGAGAGATGGTAAGTGGGGGTTACTACTACTATATGCACAAAACTGGGCCGAGCAATGTTTTATACACTACATTCAGCTAAACACAGAAATTGACAAATTTACTTGCCCCTTTTTAAACTATCCATGGAAGCAGAAAAAATTGGATTGAAAAAACTTAAATGCAAAAATAAGGTTATGTAATGTAAGGCTGCACAACATATCTTTGGTCAATTATTGTAGTGCTATTGACCTCTGCAATACTGAAATTACAGAAATCTGCAGTATACACAAGCCTTGATCCAATCACAACTCCAGGCGAGTTTGTGGTTGAATCGAGGGACTTGTGTTTAATTCAAGAAGAGGCAAATTTTTTTGCCCATTCCCCAACCATTAAAGACACAGAATCTGGGTTAATAAAATGCCCATGTGTTACACATTCCTTCTATTTAATTTTTTTTTTTTACATATGTGTAACAAAAATAAAAACCAAAATAAAAAAGTAACTTTTACATGAACATTTTCCTTGAAGTTCGGTCTATTAAACGGGGTGTTTTTGTTAATGCGGTTTTAATAGTGATGTATGTAAATGTTTGGGGTTTTTTCTACCTTTTTTTTCAGCCCGAGTAGACAGGGCTAAACAGAATAGGCTGAATAAGAAGACAAGATGTATACGTGTTGGTTTTGTGTCCTCACAAAAGCTAGGATTTGAAAGTGACATGAGTATTTTACTGTACTGAAAGGCATCACTATTGAGATATGCAGCAGTATAAATGCAGTACTACTATTTAGTCCAAAGCAGGCAGCCCTAATGCAAAACAGTGTACTAAATCTGAATGCTTTACAATCCAACCTGCAAAAAAAGGAACTGAAACTCTAAGGCCAAAACAAAATAATTTATTTTCTTTTTGTGACATTTTATGCAGACAGCTAGAATTTAGTGTCTCCAACACTTCCAATCCATTGTTATATAATTCTTCCCTTTGCCACACCACCCCTAAAATCAATTAAACAGTAATACCCCAAACATTAAGGAGAAAGCTATTCCTGTAGATTTTTGCAAGCCTGTCAACATCAATATCATTATCTTATGCTTCTAATATGATTTCACATTACATAACAGTAAGATTTTTTTTAGAACAAGTTAGTGCATTTTGTTTCATTACACTAAACCACTAGCTGCTCAAGTTCATTAATGAAAACAAAAAGAAAAAAAACAAAATAAAAGCCCCAGTGATTCATTATTTATTTACTGCATTACTAAGCTTCTAGTAAATGCATCAAGTATTTTCTCAGCTGAAATCTCAAAAATATACAAATGTTAAATCTGTGATTCTCTCCCAATGTCATTTTGTACATAGTCAGGAACCTGGACCTTCATGAATTGGGTTGAGTTGGGAGGGAGGGGGAGGGATTAAAATAAATTAAAAAAATCAATTTCATAAAAGCAATACTTACAATGAATTACACATCAATACTGCATCTTCCTCTGATTACATTTTGTTTTTAAATAAACAGCACCTGTTCACCTTCACATCACCTTTTTTCCCCAAAAGCACATCAAGCCCAAGAGGTGGCATCTAAAACAGAACCCGCACTATGTTTGGAAGATAGGGCCTCATGTACAAGAGGAAGTCTTAACCAAGTGTTTTAGTGCAGATTCCAAGAGCAAAATCTAGTCTAGATCAAATGAGCACACTGGCTAAATAAGTTTAACACCGCTTCTAATTTTCCCTGCTATCTTCCGTGTGTGCCGGAGCCACCAAGAATCTCGTACTGAAGCTTTTGTGAAGGAATTGCAGATGTTGCTATAACCATGCCAACAGTCACGTGAGCAGCAGATATCCTTCATATTTGGTGCTTGGAAATAACCGCCAACAAATTGGTATAATCAAGGAGGACACAATAAGCCAATATTCAGCACTGATTTCTCTCGAACTACAGAACTACATGAAATGACTTGCATACAAAAAAAAAAAAAATTGAACAGGACCATCACCATGTGACAGGCCAGTGTCCGTGCTGTAACTGACAATTCAAGCATTTTACGGGGGTGGGGTGGGGTGTGGTGTGGTGGGGTGTGGTGTGGTGGGGTGGGGTGGGGTGGGGGGGGGTGATGGTAGTGGTGCGAGAGGATTCCAAAACCTCCTTTCAGCAAGAAAATCCAGTACATTCCAATGGCATTCAAATGTCTCCTCTCACTAAACCATCTATAGAGGAGTTTTCAAGACTGAAAGAAGCAGCTTTATGCATAATCTGACTTCCATATTACCAACACAGCTTTTTAGATCACCCATAAATCGGTCACTAAGACTGACTTCTGGGTGACCACCAGAATACTGTACACACTGGAAACCACTCCAACGCGGCCCCAGAGACTCTGTCGTACTTCTCAGGTTCCTGTACTGTGTTCTGGGTCATCTCTGGTGGTCAGAGGGAATGAAATGAAAACATTAACTGAAAACAAGGCTGGTTCTGGAAGAATCCAAATTTAAAACCAACCGCCCAGAATTTTTCAATTTCTGCTATTAAATTATAGTTACAGCTGCGACAATAAAAGGACAATGACATCACTCAGCAATAAAATAGGCTTCAGGCTCTCCTGACATACATCACTATGACAGATCTACTAAGCACAATAGATACTTGTCACTCATTAATTATTGTCCTGATTTAACAAGAAAAAAAAAACCCAAAATGAAACCAAAAAGCAGCCATTGGCTTAGCCTGTCTATTTTAAACCCAAACCAACTTAATGTTGTAAACACAGCCATGTGCCTGCCTGATTATCAGGAAATATGAGCTTGCTCAGAAGCCATTTTGGGAGGATAATGCACACAAAAAAAAACAAACAAAAAAACCCCAGAACTCATGAGATGACAAACTTGAGCGCCCATGTACCCAACTGTGATATGATCTTTCACAGGTTCTTGGTTACTCAAGCTAGTTAACAACAGTAATCAAAAATAGAAGAAAAAACAAACAAACCTTCAGCAAACCAGTGATCCAACATCACAGCGTCATAATTGGCAGGCTCTGACCTTACGGTGTGACGTATGTGAATCATTACCAAGGCTCAACAATCCAAATGATCTTTATACTGCGCTTTACAGGTTTCTGAACACAAACGTCTGATTCTGGGAGCATAATGTCATCAACAGCCGTCACGCAGATGCGAAATTCCAGATCAAAAGCAAACCTCACTGTCGCTCCTAGTTAATATGCCAGTCCACTCAAGCACACTTTGCATGTTCTACAAGGGATCTAAATCCCAAAACTGATTAAAAATCAACACTACTGCAAAACACACCCTTTCACTCAAAGATCAAAGCTCATGTACATTTTTCCACTCACTTCTTCCACACTTCTCTGCATTACTCCCAGTGCCCTGTGAAAGCAAGCGAAGCGAGTAACCTCATATGAATCATTGCATGTCAAAAGTGATATTTGTGTAGGTACATGACACAGTATGCATGTTCCTTTTTCTTCTTAGTGCATATGTTGCAGACCACCATTCTCGTTTCAGCTCAACAGCACTGAGCACTGGGCTGTTACATTGCCCTGGGTCCCACCTCTCCCCAGCTGGGTAAAAGGCCCTCTTCTCAAAAGAGAATAAGAAAAAGAAACAAGGAAGCAAATAAAAAAAAGGAGAAAAAAAACAAACATTGATTTACATTCTGAGGGGGACACTGTCAAGTTAGAAGCATACATTTTCTTTCCTATTTGATGACCTCCTTCAACAAGCTTATACTAGTTTTTGATATTTCATGCCCGTATGCCTGGACGTCCCAGTCTGTGCATTGTCATTTCATAAGATTTTTTCCCTCTGGATGTGCTCCAGGCAGGAGAGGTGGCTACTAATAGATTTTAAACTTATATTCATATCATT
>JBBPCW010000133.1:22705549-22731169 GCA_037974425.1 Phenacogrammus interruptus | reverse complement strand
ACGCGCACACACACACACACACACACACACACACACACACACACACACACACACACACGCACACACACACACACACATTAAACACATATTTAGCATTAAGCTTTGTATTGTGTTATGTGTTACTTAGGTTTGTTCTTACCCACAGTGACGTCCCATGACCTCCAGGATGAACGCACGCTGGTGGCTGTGAAGGAAATCAAAGTAAGACACATCAGAGACTAAAACTGGTGGAATTAAGTGTGGCAAATGGCACAGTAAGACACTCATACACTGCATACTGGGCAGTAGTGTTTAATTAAAATACTAATATTACAATGAATAAAAATAACATCAATACAATAAATAGCGGTTACATTAAATTCAGTATGTTGCTTATGGAATTTTATTCAACCATGCAATGACTGGAGGCATCAAGCAGAAATCTGGAACAAAACCAGTGTCGAAAAAAAAAACTTTTTACTGCTTTCCTGTTTGTTTGCATTTATTCTAATGTTCACCTTTGTTGTTGCTGGCAACTGCTGATATAAATGGCTTCAAACAATTTGCATAGGTAAGACATTTGCACAATACTGTACATCCCACCCACCACATGATATTTTGTTTCCTTCTGCATTTTCCAGCTAGTGGTGAGAAACGGTCGAAATATCTGCTCCAAAAAAACTCCAAAAATACATCATCACATGGGGAAATTGTATACTGGGAAATCTCCTCTAGAGACTACTGACCATTTCCAGACAAGACAAAATGTCCCCAAACTTTTAAATGAAACTCTTAGGAATCTATTCAGACATGCCACTGCACTGAGGGGCAATAAAACCAGGCCATGGACAACCTCACTGACCTCTGGGCTGTGGTGGTGATGCTGTCTACCACCTCCATGATGCGGTGGAGAGCAGAGTCTGTGCCGATGGTCATGTCTGTCCCGCAGAAATCGTTATCAATGGATCCCACCATCCCCACAATGTTCAGGTGAGATGCTGATTTGGCATCTTCTGCAGTGATCTTGCCTGAATGAAAATAGAGTGTGGCACACAAAGAGCTGTGGGACTGCCAATTAGAAAACAACTCCGAGAAGATTCGAAAGATCAGTGCAGTTCAGGAATTAAAATTATAGACATGTATTTAGTTTCCAGAAATACGGTAGGCTAAGTGTCTACTGTTGAATATACAATTTTCTCTGGGATCAATAAAGTTTTCTGAACCTGAAGACCATGCTGTTGGGGCTTGATATAATGACCACCTATATGGAAATGTGCTGGTGCCTACCCTGCTGTCTTGTGTCAGAGATAAGACCCACACCTCTGTAAAAAAAAATTAGAGACTGCTGCAATTTATTTTTATATCAGCTTCTTCATGAGTGTGACAACCGTCCCGGTGTCTGCACAAGCACCTCATTCTGCTTTATGAGGTACTGATTAGTGGTCACCTGAATCATATCTTATTTAATAAGGAAGAACAGAACAATACTGCTGTAATCAACACTCTCCTCTTGCAGTGTGACCAGTTGGAAGAAAAAAACACTAATTATTGTCATTTTGTTTAAGAGTGATCTAAAGATTTGTTCTGTAAACATTGCATCGTTTCTCTTATTTTGATGTATTGTCATTTCCTTTAAAATTATGCTTTAAAAAACAAGCTTTTCAGTTGCATCAATAAAAGATAAAACCTGAGAAACTGAACATTTCTGCAGTGGTCTCTTTTTTTTTTCTGGAGCTGTACTACATGTGAATGTACATATGTATGTAGACTGTAATCGAGATCTTGTCTCACCTTTACTGACCAAATCGCTCAACAAACCACTCCACTCTGTGCGGAACAGATTGGCACCAGTCAAGCTCCCATCACCGCCGATGACACACAGGTTGGTGATTCCCCGTTTGACCAGGTTACAAGCAGCCTTCAGTCGGCCCTCTCGGGTCTGGAAATCCTTACAGCGGGCACTGCCAATAACAGTGCCTCCCTAACAACCAAACAAAGCCAAGAAAAGCTTGCTGTGTATGGATACAAAATATGTTAAATTCAATCCGTAGGTAAAGCTAACTACCAACCAGTTGCAGCATCATAGACACGCTCTCCCACGTAGCTGGGCGAATATTATCTCCCCCATCAACAAGTCCCTGGTAGCCCTGAATCCAGTAGACACAAGGGCAGATCAAACAAAGATAATATAAATAGGTAATAATCCTAAAGATTTCGACAGTAAAATGAAAAATCCCATTAGCATATTAACACAACCTATCGAGCCGAATGGTCTCCTGACCTCATGAACGAAGAAAACTTTGGCTCCTGTGTACAGGCCGACTCGTACTGTGGCCCTCACTGCAGCGTTCATTCCTAAAACAGACAGAGAGGGTATGGGCTTCATCTCCATTTAACTTCAGATGGAAAACACAATGCAATATTATCTGTACTGCTTCAAAAATGCTTCCTGATTACAGTGTAAAGTTTCATCTGTTGATGCATAATTTACCATCATCTAACTCTTCATGAGTGGTCTGTCTCTCACCACACAGCTGAATATTCTAGGTGGTGGACAATTTTCAACCCAGCAGTCATGTATAAAACCATGTCAGTGTCACTATTGTGCTGAGGACCATTGTTACGGTTGTCAGCTCTGACAACAATCCCTATGATCCTTTCTTAGAGGACTACGTTGCTCAAAAACTTATAAGATGACTGCTCTCCTACTGTAAAGCAATGCCAGTGAAGACAGAAAATCATATAAATTATGCTATAAACTAACATAATACACACTTGTCTGAGGATTTTCATGAGGATCTTTGTCAAAACCATCATACCTGTTTATTGTATTCTTGTCATTTAACTGTTCTAATAAATAAATAGGAGTGTAATAATATATCAAAATATATACATAGTCCCATGCTAAAACCATCTTACAGAATTGACAATGCACCAGAAACAAGAAACATTCTACTGCCTATTATATCCAACCCCCCAAAAAATAACCAACAACACACTCTTTCATGTGGATGTCTTGTGCCTCACTCTTCCTGCCTTTCAGCTTTGCAACAGCTGAAAACAATCATGACTTTTTTTCATTTATATTTTAATTAAAATATCAGATCATGAGCCCAGTATTGGGATTGATCCAGCAACATGCAGTAGAGCAGGGATGTCCAGCTCCGGGCCTGGAGGGCCGTGATCCAACACGTTTGGATGATTTCCCTGCTCAGAAACACCTGGTTCACCTCCCAGTTAATTGCTAGGTTTAGGGAGAACTACCATCAAACTGTGCTGGACACTGACCCTCCAGGACTGGAGCTGGACACCCCTGCTGTAGATACACAGGTGATGACAAGAATAAGGGTAAGATGAGATAAGATAAACCTACATTAGTCCCACAAGTGGGAAATGTCCCATAATGTCCCTTGTTATGGCAGAAAATGGACAGTAAAAAGTAAGACCAGCAAAAAAAAAAAACAAATCAAACAAACAGCAACAAAAAAACAACAATAAAATAAAGCTATACAGAACAGTTTAGTATAAAAGAGCAAAATAACAGAGTTTATACAAATTATACAAAATAACAGAGATTGGCAGCAGGGCTGTGTCTTAAATGGTTCCAGACTCCTTACATAGTGCTTTTATATATTGACACAGTATATAATATGTCTAACAATGAGTCATTCGCGAATAAGCCATGTGTGCAAAGTTCCATAATGGTCAAATCAACCACTATGTAAGTCTAGAAACTTTCTAGGAATTTTTCATCGTACATAGAACACTATAAAGGAAGTAGGGGGAGCCATTTCAGATTCAAAGAGCATCCAGACAAAGGTATTATTAACAGTGTAGTTGTTGACCAGAGGGAAAAAATCTGATATCGAATTGGTATCGGCAGATACTCTTGTGGTTGTGGTATCAATATTGAGATCTTAGATTTAAAAAGTGGTACTGTGCCATCCCTAATAGGAATCATACACTGTATGTTGTAATCAGTCATGCAGAAAGAGAAAACAATATCATGTTATAAGTGGAGATATGAAAGTGACATTGAAACTTCATCTCAGTTATGAAATCAGGGTTCAGCATTTCGTTGGGCGACTCCTGAGGCCACTTAATCCGTCTCCTGCATCTCTTCGCCAAAGGCCAGGATGCATGACCTCCGTTGTGTTGGAGGCAATGCGATGTCTCTAATTTCAGAAAGGAACAGCTGTGGAGCTGTTGGGGCTGCTATCTACAACTTCATGTCATTCCAGAAAAAGGTCACTGGTGCTAAAATAAGCTCCACATCACAGAAACACTGAGGCACAAGAGAGACAAGAAAGGCTAAAGGCTAAAGCTAAAGGTTATATGGACATTACAGTGTAATGGAAACAAACTGGGAAGATCAAACGACAAATGCTGAGCACATGACTGAGCCAGTTCAAGTGTTGCTCAAGACATACGACTCTAGCAGGATGTTGGTGAAGCAAAACAAGATCTGGAAGGACATTTAAACTTTTAGGGGTTGTGACCACCACTAAACACTCCTGCTTCTTTAGACATATTCTGTACTGGAATTGTCATCGGAAAAAAACAATACTGTTGAGTTTACAGGAATAGGAACATAATGTGGGAATACACGGGAAGATCTTTTCTGCATGAATGCAATATATGTGCCAAAATGGATTGTCAGCCGAGGAAAAGGAAAGATAAACTTGTATCAATGTAATATATTACACTATATATTGTCACTGTCTTTAGAATAGTGTCTTTTCAGGAGAGGGAAAAAGAAATTCTTAAGCTATTGTATTTTTACAGCCTCTGTAAATCTTATATTTTGTACACACACACATCTATATATCTATATATGTGTATATACTGTATATAATGCAGATCATTATCATATGCATAAAATGCTTTACTTTTAAATCATTAACTTTAGTGCAAGTACAAATGTCTAAAGCCCTACTGTTGAACATCAAAATAATTTCTACAGTGTCCTAACTTTAGCTGGCCTCTTCTGCTATTTCTTTGGATGTCCTTCAGAGAGCACTGCAGTAACACTCGAGTCTATATAAATGTGGCCCTACTTACATAACTATGAGCCTAACCTGAAACAGATCCACTCACACCATACAGCTTACCTTGAGCATCACCCCCTGATGTCAGGACAGCAATGGCCCGTCCGACCCCCATCTTGGTGGGGTCCACTCCTCCCGAGTGCGTTTGCGACATAATGTAAAGTGCTCCAGAGAAGCCACTGGTGGTGAAAGCGTTGTTGTTGTCCCCCCAGTTCTCTCAGAACAAAGTGTTGCAGGGGAAAGGTTTTATAGGAGAGTGTTCCTGCTCCCACCCCTTCTCCTAAACTCACACACCCCCACCCCTAAATGCAGGACTAAATATAAGTTCTGCATTGCCACCTCAGCTTTCAGTGTTCACATCCCATCATTGTAAGTCAACATCTTTTAAGTCAAATCAAATTCTGTAAATACATGACCTACTGCTGGACACCATATCAAGTAAAAGTCAAGGTGGATAGCATCTAGAATGTCAGTCTATGACTTTCACATGACTGTAGCAAACACAGGGAAAAGTTTGGACACTGATTTTTTTTTTAAGTGAAGGGAAGAAACACTACATCTGCTATAAAAACTATTTCTATATATATTTTACTGCACAATTACTGATCATTTGCTGAATATATTTATATTGAAAAATACGTTAGGCACAAAAGTTTGGATACCTATTTGCTCAACCCACTGCTACTACTGTTTCTCATGACAGTTTTCACACCCCACCAAAAGCCCATCTGTTCCTCAGTCCACCCAGTTCATTAGAAAAGCAAAGGGATCCAGTCTTTTTTAATGCTTTGGTAAATGGTTTTTTTTTTTTTAAGTTTCAGAAAACAGATCAGACCACATACTTTATATACATTTATTATTAACAATAGACAGTATAATTACACAACCACTGACCATGAAACCAGCTCTACAAACAAAGAATAGCCAGTTCAGTTTAAATAAAAATGATCTTCTTGCAGCACACATGATGTAGAAGAAGGCATAAAGACAGTTCTTGGCAGTGATAAAACTTTAGTGTTTGCCTAAATATACATTAAAAGTGTTCCTGCAAACATTATTTAAAAACAATGAGAGCATAGAGCAGGGGTCCCAGTCTTATTCCTGGCAATCCACCACATTAAAAAAAAACAAAAAACACATGACATACCAAACCATTACTAGTTTGTCAATTAATGAGTTGAATCAGGTGCGCTAGATGAGAAATGTGTGGCGAGACAAATAATCAAGAAAACACCAGTGTGTGCGACTTTAGGGGCCTACTCATTTGCAGTTAAAATTACTGAGGTCCCTCATAATTATCACTGAGAACGAGACTGTTTAGTCCTGCTCATGTGCAAGAATCATAAGATTTTATTATCAACCTCCTACAGAAATAAATCCACATGAAAATGTTCTTTTTTCAATGCTACCAATAATACTGTCTGGTATACTCTAGCACCGAAGAGCTGCTTCAACTTTGCCTGGAAAAATCTTTTCACTCCACAGATTCTGCCTGGGATTCCAGGCATTACCAAAAATAGGACCAGATTGGATTAATAATACGTTTTGATGTCTTTGGGTGTTTGAGAACATCTACTAAAATGAAAATTGAAAGAGAAACAAATAGTGCTGCACAATATATTAACCAACTCTGATCATGATGCACTTTGCTCATATAGCAGAATGCTAAAATATGTAAATGAGCAACCAATCCCTTAATGTTCTATTGGGTACTGGTTATGTGTGTTTTGATGAATGCAGGTAATCCCATGATCCAATACATTTAAATTGTTAAAAATAATGAAGCCCAAACCTTAGAATAATTGGAATATGTAGCAATCAGGGCTGCACAATATGGACAAAATATGAGTATTGCAATCATACTTGTATATATTGTGATTGCAATATCTTCCAATATATTAAAGAGTTCCAATCATTTCTTTAAAGAATTAATTCTAAAAAATGAACATAGGTTGGAAAAATGTCATATATAATTTATTGTGGATTATATACACCTGCACAAATGTCAAAAAAAGAAAACAGAAGGAAAACATATGACATGGGCCCTTTAAGAACACCATGGTGTATTAGTGGTTAATAATAAGATTTTTTAAAAATGCGACTTATTACTACATGTTCATCTCAATTCACTAAACAGCAGCCGTCAAATGGAATGGTCAGAGGAACATTTGCATATTGCAGCCGTCTCTGATTTCAGTACTGAGGAGAACGATAAACGATAGTGCAACAATGATAAACATATGACATATTGTGTACCACTGGCAGCTATATAATCACAATGCACTGTGCAGCTTTAACCTTGTGGATGAATGCCAGAGTGAATCTGTGGAATGGAATCAAGTGAAAAGATTCAGGACTGGTGTGACCATAGCTATGTTAAACTACAAACAAACTAGGAAATCTAAGATTGTGTTGACTGTCCAGCCATTATGCTCTAATTGATGAGGAGAGGTGGAGAGCAGGACCGTGGCATCGGAGATGTTAACCCAATGGGCACAAAGCACTATGGAAAGGAAGAAGAAAGATTAAAGAGTATTAAGACCACCTATTCGGTCAACTTTTGTCTGAGAGAGCTGTATAATAAGAGAGGGTAACTCACAGTTGAATCCTGAAAGAGGAGAACGGAGGCCACAGGGTTGCTACACCGTTGCTGTGCTGGCCATGACTGCTGGCATGAAGTGTATGTCGCACACTCCTCGTCCAGAAACATCTCCTCCAGGGGTGGAAGACGGCGTCTTAGACTGAAAATTGCTGAACTGTAGCTAGCTGTCAAATACATACAGAGAGAGTGTATATACACAGACACACACACATTGATAAATACTGGTACATATTTAACTAGGACATGTTGACAAAGGACATTAACATATGATTGTGACTGTCATTATCCAATCAGACACGCTTGTTTTCAAACCAAGCGTCTGAATTCATACTTTAATGTAATGTGCAGCTTTATATTTAACATCAGGAGCCTCTACTGGCTGTGTTCTGTTTAATGCTGGCAAACATCTTGCAATCTAGACGCACAGCACAACATGCATTTTAAGAATATAACTCTGAAAATGTATAGAGTTCAGAAAAGACAGATTATATACCTTTTGCTTAGAAGCCACATTTAAAACACAATCAAAAGAAAAATGTTGGGAGGTAGGGAGGATTTCTGTGGATTTTTAACAGGATCCTAACTTTTGCGTTTATAAGCCAACACTTAAATATACAAACGCATCTTGGAGTAACTTAACAAGAAAACAACATTCAAAGGGGGATGTTAGGCTGTTTTCTTGTAGTTGCACTTATTTAGGCTGAAGTTGCCAGATTAGCTGGTTAGCTGTCTTGCTTCCTAGATGTCGATACAGATCATCTCCAAATATGGGACCCACTTTAAGAGTAAAAAGGGTTAAATGCACAAAGCTGCAAACTCAGATGTGAAAATGGCAGATGTACAGAGTCTGCCTAAATGCAGGAAATCATAACTGACACCATTGAAGAAATCGTCTCCTGTTTAAAAAAAGCTTTTGCTGCTCTAGATCATTAGTGCATCATCAACAATCTTAGATTTAGCCCTTAACATATACATACAACTGGCAGCCTTAGACTTCTATTACATACACAAACATATAACTTACATAATTTCCCATGGTTACTGATTAACAAGCCTTTTTATGTGGACATATGCAAGCTAATTTACCTTTTGTCTTACACAGGGCACTGGGCGTCATTCGTTTACTTATGTCCGAGGATTGTGCACCCTGTGATTCACTATGGACGAACTGCACAGGAACTATGCGCTCTGCTTCACTACTGGTTGCACAGTTCTGCAGCTGCTCTGCACAATCAGGGACCTGAAGCTCTAGAGTCCATGTACCAACATGAGTAGGGCCTGCCCTCAACAGCTGCTGACCAGACGAGAATACAATGACCGACTGCCTGTGTGGGGCCTGAATAAAGGGCCGATTGTCTGCGTTCTCTTCATGCCTCAAACGAGGTTCGAACTATAACAAAGAACAGCATAAAATGGCAGATGAAGTAAAACAGACAGTTCACTATTAACTTTTACAACATGGTAACACAAAATGACGCACACACACAAAAAAAAACAATGCAAAGTATCTCACAGGTTGTTGAGGCTCCAGTGGTAAATCTGATGTAGTTTTGTTTCCTCCTTCCACCATCTCCTCACTCTCACCCTGCTCTGGTTCCTCCTGGAACAGCCTCTGAACCACATCCCTCTGCCACACATTTTCACATCCAGGTTGAAATGTTTGAATGTTCCTTTATTTCCATCATAGTGTAAATATCACTGTGAAGTGCTGTAATGACCCTTACATCCTGCTGGGTAGAGCTGTCTGTGCTGGACACTTGGATTTGACTTATCCCTGGAGAGGCACTGGAGAGAGGTGTCTTAGGCCCAGAGATTATCCTCCTCTACAGACAGACACACAGACCTATCCTTAGTGCTGATGAACTTTCTTCTCTAGTTTTTCCCATTTGTAATGTGAACAGAACACTTTCTTTTTCTTTGAACAGAAGGTTCCAATATTTAGTTCCCACAAACAGAGATGTAATGGCCATGCACAACATCAAATTGAACAAAACTAAATTCATGGCTCAAGGTGGCTGCTGGTACCATTTTATATGAAGCGGCCCATTTTTACAGGCAATGTTATACAGAAACACCATAATCAGGTCTTTTTGAGTGTATTTACGTTACTGCTGTGAGGCAAATGTTTTGAGTATTAGGTTATTACTATCATTTTTCACAAATCTATCACTTGAAAGCTATTTATATGATAATGCTGTAGACATTCAAATGAAACAAACAGCAGAGCAACTAACCAAAGACTGAGACTGGCTATAAGGAACTCGCTTCGGTGTCCATTTTGTGGCTGGTGTTCGGCTTGCACCTGCAGGAGGAACACATGGAAAAAATAAACAACTTAATGCAATAGAATCTGAGGCTCACATCAGAGCTACTGATACTAAAGTAGTTGATCTAGTGCCGGTCATGGTCTCTGCAGTTATTTAGTGCCATTAAGTCAGTCCTGACTCTGTACACACAGTGTTTCTCCAGAACACTGTGACTTCTGTTAAGGTCTTTAGGTTTCATAATGGCTTGTTTATGATCACCTCCACCCATCTTATCGGTTGCTTTCCTTATTCTCTTTTCTTTTCCACTGTTCCAAACATAACTGTCTTTTCCAGTTTACTGATCCTTCTCATATTATTTCCTATTAAGACAACTTTTCCAGCAGCAAAGTTCAAAGGCATAAATATTTTTCTTGAGGACTTTTCATATCCTCAAAGAAAAACACATCTTTGTTTGTAAAGACATATTTACATTTGAAGGCCTTTATATGCTCCTTAATCCTTGTTCTGCTGATGGTGAGGCAATATTTCTTGACTGCTGGATCCTTTGACATTACAGGATAAATAAGCCAAGTGGTCCGAAGCTGCTCACCACTTCTACATTCACAAAGCTCATCACTCTTTTCTGTATTTTTGTTATATTCTTTAACTTTCCTTAACAGGGCCTTTAGGTCTTCCTGATTTTCTGCTGTTTGGGTCATTTAAGTGATATGATCATACTGAACTCTTTGAAATGTTAAGACCTCATTATGTCCCTATTGACCATAATAGCTGAGCCGTTCAGCCAGAAAGCTAAAAATCACATTTTAGAACGATAGATAAAGATCAAATCTCAGAGTGAGCACCTGTCACTTTACTCTAACTTCTCTCAGTTTATATTCAAGTGATCTCTAGCATCATTTGAACGCCTGGACCTCGCAACAACAATTGGACAGTGGATAAAGTAACGCCGTATGAATGGAAACGGTAGCTTCTGCAATCTTTAATGAATTAAGCTGAGCTCCCTTTGACTCACCACCATGTGCTGCCTCTGTTCCTGTGCCTTCGGCTCTAGCTTTCTTAACTGGTACTCTTTGAGCCTAGAGTAGGAAAGATGTTTTGTTAAAAACAAATAACATAACGATGCATCAAGTTAATTCAAGTCAAGTCATTTCAACAATATACACAGTGAAATTAAACAATGTGCATCTGGCACAAGACTAAATTTTTTTTAAATAAATATTTTGGCAAATATGGATAACAAATAGTACATTAGAAAACTCAATCAGCATTCGGTCAACTGACAAGACAGCTAACTGTCAACCAGGCTTGCTCATGTAGTCTCTGGCTTATACAGTTGAAATTTACATAAACTTCAGAAAAGACTGTCAAACATTAAATCAGAGTAAACTTTTAGGTCAATAAATATTAACATATTTATGTTAAATGTCAGAATAAACGAGAGAATTTTACGGATTTTTTGTATTACTTTGATCAGTCAAGAATTTACATACACTTCCTTAGTATTTGGTAGGATTGCCCCAAAACTGTTTCACTTGGGCCAAATGTTTCAGGTATCCTTCCACAAGCTTTCTACAATAGTTTGCTGAAATTTTGGCCCATTCCTATTGAGAGAACTGGTGTAACTGGGTCAGGTTTGCAGGCCTTCGCAGTCGCCTTTTCAGTGCCACCCACAAATTTTCAATGCGATTGAGACCAAGGCTTTGTGATGCCACTCCAATATATACCTTGAGTCTGTTGTCCATAAGCCAATTTGCAACTCATTTTGATGTATGCCTGGGGTCACTTTAAATTCATGGCTGATGTCCTCAGATGTTGCTTCAATATATCCACATAATTTTCTTTTCTCATGATGCCATCTATTTTGTGAAGTGTCCCAGTCCCTTCAGCAGCAAAGCAGCCCCAAAATATTATACTACCACCCCCATACTTCACAATTGGGATGATGTTCTGAGGCTTCAAACCTTGGACTTTTTCCTCCAAATATATCAAGATTACCATTATGGCCGAACAGTTCAATTTTTGTTTCGTCAGACAACAGGACATGTCTCCCATGTGCAGTTGCAAACTGTAGTCTGGCTTTTATAGGGTGGTTTTGAAGTAATGGCTTTCTCCAAACAGAGTAAGCGCTCAGCTCATGGTGATACAGGAATCGTTTTATGTGGAGAATGAAACTGTCTTACCAGTTTCAGCCAGCATCTTCACAAGGTCTTTTGTTGTTGTCCTGTGGTCGATTCACACATTTCGCACCAAAAAAACCCTTTCCTCTCTGGGATTCAGAATCCGTCTCCTTCCTGAGTGGTATGGTAATTGTACATTCCCATGTTTTGTTTTGTTTTTATACTTGCATATTATTGTCTGAATGGACCTTCAGACATCTGGAAATTGCACCTAAGGATGAGCCACACTTGTGGAGGTCCACAATTCTTTTTCTGATGTCTTGGTTGATTTTTCTTGACCTTTGATGCATCCACAGGTGTGCCACCAATTAACCCACTTGGAATCAATTAACCTATCAGAAGCTTCTTAAGCTAAGAATGGAATTATTTTTGTTTAAAGACACAATAAACTTATGTATAAAAAAAGTATGTATACTTCTGACATACATAAAAATTCTCCCTCTCTCAATTCAGACATTTAACAAAAGCAAAAATGTTAGTATATATTGATTTTAATCAGAAAAAGTTTACTCTGATTTACTGTTTGACAGTAAAGGAAAAAAAGGTTTGTTTTGTTCCCTGAAGTGTATGTAACTACCTGGTTTCAATCGTATTTGTCTATTTAATAGCTGCAGTGTCCTTGTAATCAGATCATATTTCAAAGTCAAAGTCAACTTTATTTGTCTACACGGTCAAGTGAAGAATGGGTTTCATCTGAACGGCTATAAATCTACAGGTAAACTCACAGAGTAAATAGATGTTCCTCTCCCTGAGGGGCAGGCAGACACTCGTGGCGTTGCTCCACTTACTTTAATACCCTCATTTTGTAAAATACTTCGAAGGGCTGATGGGTCTGGAGAAAATGGTACAGCATTTCCTACAACAGACATGGGTGCATATTACAGCTATAAAAACACTGCCATTTTCTTTTATCGTGAACTGTTTTTGATCAGTTTGGCATAAACTATAAGGCCAAAAGTATGTGGACACCTGACCATTTACAAACTTCTTGTTCCAAAGCCACCAAGATCATTGTTTGAATCCGAACAATTTTTGTGTTGATGTTTCCAGAGGCAGTTTGTGAATGAGGCAAAGAAGCATTTGTGATTTTGAAGCACTATGCATTTCATCAATCGACAGCCCCACTCTGTCAGTTTTTGCATGGTGTACTAAGGTGGCATTGAATCACAGTACCTTCAATCAGTTCTTCAGTCTATGCACATTCTACTGCATTGTTTGTCTAATAGGATTGCATGGTTGTGTGTTTAATGTACATCTGCCAGATGAAAGATAAATGGGAAGGTGTCCTGAACTATTTTCAGTCTTGGTGCCCCAGTGGTTGAATGAACTCCTCTTTCTGATTCAAACTGCAGAGTCCCTTGCTGTCTTCTGAAGCATCACCTGAAGACCCACCTCTTCAGGGAGCACGTTTGTGACTAACTAGGCCTCTTGTTATTGTATGTTTATTCTGGCACTTACCCTCTTAACTCCAGGGGTTCTATACTTACGCTTTAACCTCTTATGACTTTTCTTATGTCAGGATTTCTTAAGGTAACTTAGCTAACAGTAACTTGGTTGAATAGTGGATGTTAATTTAAGTGTAGCTTTTCAGGTTTGAAGAACAGAGGTGGACTGCTTGAGCACTGATGCTTAAAAGACATAAATGTAAATGTCCACATACTTTTTGGCTATTTTGCAAATCAGCCAAATCTAAACATTTGTCCAAAGCAGATACAATATCTGTTGATAAAATATGATTTCCATAAGTTATTTTCTATCAAGAAGAGAAAAACACCCATACAAAAAATACCTGTACATCCTGACACTGCTTTTTGAGGTTTCTTGAGAGGAACTCGTTGAGCCTTTCAGAAATAAAACAGCCCATGAAAAAAAATTCCCTTTTAAATCACAAATCATAAAAACACTGAAGACTCTTAACTCAAACCAAACCATTGTAAGTGAACTCACAGAGAAGATGGAAGTTTCTCTCCCTGAGGGGCAGGTAGGCACTCGAGGCGTTGCTCCAACAGGACCACCTACCTTCACATTATCATTTTGACAAATATTACGTAGAACTGATGGGTCAGGGGAAAATGGTACAGCTAGAACATTTCCTAGGACAGACAAATTATATGTAGTGTAAGTATCTAAGAAATTGGACATTAATATTGATTTCACTATTCTTTGTCACTAATTTTGTATCAATATTGCAGCATGAAGAAAAACATGCAGCATCATTAAAACATACCAGTAGGTCTTGGCTCAGCTGTAGCAGCTTCTATTTGGGACTTCTTAACAGGTACTCGCCGAGCCTTCCAAAAGAAACCATGGCATGAAAGAAAATTAGCTTTCAACGTTTTTCAAATTCTCACATTAAAATAAAAACTTATGGCTGTAAAAGTCAAATCAAATATTTAACAGGACTCACAGAGAAAATGGAGGTTGCTCTCCCTGGGGGACAGACAGATGCTCTGGGCGTTGCTCCAACACCACCACAATCTTTAACCCCCTCATTCTGCAAAATACTCTGGAGTGCTGATGGCTCAGGGGAAAATGAAACATCACTCCCTAAAACACATTAGTACATTAGTAATAATGGTAAATGATTGAATGTAAAATAACACATTCCAACTCTACTTACATGTTGTACCTGCAGATATAAGAGTCTGGCCTTTGGCCTTTGTCTGGCAAACTGCTTGGTCCTCAGCTTCACCAGCTCTACAATAATGCCTTTGGCCTTGGGTAAGTTCAGATTGTGCAAGACTGATGCTTCCCAGTTGTGTGCTTAGGTCACATGGAATGGAGGAGCAGATTCCATTAGAAGAGTCATTAACTACCTGCGGCATGGATTTTGTGCTGTTAAATTTTGACTTCACATCGGTGAGACACTCTTGGCTTAAAGGGATAGTTTTAGTATTGCTTGTGTGAGCCACACATGTACCCAGAGTATTTAGAGTAGGAGTTCTGTTTTTTGGTCTTTGTTCAGTGACACTCAGGGTCTTGAATGGTGTATGTCGAGAAGGACGAGTCAAGTGCATTCCAGACTTTGCCTTTTCAGAAGCAGTTTCTGTGCTCATTTGGCCGTGGATTCGAGACTGGGGCAAACTGAATGGGACTGTCTTGGTATACGTTTTCCTCTTCTGAGCTTTGCCCTGCAGTGGTCATAAAGTAAATTAGTACCTTATACTACAGGTTCTTAAAACAGGAGCAATTTTAATTGAAGTATTCACTTTAAATGTTCATTGGGCCATCATCCTCAAACTCAACAATCCCACAGGAAGAAGTACACAGCTAGAAACATGACATCACACAGCGTGAGTATCTTATTTCAGGCAACGTCTGTTGCAAGGTTGTTTTGCATTTATTAATTTTACACATTTAATGTCTAATCCCGTATTTCCTCCAGATATCTGTCAAACGATTAATGATCTCTAGGCAATTTAGCTGTTTAAAATACATGTTCAATGTTATTTGTAGTCACATATCCAACATGCAGTACTCAAACGTTAGTTCATAGCCTACTGGTTGAGAAAAAAAAAAAAAAAGGCTTTGGATAATGGGTGCAAATCAGTGAACCCCATAAGGTTGTTTTCACAGCGTATAACCATACGCTGTGAAAACAACCTTATAGGGTTCCATTTCTGAATGGTATTTTCCTGACACTGATCTCAATGAATTGATATGATGGTAATGTTGATAAATGATCACACTTATTTTGCACAGTTGGAACAGTTCACTTCATCATACTTACATCACAGCAAAATACTTCAAGTACTCAATTATGATAAACGGTTCTGTCCAACAGCTGACACAGAAGGGTTTTGGCTAATAATTGTGTGTTAAATGTAGTTCTAATTCATTAATAAAAACAGAGGCAGTGGTTTATGAAAATTTGTACTCACGTCTTACATACAGTTTTAATAGCACAGTTCTATATTTATTAAGAGGTATGTATAGAGGCTTTTGTTTGTGAGGTAGACATATATGAAATAACAACTTACCAGCAAAGGCCTCTCTTCCCATCTCTTATGCCCTGGAGTTTGTGAGACTGGTTGCGAGTCTGTTAGAACTGGTTGCAGGGATTTTGCAAGGACTGGTAGCCTGCTGACACTTTTCAGTTTATTTGGTCCTTTTAAGGGCTTAGCAGCTTCATTTGGGTCCTGATTCTCAGATCCTCTTTTGGATGACTGGGCAGTGCATGGTTTGTTCCTCAGATTCACAGAAACTTTATGTACTTCATGATGCTTTTCAAACCTGCTAGATTGAGAAAAAAAAAAAAAAAAGAATGGCAACATGACGACCAACTCATGATCCACTACAAATCAGGAAACCAACCCATACTTTATCAACTCTGGAAAACTGAAATATATAACAAAAATTATGTGAGATTAGTCCATTTACCCTCTGTAGTCCTTCTGGTTTTTGTTCAGGGGATACAGAGTAGTTGTTGAGGATGCCATTTGGAGAGTAATGGGTTCAAATGCGTATCTGTGTAATAAAAAGAAAGCTCATCATGACTGTCCACTCAAATACCCATTCCAGATGAATATTAAGGAAAGGGATTTAAGTTATCCAATGTCAGTCACTGTGAATGTTAATTTTTAGGGTGAAAGTTTATCCCAATAAAAGATGGCAAATGAGCACATTTTAGCCTTGTGATTTACAAAACATTATAATAATACAAAAAACAACAACACAAAAACAAAAATTACACAAAAACAACATGTTTAGAAAACTACAGAAAAGTCAAGTCAAGCAGATTTATCATCATTTTAGCTATACACACAGTACACCGTAAAACGTTCATCTAGGACCATGGTGCAACACAAGGAACAGAAACACAGAAATACCAAAAGCCTATATAAGTTTTGGGCAGGACGGGACTGCAAGAGAGAGTACAAAAACACAAGAGCAACAGTACAACCATTTACAGGACAGAATGACAAACGGTGCAGCCGACAGGAGCAGTAAAAGGTCATTGCTATCTAGCTTTCTAATGCTTTCATGCAGATCAGCTGAATCATAGCCCAGACAGTAGATTCCTACTTTTTACAGTTTCAAGTCACCAGTATACTATTCACCGCATTGATCACCTGCACCTGCCTCTTAAGTTAGATAATGATTCTTATGAATTATTCAACTGGTCAAGCGCAGTGAATGGACTGAAAATGAGAGCCTATAGACAGCCTAGAGACGATATAAAATTCTGGTGCTGTGGAAGCAACAATTAAGACATAGGGGGTGACTCAAAACTTTCGCACAGTACTACCACGAGCACTACCAGAATATTAACCACCAGCATGATCATCTTGAATAAACTGCACATGTTCCTCCTCTGGTTCTTCAGCAAAATGCCTTTTTGTGCTTGAATGACTCAACCGGTCAGGCACAGGGACTGGACACGAGAACCTTCATAAAGAAATGGGGGTGGCTCAAGACTTTTCACACTACTGTAGGTGATTATATTTGGTCCAATCATTTACACAGTAAAAGCAAACAATGTTCTTCTAGGACATTGGTGCAACACAAAGAACAAAAGCAGAAACACCACAAGCCTATAAGAACAGAACAGGATAGGAATAAAGAGACGGTGTGTTTTTATCTGTGAGAGAATCAGCTTTCAGTCGAACCCCTCAATACACCGCACTTTCTGATAACGACAGATAAAACAACCAACCAGCTCACTACACAGATGAGATCATGTGTTTTAAAACGCTTAAATACTTACTAAATCTCCGCTAAACTGCTTTAGGTCTCCAGCCTGGTCTTCAGAATACCCCCCCACCTATAAATGCTGTGTTTCAACCACACAGCTCAGACTTGTTGATTTCCGGGCTGAACAACAATTTGTAAAAAGCTCCCATACTCATTGGCTGATGCGCCCCTCCCTATGACCAATCATTGAGCTGTATCAGAGCTGCTATGGGAACAACGATGCGGCTTTTAAAACACGTGGTCACCCATTTAATAGGGTCCTAATAACCGTTGTTAGGGGCGGGAAAACGTACACTATATGGAAAAAAGTTTTGGGACACACCTCTTAATCATTGAATTTACATGGCCCCTGAGGAGCAATCTTACTTTGGGGGGTCGGGGGGATTTGGTTTGTGGGGGCATTTGGGTGAATAGGCAACTTCAAATTAATATCTATGTCTTTGAATGTAGTGCATGTCCTTGTTGGTGTAATGGTCACATGTCTCAATACATATGTCCATATAGTGTACCTACAATCACAGTGCTTTGATTTTTATTTTTGTCCCAGTATAAACTCAATCCAAAGCTGACATTGCAATTTTAGTCTTCATGTGGATGTAAAAAGCTGGATTTCTTGACATTTTGAAGAGGAACCCCATATCACAGTACATGATTCAAAATGTTTATTTTCAAACACACTCACAGTTATACACATTAAACAATCTGAGAAACATAACCCTGAATTGCCCCTTAGACGTAGAAAACGGAATTGGTGAATGTAATAAATCAACAAATGTATACAGACTATGTCGTATCTTGTGACTATTTGCACTGAAAAATATGATACAAGCAGAAAATGACAAAATGACAAATTCCCATTCTTTAAAAGCATAGAACAAAACAAAAACTTTCCCTAAAAACAACTTGAGTAGAATCAGAAAACATAAGTAAAACCGTTATGAGAACTGTAATGTAATTTAGCCCATCTACCAGCAAAAACGGGACTTTCTTGAAGCTCTTTGTCTCAATACTTTTGGTTTAAAACATAGTGCCACAGTCAGAAGTGAGACTGAGGTGTCAGAACAGGTCATATGCTGTCAGCAGGGGAGAAAAAGTAGAGAAAGTGGAAATATGAAGCCAAACTATGAGTGAAAGTACAAAGTGTCAACATGTTAACACACACTTTAACATAGCATAAAGGCTGAAGTTGTCTTTGTTGGTGCGTGGTGTGGTGATTAACAGGTGATACTGAGGTGATACGGTCATTGTGGGCGGTTTTATTTCATCTTACACTCCCCCGAGGAGTTCACTGGTAACTACATTTTCTCATTCTCATGTACTTATGAAACTATCAATAGTGGGCAATTTATTCCTGTTGCGTTACTGATCTGTGAATGCCGTTGCTAGTAAAACAAATACAAACTTTAAATCCGTAAATTTAACTTTTAATATTTTTTTTGCCATATTACATCAATAATTGCTGATGCAGGGCCTCAAAGAGCAGAACACAGATATACTAGAAAGTAATCTCTGGTAGCTTATGCAACAGTGTACTTACGGATATGGTATTTTATAGTGGCTAACAATGAGGAAACATCTGAGGATTAATGTTTAATTTGAACTAATAAGCTCTGCAGACACATCTGTGTATCTTTATTAGCAATTTATTTGCTCAGATTATTTATGTGGTTAATACCCCTAAATCTGCCAGTATATACCTTATTTATGTTACCTTTTACATTTTGCCCTTCACACAGACTTAATATTTGTGTAAAATGACCTTTCTGTCATGCGTGAAAACACCACAATGTACACAGAATGAAATTCTTCCTCTGTATTTAACCCATTCACCAAGTGAAGCAGCGGGCTGTCAGGAACACAGCACCCATGGAGCGGTGTGGAGACGAGACCTTTCTTGAGGGTACCTCAGAGGTGCCACTAGTACTCTTGGATATGTCTAATAAATAGGGAAATGTAAATATGACAAAAATGCAAGCAATAACATACAATGTTAAAAAATATCTTTTAATTGAGCTCATTTGAAAAATCTGTTCAAACCTTTCAAATTATTAACCAAATTGCTGGCTAGGACAAAGTCAACATGTCTAATCCTCAATACGCAGTGGATTCAACTTGAACGTGCCTTAAATTGGTGATACACTACTTTTGATGGTTTGTTTAATGCATTTCACCAAAAATGATATTCGAGATACAAAATAAACCCTGAGAGGAACTGTGTGTAAAACAAGACAAACTTAACACACAGAAAATACTTCAAATGGAAAAAACATCCACAGATCAAACAGAACAAATACAACAGAGGTGATGACAGAGAAGCAAATAACTAAAATTCAAACGAGAAGTTTAATTGGTCTTAAGGGGCAGAAGAAATATACAACAAAGTAATCTTTTCCTCAGATTGACTGGGATGACCAAGCTTTTTTCTCTAATTGCCATCATAAGCACAATTTTTTTTTTTACCACGTTAACCACAATTAGAACACGTGGGGAGGCCGCTGCACAAAAAGGACATTTGAACTGGCCCACTTATCAGAGTTCTCATATTTTTTGTCACACTAGTCAATGGAGGAGGAAAAAAGTTAAAATGATATAAAAAAAAATAATAATTCAGATTTAGTAAGAACATATTCAACGCCTCTAGAATGAATATTAAAAAACTAAGATATATCAACATTACAGTTTATATTGGTGAGGGAGTAAAGCAGAAAGTGAACAGTAATAAACTGGCAAAACTATAGAGGACATTAACTTCATTATCACCTTACCATCAACCAAAAAATAACATTTACCCTATACAAATAAAAAGGTCTAAACAGCTTGCTGTTAAACTGTCACACATTTCCCAAAACAGTAAGGTATCTTTGTACAAGGTATGTTAAGAAAGATTTAAATGCAACAAACCTTTCCTTGCAGCTATAACAAAATTACACCAATTATGTACACTAAACTTGGAAGCCTCCCCCCACCCTACCCCCAGATCTCAATCATGACATTCTACACAAATTCCTTTTTAGATGCATTACCGTTTTCACTAAAGGTACCACACCACTCCTGCTGGTATCAGCTGGCAGAAACTACATTTAAACAGATAAATGGAGGCAAACATAGAAAACGAAGAGCAAGACAACATCAAGACATCCTACTGTCTGTGCTGAGTGACTATAAATGTATATTTACAGAGATGACAGTAATCAGTAGAAATACATTACAGGACTATGGTAAAACAGTACATAAAAGCAAACTGTGACAAATGAGCATTAGAACATAGATCTTTAAAAGGTGCTGAGGGCAGAATCCACTTTACTGTTTACATTTGTTTGATGATCAAAGATCTTTAAGATGGTCTTAAACCCCATCCTCCTGTGGAGTTTTCCCCACTGGATTCTTCAAATATTCTGAGCTGAGCACACTGCGCTGAGCAAAATAATAAGGAAACCTTATTATTTTCACTGAATGTTTGGGTGTTTTTTGATGAGATTTTACACATAAACAACGGTCAGATCTTGTATGCTTGATAGAGCACCGAATATGTATAGCATCTTCCAAAAATAAGAAAAAAAAGTGTTCTCTGCTGCACACTCTGAGAGACAGCATTACATCATACTTGTTAACAGCCCCAATTCAGCTTTAGCCTTCATTACTATAGCAGTTGTCCTGATGATTCAAATGACCATGAATTCCTCAGTGTCACCTGAGGTCAGTACAACTTCGCTTGTAAGTTGTGGAGCAACTCTGAGTTGTTGAACTACACCCAAAAAACGAGGCTGTCCTCATCTTTTTTTTTTCTACAACTACTTGACTTGCTACAAGAAAAACAGCTGCACATTTTAAGTTGTCCTCAAATACCAAGTTACTACGACTCACCTGATAATCACCTGGAAAATTAACCACTGCTAGAAAGAACAGGGCAACACAATTAAATGCACCAGTATTGTTACAGTAATGAAGACTGAAGCCATATCCGCACTAACCTCTTAAGTGCTTTGTAGCTTGTAGTTATTGTTTTACAATACACAAATAGCATGTAATAACAGATTAACAAACTGATGCCTAAAACATTAAATAAATGAGTAATAAAAAAAAAAAGCATGCTAAAAAAGAGGAGGTAATGAGCTTAAAATGATGAGTAGCACATTTTATATGAAAGTCACAATCACAATAGTCAAATCAGTCATGCCGTCCTTTGTTCTGTCACATTCAGTCACACAGTGTCTTTCTGCCAATCTGTACAGCCAATCTGTACTCTTATTGTCCTCTGTACTCCTTTGCCCTTTTCTTCCCCACACATCACTGTCTTTTCCAAAGTCCCCTCACAAAAGAAGCTTGCCATTACGATGTATTTTCAGAATCTTTCCCAGTCTCTGTTTAGCTGTGGCAAGTCCTTTCTTTGGACGTTTACCTATGAAAAGAAAAAAGAAAAAAAAACTTGGTACAGTTTATACACGCAATTTTTTTCCATTAACGGAAAACTTCTGCATCAACACATGTTGGCTACCATATATGTTGAAACCTACATGCTACTTTGATTTCATGTAACACAAAATATTTGCGTATATTATACCATCAGTAGCAATGTAAGATTTAAGCTCTTGGTTTGCAACACTGTTTTTCAATGTTTTGCTTTTAAGGACAAATAGCAGGACAGCATTACCTTGTCCTGCTCCAGCAGACCCAGGACTTGCCAGCCCAGCAGGTGAAGGTGTAGAGGGGGAGTAGCTGCTGCTGTTTTGGGGTGAAAGAGAGGGTCGTCTTGAGGTTAGGAATACCCCTGGGGCCATAGCAGCACTTCCTCTGGGACCACCTGGGCCATAAGGTCCAGCTGTGTACTCATGGTCGAGCAGGCTGGCGGAGTAGACCTCCACTCTCCTCTCCTCCGCGATACAGTCCACTGTGGGTTCAGGGGGCAGTGGGGGTGACATTGGACTGGAGTCTGCCTGTAGCTGGAGCTGTGACGCTGCTGTGTGGGCTTTCTCTTGAGGGGCCTTCTTTTTTGTGTATTTTCTCTTGGCTGTTGTCTTCTGTTGCTGCTAATACCACATCAAAAGAAAGTAAAATATTCCAAGGTTAACTCTGTAATCAGCACTGCTTACTGATAGGCTGTCTATGCATGGTAGCACAATTTTCACCTGTTGGGCCAGCTTGGCGGCAGCAGCAGCCAGCCCAGTCTCTACCGATGCCACTCTGACGCCTTCTCTTACTGGTCGCTCCTGCTTGGGCAGGGTGGGGGTCACACGAGCTAGAATTAGAGGAACAATGACAAATATTTTGTCAGTTAAGTACAGACATATGAGGCATTAAAAATCATAGCTAAAATAAAACAATAAAAATATTTTTATAAGCTGGTACCTTTAGGACTCCATGGTGTATCATCCCAGTTCCTCTTTCTCTTCATTTTGGACTTCATTGTATGGTCCTCTTCATCTGACTCTAATGAAGGGTACACTAAAATAGAGAGAGAAATAATTTTTAAAAAGCATCACAAAATGAAGAAATTAAAGTAAATATTACAAGGATCTACAAGAACATAATCTCTGGCCAAAACCCACCATATTCAGAGTCCTTGAAACAGGTTCCCAGCGTCTCCTGCTCATCTGGACTCTCCTCGTCGCTTAAGTGCCTGGCAGGCCGCTTGATGGGCCGTTTGCCAGGCCTCTGAATGGTGGCCTTCTTCTCACCCTTTTTCTGAGCACTACTCATCCATGTACCTCTCCTGCCTTTTTCATTCATGACCACCAGCCCCTCAACCCCACCAGTTACAGAGAGAGGAGAAGAGGAAGAAGAGGAGGATGAAGAAGACGAAGAAGAGGAAGACGAAGAGGAAGAAGGAGGGTTGGCCATGGAGAGCATTCCTTGGATGGCATCTCGGGTGCTGGGAGAAGCAGGAGCATCCTCACTAAGTGACACAATGAAAAATAAGCACTGAGGTTCTCACTAAAAAATGTGTACACCATTTCAATCCTTTTATTTCTCTAATGTAATTCATTATATCAGCTGATATATCGACATGTCAGTCCATTTTTTAAGTTCTAGGTAAAAAACATGTAGTACTACTTACTAAATAGGTTAAAGTAAGACAAAGTGCGTAGTGTACCTGAGAGCTGGGTCCAGGCCAGCCACCTGTTTGCTGGCCTTAAGTAAATCCAGAATTCCTCCTGCTCCACCCTTCACCCCCTGCACAGTGAGCATCTCTTCATCTGTGGTGTAGTCCTCCTGAGGGACGCAAAAACTTAGAAGGTAATGTCTGCTGATATTTATTGCCACCGTCCCACTCCGCTATCCATGAGACGGAAGTACATCATTATAGAAAGTCTGAGAATTTACCTCAATGTCAAAGTCAACCTCCCCCGGTTCTCTGACTCTGTGTGGGTCAGTGCACGGTTTTGCCCGAGGTAGTTTCCTTGGAAGACCTGCTGCATAACAATATTGTGTTTTATCTCATGTATTCATGTAAATTGTTATAAAGTTCTGAAAGATCTGAACAGCATGACAGAAAAACTTGACATGATCCTACCAGCAAGTTTTTTCTTGCTGGGTGCGGTTGGCCTGCGGCGGGGAGGAGGACTTTCATCAATTTGAAGTTCATCTTCAGAATCAAAGTCTGAAAGAGCTGAGCTGCTTGTAAGGGGCTGAAACTGAGCAGGGCGTCCGGCTCCATTGGCGTTGTTTGAACGCCCCCCCTTTTTCCTAAAAGGACAACAAGTATAATCAATTCAAACAAAAAGCCTAAACAAAACTCAAGTACTAAACTAGATTAAAGGGATATTATCTGTCAACCACAAAAACACAATCATACCCTTGTATTTTGCCATTGGTCAGGACCAGTTTCAGCTTGCTCTTTTTAATCTTCCCATCAAAATCAGCAAGACAAGCACCAGGTAGATCCATCTTTTAGAAATTAAAAAAGTAAACAGTGATAAAGTGTATAACTTACAACCCATAACATTTCAAGTCAAAATGACATAATAAAATCAAAATACATAATACATTTTCTGTACCTTGCTCTTGTTCTTCGGCTTATTTGCTGGCTGGAATTTCTTGAGGGTATGTTTAGTATGAATCTCAAGCATATCCAGCTCTCCTGCCTCTGTCTTCATCTCCTTCCCTTTCTGGCCCTTCTTTTTGGCCCCAGGGGGGGCTACACCCCCTCCCCCAGCCACATCCTTAGCTTTGGGACCCCTCTTTTTACCTGGGGGTCGGCCAGAGCTGAGAGGAGCAGTTAATGGGGCTTTGGGATGAGGAGAAGGAAGGCCTTGTGAGCCACCAAAGGGAGCACCACTTCTTCCGATGTTCTGCTGGAAAATATCCTAGAAAGAGATAAACACACACAATAAGTGAGTAAGCAGTGGGCCTACAATTACACATCAAGGAAAATTCAAAAGTCTTTCCCTAAATACTTCAATAAAAGGAGTGACACCCACCTCCACAAGTCGTATCTCTTTAGCAAGGTCCTTCACCAGCTGCTGTGTCTTTATAGTCTCAGGGATCTCATCCTCATGTTCAGCCAAGGACTACAAGACAAATGAACCCACATGCACTGAACATACACTCAGCAGTTTCAAAGAAATTAGTTTTTAGATGAAAATGGCATTGTGGGCCAGGATGTACTTCAAACTGACACCCATCATGTAGAATGGCAATAACAGTAAAACAACTTTCAAACACAGACCATGAATTAAATTGTCTTAATACTATTTTGAATTAAATTGTCTTAATACTTTATAGAGTTATATGATTGTAACAGATCTTTTCATTACCTCTTTGCGGGTCCAGGTTCTGAAGGCATTATTAAGAGCCTTGGCTCCATTGACTAGGTAAGCGGCAGGATGCCGACGGTTTTCCCTTAAACCTACAAG
>JBBPCW010000133.1:22609507-22621606 GCA_037974425.1 Phenacogrammus interruptus | reverse complement strand
AGGTTATTCTGTACAGTTGCAAATGCAGTATTATGCATAAATGGCAGACTTTTCAGTGTAGTCCAGTACAATAAAAAAATGAAAAATTGTCTTGAAGTGTGAGCCACATCTAAACATTAGACCTTTAACAAAGGAATCCTTCATTGTTAAAGGTCCCATGACATGAAGATTTCACTTAATGAGCTTTATATTAATAACAGTATTACGAGTTCCCCATAGCCCACCTATGGTCCTGCGGTGGCAAGAAATGGCGATTGGTGTAAAGAGTGCTTTGATCATCTTGCTCAGATGGCCCGATCTGGAATTTAGCCCTGTATATTGTCATGGGGAAAGCTTACCTCCCCTTTCTCATGCTTTGCCTGCCCAGAGAATTTCACCCCGCTCCCCTAATAAATTAGCTCCACCGACTGTCATTGTTATGTGTGAGAGACCACTTTTTCCTCTAGAGGCATCATGGCTTGCAAACGAGTGAAGCGTTGCGGTTGCACGGTGCTCAAATGTATTTTTTAGTTCCTTTTATGTGAGCCTCTGTAGAACCAGTGTGTTAATTTTATTTTCTCTGGGAATGCGCCGACACAACTTTAAGTTTTATACGTCTGCGCCAAACATTTTGCCCCGCGACTGTTTTCTTGTGGCAATACAGAGCTGGTCTTGCTGAATGGCTGAAAATTACAGTGCAACTTTTCTTTAAAAGCAAGCTTACATTTGCAGTAACTGTGTTTTTGGGGGCCTTTAACGATGGTCTAAAAGGAGCCACAAGCCTTTAGCAGATGCTAAAAAGCAAAATAGAATGCCAACAGTGTAACTCCGTTTCCACTCTCGGGATTAGATGTATGTGTGGAAGGAGACACATGGTAAAAGTGCCTTGATGTGGCTGGAATATGGACTTATTGTTTCAGACTTTTTATCTGGTGTAGAGTTAGTTGTTTCTGGAATTATTGGTGAAAATACTAAACTTTGATGCTCCATTTATAACCTGCGCCTCAGAAACACGTTTACTAGGTGGTGTTGTGCTCGGTTTGCATGATAAGCTACAGGCTTAGAAAATATCCTAAGGCTGTTAGTCACATGAAGTTATATTTTGCCCTGCGTCTGGACTAGTACTTGTGTCTGGCCCTCGGTCTAGACCCCTTGATCCCTGTATCTGGGTGTTGTTTTCAACTTTTATGTCTAATCCTTTTTAAAAGATGGCCTATGCGAGCAGTGATTAGCATAGACCTGACCAGATTATAGAAGAGACTATTTGCGAGTTCATTTAGTAGTTTGTGTGAACAGTGATTTTCTCACTGTTTTTGTTTGTACACAGCATTGGTACCAAATACTGTTTGTCCAGACTTGTCTAAACAGTGGAAGATTTGGCATCTTCGTCGAAACTTGTAATCAATCTGCTTACTCTACTTATAAACTTATGAACTCGTAGCTGGAGCTTTTCTGGTCTTGGCCAGTCTGAAAGGCATATTCTGTAGTTGCAGGTAAACACAGGACTGTGAGCAGGAGAGGGACTCTTTGATCAGCAGTGCATAGACTGGGCTTCTTGATGTACTTGCCACAGGGTCAGAGTGTTACATAGTACTTCAATACTCTGACCTGCATGCCGAACAGCTTGTTCTGTGTAGGGATAGTTTAGCACGGGTCATCCCGAATGCATTCTGACCTCTGTGTTTGACTAAGTCTGTTTTTTCTTTAATTATTAAACCTTGAAATAAACAACAGTTTTTATAATGGCAACAAATATAAAAATAAGAAGTTGTAAGTAAAGAAATTTTTGAGCAGTTTCTGGGTCAGTGTTTAAATTGAAGCAAATTTGCAACACTCACCATATTAAGGCTTTTGAACAAAAAGGTTGTGTTTTTAATTCTCATCCCCTTCACTAAATTGTGCACAATTTGGAATCATGTTAGCAGATTGTTGCTTAAAACCTATACTGGCATAAGACTGATGTTTAAGTTTCAAATCTTGCTTTAGTTTTTGCAGTTTACAAGTGTTTACATTTTGCAAAACTCTTCATCATCAAAACAAAATATTAGACATTGGCTCACAGTTCCTCTATCAGCACTCCTTTAGACTCACATGTGGCTCTGATCTGCTCATGAGAGGCTTCTGCAGAAACTTGGTGGAATTTGAGGTTATGCTGTAATTAAAGCAAAAGAGGAACATTTAGATGTATGTATGTTCTGTATTATTATTATTTTTTTTGATGAAGTGTTTGTCAAAAATTTTAAGTGTATTTGCAAATCGCTGATAGTGACATGCTATCATAACATGCTTAGGTTAAGGCTTGGTGAAAACCATCCCCATGGTTTTACCTTCCTTGGAAAATATTCCAAAACTAAATCCTAGACACTGGCCCGTTCCAACAGTTTGGTCAAGCTTCTGGCCCTGCCTTTGTTCCAAGTTTGCCTGTGTGAATAACTAATCTAACCCAACACGTGTTCACTCGTCAGCATGAAGCTTTCTTAGTTCGCTGGTCTATTGCTGTAATCCTATTGTGACCGTATTAGCCAGCAACAAGTTTAATAAAAAAGCTAAATTCACTGCAAGTTTGGCTTATAGTGAGGATTTCTTAGTGTGAATGAATAAGCTTTGAACTACACGTGAGCAAACTGGTTTTCCTACACTGCTGCACGAAGCTCCTCCTGGGCAGTTATATAAGGATTTTTGTTATGACAGTGACAGTATATTGACTTTGTTGTTTTCTGCAGATGATGTTGAGCAGTTATTGCTAGTGTTTTACAGCTTCCATGCTGCCTAGACTGCTATGTAACACAACCAGATGGCTCTGCGATGGCAACCAATTGTTTCACTCTAAAGCCATTTGGTTAAAGAAGCTTAAAATTGGGTCAGGAATTGTGGATGGCCCCTCCTCTTACTGGAGGGGAAATGGTTGGGATTTAGACTACCCCCTGCTGCGTGTCATGATTACAGTATGAAACGCCACTCTTTCTTGTAGGCTTTGTCTTGTTCACGTAGAATGGACGGACAAAGACAGTCTTAGACCATTATGTCCGCTTAAGCCGCATCCGTTTTACAATGATAAAAATGTCTGTTTGGTGATGGATCTGTCTGTGTTTTGAACTAAACAGCCAAGGGAAGATGTACTCCGGCCAGTCAGACATGTATGTGTAAATGTGTCCGAACAACCCAGAGATATCTCTGAGGTCTGTGCTTAGGTGTTGAAACTCCAATTTCCTTCCTTCTTCCTTTAAGTGCTCTTCCTCTGTTCACTGAAAGAGCAGGAGGATGTAAGGCTTTGCTTTGCAATGCTTTAGTTAAAGCAGTCGTACAGCAGGTTAAAAGAATGGTTCCCCTGAACATGTGTGTTTGCGCATGTGTGTATAAGTAAACAGATATGGATTTAGGGTACATAATACACACAGAGGTTTAGAGGAACTATTCCTCTAAATAAATGTATGTGTGTGCAATATATATAAAATACACACACACACAAACACACCTTTCACTTTCTTCTAGATTTAATAGGCCTTGGCTGATGGAATACATTTGGAGAAAGGGGAAAATATGTAGAGTGGATTTCTGGCCAACTATTTCTTGTAGCTGCAGAGCATGAGGAAGTGCAGTGTATGAGTAGGCTGAATCGTGTCAATGTGGTATTGTATGCTGACAGAGTTAACAAAGTGCAATAGGATGGTCCTGCAGGTGGTTCCTCTTCTGTCATTGACTCCAGATGAATGTGTTGAAACATGCAGATTTGAGTTGAAAACTTGTTGCTGCAAGATACTTAAAAGACTGTTGGCAAAATAAGATGTGTACAGAAGACATTATGTGAATAACATTTAGTGTAGAAACTAGTCATGTGTTGGTCAACAAGGGCTTATATGTTAAAGATAGCCAGACAAGTAGACGTTTGGTCTGGCTAGATTAGTGTCCTCTATTGTCCAAGATATCCGAGCCCCCACTCTTCTAATCCTGGTCAACCACTTTCATCTGGGTTTGCTCTCCTTTGGGATTTAAACTATAATCTTCTAACTCCATCTGTCACGGCTTTTGCTGGGGTTGCACAATATCGGAATCATATCAGCAGATCATTGCTGTACTATCATAGGACCAATGTTCAAATGGATGTTTGTTCATGTACTACTTGTACTCATAGCATTCGAAGTATTTTAATCATGTCGCTGAATTTTACCACCCTACAGAAATAATTCAATTTCTGTATTTTCTATTTCAACCCTGCTAAATCTTTCTCCAGTTTCTACAATTTACAAATTATTTTACCAATTATAATAATATTTTCCATAATTAAACGCAAAAATAGTTACTGCCTCTTATAGTTAACGTTTTGGACTGGAATGCTGTCAGCTTTAAACTACTGGTTCACAGTTATTTGTTATAATTATTGGGCAACCTTCCCATAATGCAGTGTTTAATATGTAAACAGAGAGGTTTAGAGTAGGTTTGTCGCTGTCATGGAGAAACTCAGTGAGTCAGAACTGTTCACAGTGGTGGTCCGTGGAATCAGACGTCCACCTCTAAAAGTTCTAAAAGTGAGAGTTAAAGTTGGAGGTATCAGAATGTAACTGCTGTATCTCAGAAACCATTAGTCACCACCTAGCAACAACCACGGTTACCATAGCAACTGTGAAATCACACTTCGCATTTGAAATGTGAAATGCTTTCTTGTTGTTATAATTAATGAACAGCTCAACACACAAAGGACACCAACTGGTGCATCAGAGAATAGACATCCATGTTGGGTAGCATCAGGCTAAACGGGTAGGTTGGGGGCGGGGGCAGGAAGGTAGAGGGAGACCAACCTGCCATCCCAGAAAGATCAAGGTCAGTTGCAGACTCTCGGTCACTGTGGCATTAACCTGGACCAAACTCATGATCTCCGAGTGATTAGGCCAGTACAAACAGTTTGGCTGATGTTTAGAGTTTGGACCAGGGTGAGGGCTTGGTCTAGGTTTTGGGATAAGATTAGCATTAGGATTAGGGAAAATTTTGGTTAGTTAAAACGATATTTAGCTGAAAGTAAGTTCTACATCTACAAAGTATCCCTAAAAAAATCACAGCAAGGACCATACTGTGGGTTTTTTGCCTGCCTGTGGACCACGGTAAAGACTAGCATATAAATAAGCGAATCATTTTGGCACTGTGTCTGTGTCCTGTGATTGCTCCTGCCATTGTTTTGTTAGTACACATGGAATAATCAATAATTCAACTGTATCAGCTACTGATTAGTCAGCCGTGTGTCAATTGACTACATTAATGACCTATTTCACTGTAATTTAATATTTTTGACCACTGTGTACTTGCAGTTGCATATGATATATTGCACTGTACATATGTTAAGAATAGTAATACAGTAACAGTAACCCCCCAGTTTTATGTGGTTCAGTCAAGGATTCAGTCACACGTGTTTTTTTTTTTTAATTTTGTTGTTTGTTTTTGAGAACCAAACCCATAGTTTTACACGGATATCCCCACAATAACACGGAAACTGCAAATATTTGCTTTTTTATGGCAATAAATATATTTTTCTGGATGTGTTCACAGAAGGGGATTCAAGGCAGGCTGTAACTGACCTGGAAGCATTTTTTTCTAATTCTACATCAGGGTTGAGCCCCTACGCTCCAAGCTCATTTCCTCTGCTGTGCAGGCACTCAGACACTTCAGGAGACCTTTCCAATGAGTCCTCATTTGTATTTTTAGCCTGAGTAGTTCAGGGGTTATTCTTCGAAAACCATTCACCTCGCCACAGTGTCCCAATACTTTTGTCCAGTGACCTTCCGAGTTGCATATCTCTGCAGGGAATTTAAATTAAGAGGCAGATACGGGTTTACCTTTACATTTTCTTTAAGGGTAATGCATTAAACTGAGTTTAAAATGAAATTACAGTGTTCTGGGTGTATATTTGGGGGCATATTTAGAGGTTACTCTATTAAACCCTATAGGCATTATTTTATTGTGATTTGAGCTTTGCATACAAAATATAGAAATGTAACTATTTTTGTGGGTTATTTAATAAAGAAAAACTTGATGTGTGAAGAATGGAATGTGTTCCTGAATTGGTACAGATGTTGTACGTCAGTACGTTGGTTACACAATGCAGTCTATTTTCATCTCTTATGTCCCTCCTTTGGTTTAACCTCTTTGCCCTAGGAATTTATGTCAAGCATTCTGTAATGCTGTCTTTGTTCCGTCTCCTCTCCTGTCATGTTTCTCTTAGCCCATTATACCCATCTGCGTTTGCTGATCTGTACAAGGTATTTTCATAGTCACTCAACACCCCATCTACGCAAGACAGATAAGCTGTGCTTATGTCACAGGACTGTAAAGCCAGCAGCTGTGAATGGGCACAGCAGTGTAATGTAGTGATAAGCCTATGAGTGAAAGTGTGTGTGGGAGAGGCTGGAGTGTGCTCTGGATGGTACTGGATCTCATTTCACACTGTCTGATAACACACTGATAGGTTAACTCCCTTTAGTGGGGGATGTTCTGTCCTACAGCCTCACCCACAGTGGTTTGCCAATTAATTTCAACAAATAATATTTTAATCAAATCAAAAAAAAAAATTCTGCCATCTGTATTTTGTGCTATATGGTGGATTTCCGTGACCATTAATTACCATAAATTAATTTTGCTTTTAGATAAGTGTACAGAAATCCTCTTGTAGCAAACAGTTGTTCTTTTCTTAGTGTAAATTATTGTGTGCGTGTATATATGTATATACATACACACAAACGTGCACACATGTTGATTTATGACCCTATTTGTCCTGCTTCGAAAACTGTCATGCGGTTAATACACAAACGTTCTTTTGTCTGTTTTGTCTGCTTACAGATTTGTGTGCAACTCTTTGTCTGCCTCTACTTGCTGTCCTACTTCGTTCTCACTCACTTCAAGAAGAATGCAGAGTTTGTCACAGGTAAGTAGAGCCGCCTTGGGCAATGGAGAGAAAAGGTGCTTTCTCACAAACATGTTATGCCGCACTACCATACCACAAAGCAGTAGAGAGAGCATACATAAATCTTTCACTCATACACTGCCAGAAATGTAGGTATGCAGCTTTTAATTTAATAGACCAAACTGCTTTTTTTTTTTTGCAAATAATATCTTGACTTCAAATTCTTTGGTTAGATAAGCGAGGACCAGTTAGACATTTCATTTCTACAAAATTAGATTTTTTGAGAGCTCATTTCAATAAAGGTTTGTGGTTAAGCCTAGTCTTTGACTGCATTGAATTCTGGGCAGGGATTGTCCACTGAGAGAAATTTAGTCCAGGACTAGACTTGATCCGTGTCCACCAAATTGCTATACAGAAAGTGAGTGCATTCAGAATATTCTTTTGTCAACCCTGTTCGATTCTAGACATGTTGTAGTCAATGCAAAACCTTGTGACTCCAGGTTTTACATCTGCAGTGTGTAAAAGCTAGTTATACAAAAGGGCCAAAAGAAATTGTACTTGTACTTGTACAAACAAAAATCTTGTTCATTAATTTCCATTAAAAGTTCAAAAGTGTTTCCCTTTTTGTAACAAGGTTTTGCTCCCACAGTGTCAGTACATACTTTTTCTTTTGTTGACCTGTCTGTTAGTGAGGTTTATGTGTGTGGGAGCCTCTGGCCCTCGATCAGGAATGCTAAAATGACAGGCAGGCTCAGTACCCCCAAAGGCAGAGGAATAGTGTTATGCAATGGCTCTGTCAGCAGCGGAGAGCGTGAGGAATGTTCCTGGGAGATAAACATGGTCCCCTTTACCTACTAGTGCCGGAGGCCTCACAACAGTCTGCCTCCCCTTTGGTCTTTTTTTATCTAGACACAAAGCCCTCTATGTTGTCTCTTTCTTTAGCTTCTTAGCAGAACAGTATGTTTCATTCCCTTTATTCTGATGCATCTCTGCAGATGGGTGTCTCTTGTAGCAGGTTTTATGCAAGTATCCTAACATGCCCTTCCTTTTTACCTGTTTTTTTTGTTGTCTGGAGCCTCACGTCATAGAACAATACACAGCATTCACTGTTGTTTAAAACCTTACTGACCAGTGTGGGTTGGTGTAGCCACGCCGCTGGTCACACAGTGCGTCACTGTTCCAGAATTTTGTCCATATTGGAACCAGCTGTAGAAGCTGGGAGAAGTCAAGAGTTTCAGAGCTCGAGGCGGATTGAGTGGAGGCATTCCAAGTCGCTTTTTGGCAGGAAATGTGCAAAAACCTGCTTTGTTTTTCATAACGTTGTTAGTCAGTGCAGGGGTTCTCATGTGTTACTGCCTTGCGGCTTGATCGAATTGTGCAAATTATGTTTTTATTAACATGTGAGAGAGAGGTACTTCTGGTTTCTTCCTTGAGGGGCCATGTTGTCATTTATAACGTATGCAATCCAATCTCAGACATGAGCTGTTTGTTCTTGCATCTGCACTTTTGAAGCCAGTTATTTGTCTCTCACTGTGATTTATTTAGTATGCTGTGCCACAGAAAGGCTGTGCGTTGCACGTTGCTGCTTTCTGTCAAACCATGGCAACACTGGACATAATCTCTTGTATACCCTTGTATGTTTGTATATCCGGTCATATTGACCTTGTATACAGAAAGGAAAAGTGATCCTGACTGATGGCCTAACTTGGTGTCATTCTCTCTCTCTTTTGCTCTGCTCTCCTCGTCCTCTGTCTCTCTGTCTGTCTCTCTGTCTGTCTCTCTGTCTGTCTCTCTCTCTCTCTCTCTCTCTCTCTCTGTCTCTCTCTTTCTCTCTGTCTTTAGATGACATTGAAGATGCCACAGTCAACAAAATTGTGTAAGTAATTAACCTTTTTCTGAATGTGGTTCTTTATACGGATGTGTTTAAATCTAAATGCTATTAAAGAGACTAAGGCATGTTTTCCCCTGTTTATCAGTTTGTTCTGAATGTTAATGTCTGGCCTACTTTGTCCTTTGACCCTCCACCGTGGCGCTGAATACGTCCTCCCACGGCTGAACTCGTGATTGTGCAGAGACCTTGCAGTAACAATCTTTTTTTTTGTTTGTGTCGGACTCTAGGCTGTGGCTGTGTACATTTACTCTCTCTGTGGCTGTGTGCGCAGTGCTCCTCCTGCCAATCTCCATCCTGTCCAACGAAATCTTGCTCATGTTCCCACAGAGCTACTACATGCAGTGGCTCAACGGTTCTCTTATACATGGTACGTGCACACATACACAAATACACTTTCACTCACTCACTCACACACACACACACACACACACACACACACACAAATGACAGACCTAACAACAGACCTATTTGCATTTATGTTTACAACTCATAATTACCAAATAAGACACAAAAATATCTATAAATATGCATCCAAAAGTTTGTACAGTCTCCTGAAATTGCAGGGCTTACATTATAAGAGCACCCGCCCTGGGTTGCTAAGATAAACCGTGCACGAAGAAGGGGCGTGTCGGACGAGACCCAGATGTCTCACAGCTTTATTCGTGGCAATATATAAATGTTCAGATATTTGTGCTGAATTAGACAAAAATATAATTTAATAATTTTTGTAACATAAATAATAATGTAAATTCAGCTACATTTCCATTCAAGCGGTGCCCGTAATACATTGAGAAGTTGTCAACCGCCATAAAAGAAGAAGAAGAATCCTGCTGCAGCATGTAGCATGACTGCTCCGTGTCATGTCCTCGTATTTTAGTCTTTTAAAATTTTCAGTAGTTTCTCAGTTTATTTAGTATTAGTAGGCTACGCCCTGTCTAAACATGTGGGTAGAGAGAGTTATTTCAACGTTTCTTTTGTGTACGAGTGTTTGTTTTCGCTGGCTGCACACTGCTAACGTTAACCGCTAATGCTAATGGTTTTTGAAGCAATAATGTTTTCAAATTCTGATTATTTATTGACCTTTATATTTTCTTTACACAAAATTAAAGTGTTTTGGGAGCATATTTAGGGGCATATTTAAGGTTTACACTATTAAAAAAAGGCATTTATAGGCATTTCTTTTTTACCAAAACACAACACGGTTTCTCACTATATGTGGGTGCTCTTGGAACGTAAACTCCGCAAAGAGCGAGGGAATTTTTATTTCTTTTTGCTGCTTATTGGCTGCGGCCCTGTTACGCATCCCTCGCTGTACTCCGAGACAGGATTTATTTTTTTCTTGGTGCTGATTGGTTGCTGCCCAGAATTTCCCCTTGGAGTGTCTCAAGTGTTCTCATGTTTTTCGTTTTGTTCTTTATAAAACCCTATATTTTATTACTGTTAATTACATTAATTTATTATTGCATTTAACTGCTTACACCAAAGAAAATCACAGTGCATACCAAAGAAAACGCGTGTGCATGAATAACAGTACAGTCTATACAGCGGTCATAGGTATTTATGCTATGCTATATACACAAAACAGGCATTAACTGTCATGGCCAAGGAGTTAATATAGTAATAATTCTGTGCTGTGTGAGGAATTCAGACACCATGTGTTATGTATTATCTCTGCATCCTGGATGTAACAAAAACAAAGAATAATCCTTGCAGAACAATCCTAACGTAGAACATTTCACTTTGTGATGATATGTAATGGACGTGGGCTGAAAGTTTTTTTTTACATGTTTTATGTAATGAGTTTTACATAAGCCAAATGAAACTACAAACACACAATAACATCTGTTAAGTAGAGAGCCAAGTAATGAGTATGGTATTCAGGTTCTGCTGTTCACCACGTTTTGCCCTCCTGTGGTAACTTCGGGAACTACAGCAATGTTCCAACGGGTTCCGCTGCTTTTATAGCTACATGTTTTTTTGTTTATTAACCTAATTGTTTGTTTCTTTTTTTATTTCCTTGTCATTCAGGCCTGTGGAACTTAGTCTTCCTTTTCTCCAACCTCTCCCTGGTCTTCCTCATGCCTTTTGCATACTTCTTTACTGAATCAGAAGGCTTTGTCGGATCCAAGAGGGTAATTATTCTCGTATGTTTTTTTTTTTTTTTTTTTCCACGAGTGGGCAGTTAATATATTCATGTTTATGCCCATGTTCCTGTGTGCTCCTGTTGCAGGGTGTCATGGCCAGAGTTTACGAGACTGCGGTGATGCTTCTTCTCCTCAGTCTGCTGGTGCTTGGCATTGTGTGGGTGGCTTCAGCCCTCCTCCACGACAACACAGCTAGAGAGAGTCTCTATGGTGGGCACACACACACACACCCCTTTTGACCTTCTTTCCCATAGATTTTTTTCTGGTTCTTTGAAAGGAAATGCACATTTCTATATTAAATAAATCAGTAAATGAGTAACCCTGGATAACAAGTGCACAATAGTTTCCTTGTACTGAATAAAAGAACAGAGGACATGACTCAGATCATGCATAATACAAGCAAGTGTGTCACTGCTGAAGTCAGTGTTCTCTCTGTTCCTTTTTTTGAACCACAGCGAAATTGTGGTAATTACAACAAATGCAGAAAATAGAGGTTAACACTAGGTTCTTTAAAGGTATGTAAGTAAACTATGTTGTCTCTGCAGGCTCTGAATTAAGAAATGTATGTTAAATATTGAACAAAGGATTAAAGGGTGTGTGAAGTCTCCTCCCCTGTTTAGTCAAAGCTTTTCCTTTTGTCCCTGTTAATCTCTCTTTTCTCTTGCGCTATGTTTCAGACCTGTGGGAGTACTACCTGCCCTATCTTTACTCCTGCATTTCTCTGTTTGGTGTGCTGCTGCTGTTGTGTAAGTACTTCTCTGATGCCTTTTTGTGTCGTATGCAAATAACTGTGGTTAATTTGGATGTAGTTGTGGTTCATTTGGTTTATTATTTGTGCTGGGATTTATTATATTTTTTAAATGTTGCATCATTTCCTTTCCTTTTCTTGCTCAAACAGTGTGCACACCCTTCGGAATGTCACGCATGTTTAGCGTCACTGGGAGCTTATTAGTTAAACCACGGGTAAGCATTCCAGCTCTACTAAGGCTTTTGAAACATGTTGGGAAATATTAAGACGTGGTCAGCTACGTAATAGTTCCAGCCCTTTACGCTTCTGATGTGTGAAAAATATGTTGAGTTTTAGAAAAAACTCTTTTTCATTAATTGTGCATAGTCATAGTCAAAGTGTGTGTGTGTGTGTGTGTGTGTGTGTGTGTGTGTGTGTGTGTGTGTGTGTGTGTGTGTGTGTGTGTGTG
>JBBPCW010000133.1:22593615-22609407 GCA_037974425.1 Phenacogrammus interruptus | reverse complement strand
TGTGTGTGTTTGTGTGTGTGTGTGTGTGTGTGTGTGTGTGTGTGTGTGTGTGTGTGTGTGTGTGTGTGTGTGTTTTCAGCTGCTGGAGAACGTAGAGGAGACCATGACCTGTGCTGTGTTTGAGGAGGCCTCTCTTTCGAGGAAGCTCAACAGTGAGTAAGAAGTTGGTTCCTTGCAGCTTGTAGGCCTGTATGATGTGTTCTGTATAACATCAATCCTACTCTTCGTATAACATAATACTTATTAAACATGGGTGTGATCAATTGAATCTATGGATGTGGACCTACAAGCAATATGAGCAAAACTTTGGTAGTAGCAAAAATGCAGGAAATGGTTTATTATCTTATTACTCTTTAAGGCATTTTTGAGTGTGCGGTACATAACCAAAGACAAAGTCAGGACACAAGCAGCGGGTATGTCTTATTACAAAGAAACAGCAAAATTTAATTGGAGCTGTACATGGAAATATTTAAAACAAAAAGACAACCCGGATGTAAATTGTCTAACTTTGTGTTCTTGTTCTGTAGGTTAGCCATTCATATGTTAAATCACACAGCTAAAGGTAAATCTGTTTAATCGAGTGCATGTCATCCCTTATGCTGACTGAAGGCATATTATGGAAGGCATATGCTGATTAAACTGTTTGGTGTGATGTTCAAAAGCGTTGCTTCATACTTAGATACAGTTCTTAAAGCAGTATGTTTTGTAGATTTTTTTAAATGCAGAAGTATTTAGATCTTATGATTGGTTTTATTGATGCTATGCTGTGATTTTATTTGGCATGTTAGGTGTCAGTGGGGTGACTCATTTTTGGATATCATTTTCTTGGGCTCGGGATAGTTATACTCTCATACTGATGATGTGGTTCCACTTAGGTTGAGTTTTGGTTCTGGTTTAGCCTCAGAATTTGATATATTTCAAGTCTGGTTGAACCAATATTTTAAACCTGATCAAGCTGTATGCAATAAATTGAAGTGTTAAATCTCTAAATCTGTGTTTTCAGCAGGATAAGAAACTTTTCTTGTTTGAGATATTTATTACTGATTAACAAAAGCTGTATTTGCTTCTGTCTGTCTTTTAGGTAACACCTCTTGCTGGCTGAACCTGAATATGGAGGCGATGAAGAGGCAGTTTGTGAGTGTGCAGGCAAAGCGCATGGCTCTTGGTGAGAAGTCTCTCTTCCCAGGCACATCTGTCATTTCATATCAAAAGCCAACTGTCCCTCACTCATCATCGCTTACTCTCCCGCTTCCACAGAAACGCGGAGGAAGGCATCGCCATGGCAACGTAACCTGGGCTACCCGCTGGTCATGTTGCTGCTGTTGGCTTTAACTGTAAGGAGGAGACTTTATGCATCATTTATGTCGATATCTTTGGTTCTGTCACTGTTCAGTTGAAGTGATTCCTCTTGCTGCTGTTGCTCAGGTGGTGTGTGTACTGATGGTATGTTTCCACGTGTTGGAACTGCTGTTTGATGAGTCTGCAATGCCCAGAGGAAAGGAGGTGAGATTTCTTAGAGGGGGAGGGTAAGACGAGCATAAGCAAAATATGATACAGTTTCAGGGCAGGAAATTGAACCCCAGTCTGCACTGCTGAAGGCAGTAGTGTTACCCACTATTTTATACTAACCTTTGCACAGTGTTACCATATTCATATTGAACTATGTTTTAATAGAATTAATGTTTTTACTTTATAGATATATATAGAGAGAGACTTCAATCACTAACTAGTTATTTTTTTTTATTATTACAGGATCCTCATTTGGGACTGGCTTCATTCTCAATGTTTGGCTCTCTCGGGGCCGCAGTGCAGGTGGTCCTTATCCTGTATCCTTCTCAGTGTTGTTCACTTGGGTTTTAGAAGGAAAATCACTCCTTTATCATTCAGAATCGGCAGTTTAACAACGTCATTGCAAAGTCAACGGTCCTGACCAGAGAATTGTTTTTTTGCATAAGCATCTTGAATGTCAAGAGCGGAAATTGAGCATGAAAAAGACTTGAACTATTACTGCGGCAATTGAGAAAAGTGAGAGATTTAGATGGAGGGTATGTGCACATAGCCAAGAGATCACAGCACATAGTGTGGTGTGTTTCTTTTATTTAGATACTTAAACTTAAAGACATTTGCCCAATGTTCTCTATGGTTAAATATCATCTATGGAGAACAAACTTAAAACTTAACAAATCAATCCAAATTTTGCCCTCACCTTGCAGAAAAATGAAAGATATAACATACTGGAGGAAACAGATAAAACATAAAATATACTGTATTGTGGGTACAGACCACCTTTTCCAGCTCAACAAGTAAGAAGTATTTTGCTTTTATATGTGCAGAAGTGGGTTGTCTATGCAGAAGATGTACATCCATAGATAATCAACTTATGTTGTTTGACTGGGGAGCCCAATAATAGAAATATTGCCCAAAAATGATTGACGACCAGTGCGTTCCCCTGATCGTAAAAGAGTAATGAAGATAAGGTTCCAGTTTGATTATAATAAGCCCTCTGTGTCAGATGGGAAGATTTTTGCTCTCTTGATTTATTCGTTTTTTGTTTATGGTTTTTATTAAAGTGTTGAGGCCCTTAATGTGCCATGTCAGGTATTTAATGGTGTCGTCAGTGGTGGGTTTCTATAGTTCACCTCTCTTCAGCAGGCTGCTGCCTCGCAAGCAAGACACCACCCTCACACAGGTACAGAGACTTCTCACACTCACACTTTCACTGGTACAGAAGCAGTCACACATTCATTTGCACATTCAAATGTTCTCACTCACTGGATGTGTGTGTCTGTCTCTACAGATCATAGGGAACTGTGTGTCTCTACTGGTGCTCAGCTCAGCTCTCCCTGTCTTCTCCCGCACTCTGGGTGAGCTCCTATAAAAACCTGCCTTTTGTGTTGGTGTTAAATGAAGGCGTGAAGTCTGATGTAAGACTTAAAGGTCTGAAGAACATTGTGTTCCTCTTTAATCCACAAGAGGGCATTGTAATCAGCAGACCATCAGTGTGGCTTGAGCTGCAATGAGGACACTTGTGTGGAAAAAAATAGATCCAAAATAGAGTAATAACCTAGAGCTGTATATATTGGATGATCACACAAAATCTTGTTAAAAATCTCTTAAATCTTGTTCAGTTTTTTCATTGAAAATGCATTTTTTCTTTTTCTGGGTTTGTTCAGGAATTACAAGGTTTGATCTGCTGGGGGACTTTGGACGGTATAACTGGCTGGCAAGCTTTTACTTGGTTTTCCTGTACAACGTGCTCTTTGCTGGTCTCACCTCTGCCTGCCTCATCAACACTGTCACCTGGGCTGTGCAGAGGGAACTCATCCGTGCCTTCGGTTAGTTTTACCTTTGGCACAAGGGGAATACTTGCTGAAATAATTGTATCTAGTGAAAGTGGCTTATTTCATTCAGATTATTCTGCTTGTGTAATACCTATATTTTGTCAAAAACATCTAGTCATTAATTCGATTAAGTTTCTTAATCCCAATACTCTTAAATCCCAATCTGAAAATGAGAAATATTTAGTATTTTCACTACATTTCAGATTTACCTTTTGTTAGATACGTTCTGGCAGAACCTCATCATGATGTAACAAGTCTTTATCCTTAAAAGTGTGTGTGTGTGTGTGTGTGTGTGTGTGTGTGGGGGGGGGGGTTGATATCAGTACCCACAGTGGGAATATGCCTTTGTGCTGCTCTGTGAAAAGGGGTGTGTTGCTCTGGAGTTTGCCAGTGTTTTCATACAGGCTTGTGGTTAGGTGTTCCCTGTGCAGGCCATATTTCCCTATGGGTTGGTCTCTTTCCTCAGATAGAAAGCACAATTCTCTCAGGAAAGCGAAAGGGGACCGAGTCCCTCTGGGGCCTGAGGGTTGAACAGTTAGGCCCCTTCTGTAGTTCTCACACTTTCTACCCTCCGCCTTACAAAAACAGCACTGCAGGACACACACATGCACACACACCAACCTTGCTCACAAGACAGATGGTATCTTGCAACTGGTTCTTTCCGTTTACCTCACTGATGTAATTCTTTCGTTTGATTGACTCATGTGTTTTCCTCCACCTAAATACTGCGTAGGTATTATACTGCATAAAGAGTAGGTCCGTCACTAACAGTCTAACTAGTCTTATTTGATGATTTGCATAATCGGAGAGAAATGAAAAATGTATTCCAGTGAATAATAGCAAATCATTCACACCCCTTCAAAGATTAGTTTCATTAAAAAATAAAGGCCATGATTGGTGTACTTTGGTGTTCTGCACCAATGTTTACACAGATGATGTGTGACAAATTAACGTCCACGTGAATGCAGGACCCAAGGTGTCCCAGCAGAGCAGAGCAGAGCATCACACTCCCTCTGCTTTTTCCTTTATCCCAAGGTTCCTCTTAGTGCCATCGCTTCTCCATTCCCACCCAGCTGTCTACATTAGATCAAAGGGGAAAAAATGAATCAGATCTGGCTACATCCTTTTGAGGCTCCATGGTCCAGAACTGATTCTCACTTATCCATTGCTGCCACTTCCGGGGGTGGATATCATGGGCCAACTGACCAGTCAGGACCTAAACAACCGCATACTCAGCAAACGGGCTCCTCTATGGGACTGGAACAGACGTGCTAGCCTTTACTCCCCTCTAGTATCAGTGAGCCTTGGTCATCCATGACCTTGGTGGTGTTTGTCCTTCCTTGGACCACATTTTTTAGCCCTCTGCATCTTTTGGGGATGTTTTGACCCAGTGGTCCACCAATCAATTTTTTAAAGATCCTTATGCTTGCACACTTTTCCTGCATCCAACACAAGAACATACTGTTCACTGGCTACATAGTAAATGTCATCCCTTGGCAAGGCAATCAGTACAATTCTGTTGTATGTTGCATATAGAGGAGTGTATCTATCTTTTTTTTTTTTCCTCTAAGTTCAGCAGAGAGAGTCCAGCAGCATTAAAAATATACGTATTACTAGCCATGTCAACCCCTAGAAACAGCATTTAACATTTCTCTCTCCCCTTCTGCCATCTATAGGTCTCCATCGACTGCCTTTCACCGTGACCCGATCTGCAGTTCCCTTCAGGCTCTTACTGGCAAGTGGACTGTCAAAAATCCAGTGATGCCGGTTGACCTTTTTCAAGTAAATTACTGACTGCTAAAGCCTTCCTTCCCTCTGGTGGAAGCGGTACATGTCTGTCTCCTATTGGACCAGAGGCATGTTGTGTTTAGGCCCTCAGCTAATGAATGAGCGGATAACCACGAGGTTGGAGGAAGATTTGCACTGCTTGCAGTCAGGTTGAGGTTCGTGGAGCTTCTGGTGACGTGACTCACTGCTAAGGACCCTCATGGACTGCAGTTTTTGTTGTGAACACGACATGTGGTGATATTGGGGTTCCACAAAGATGTGAAGTTTATAAAGGGATTGAGGTTGTCCTGTTTCTTTAAAGGTCGTGCTAACTCACTCTGAACAAATGCCTTAATGAAACATGCACAGTGGCTTCAGAGGTGGGACTTTGACGCACATCCCTCCACTAAAGCTATTTCAGAGGGTGACACAATAAAACTTGACAGTGTTTCCTTTTCCTGTCTGCAGACTGAGGAAGCAGAATTCTGTATCAATAAGCCCCCTAATGCTTTCTCCTCATGCACCACTATTTTCAGCCTGTATTCACCAAAGTTCCATTGGTCCTATTGACACCTCGGGAAGTGGGGGGTTCACTGTAAGTCCATTTTGATGAACGAGGAAAGCTACAGGGTAATGATGCTGTCTACACAAAAAGACAATCAGATGGGTTGTTATTAAAAAAAAAAAAAGCAAACTGTTCTTAAAGATAAATATTACATTAGGCATGTTTGCAACTTATGGCTCAGTTTAGTGTGTACCTTTAAAAAAAAAAAAAAACAAACAAAAAAAAAACTTGATGCCTTTTAATGAGGCTTGAGAGATAAGTCTGCATTTTTTTAAGCTGTCTGGGACCAAGGTGACTGTGAATGTATGTGTTTTTATAGTATTTTTTCTGGATTTGTTCCTGTGAGATTCAACCAAGTGCAATATTAAACTGTATAGAGTGTTTGATGTAAGACAATGTAACACAGATGCCTCTTCCAAAAATATCCTGTTTATTTTTTCTGTACGTCGCGCCTGGCCACAGTTTTGGTTTTATAGATAACTCAATTATTGGACAGTGCATGGTGGGACATTTAGTTAGTTCGGGACAAAGGCAGTGATGCATTTTCTCTGCTCTCAAAGTGTCAAATGATTCTATTTAATATTTTTTTCTTTTTTTATACAATATTTATACCCTTTAATTTTTTACTCCATTTGCTGTATCAGCATGTTTTAAAGAAATGTCTTTCATGTAATGGCCAGAAGGGGACAGTGCATCCCAACCTCATTCTTGTGGTTCTGTTATATTAATTTGTTCTTAATTTCACCTCATAAGGTATGCTGTCTTAAGAACTAAGGAGTGGGGTCATGGTTTTACACTAGGCATTAGTATTGCATGGTTTTGATGTAATACAGAGGTTAAAAGGCGTTTTTAGTGGAATTAATTGGGTATTAAAAGCTGCAAATTCTAGCCTTTTTTTCTGTTTTATCACTAAGGCAAATAAACTGAAGAAATGTCAGAATGCAGCAACAAGAATGGAAACCGTTTCAATGAGCCATTCAAGCCTTTTAAAAGTTTTAAAATGTAGGCATACCCAATTTGGGGCAGCTGGTAGCCTAGTGGTTAGAGCGTTTGCCCTGCGATTAGGAAGTCGTGGGTTTGATTCCCAAGACTGCTAAGGACCTCTGAGGTACCCTGAGCAATATACCATCCCCACATACTGCTCTCCGGGCGCTGTGTTCCTGGCTGCCCACTGCTTCACTTGGTGAATGGGTTAAATACAGAGAAGAATTTCGTGCTGTTCACACTGTGTGCTGTTGTGTGTTCATGTATGACAGAATGGTCACTTTCACTTACACTCTGTTTACATTGCCTGTGGATGTGTTTGGAAATGACATGAGTGAGAAAAAGAACAATAAATGTGTTTCCATCTGGTTTTCTAAACACTGCCTCTTTTGTGCTTTGTGTAGGAAGACAGTTACAGTTGCTTCTGTGTCTTTAAATGGCAACTATTGAAGCAATTAGTCAAGATCAAAGCAGAACATCTTCCCAAAACTGCTACATGGGGGCAATTCCTGTCATTCTGAGTGTCCTGCCACTGCTCTGATTGCCCTCTTGTTTTGTTTGCTGTTAGTGGGCTTGGGTTTCCATGCAGCTGCCCCTCTGCCCTGAGTGGGGCAGCTTTAATCAGGGCTGTAATTTTGCCCCTGGTCTGTCAGCAGGCCTGTGGGAGAGGCGCCGCTGACACGGCCTCTGCTTTCCCCCCATATGGCTACCCCTGACAGATAACACGTCTACATCCTCAACAGCAGACGTCCAGCCACGCACTCCTTTACTCCCACCTCTCCTTCCCCTGCTTTTCTTTGTCTAATGTTGTTTTCCTTTTCTTTCTTTTCATTCTCTCTGAACAGATGGAAAATGAGTCCTGGCCCTTTGATTATTGTTTCTTGTTTAGTTTTGTTGGATTTGTTAATTGAGCATAGTTTTGATTTTGCAGTTGTTTTCTGTTGGGTTTCCTCTCCACAGCCCAAAACACAGCATGACTCATAATGTCACTTAAAACAATGCACATCCCAGCAATAGGTTGCTTGTTCCTATTTTTAGTTATTATTAAGAACATCCAGAAAATGCAAAAAATACATGTTGGCTTCCTTTAAAACTTCCTTTTAAAGCTGATATTCTTAAAAAGTGCTCATATTCTACATTCCCTTGAAGTCCCTTTAAGGTTTGTGTCATATTTTTAATACCAAAGAATCATGATGTGTTTTTACATGTCTAATTTCCAAACTCTATCACTTGCTATTAAACAGGCAGTTTTTTGTGTCACATGTGCTTTTATATATGCATATATGCAAATAACCTCTGTTCTGATTAGCTACCTTGTATTGTGTCTGGTTTAAAAAGCAGTCCAGACAGAGGTGCACAGAAAAAAAAGAAAATTAACATTATTTTTCTCCATTTGCTTAAATATGTAACAGGAAATCAGGTGGTCTTCAGGCTGGCACAAGTCACTATGTTTTGATGGAAAACAGTAATGTCCATGCAGTTAAAAATTACTGATCACTCTTTTTGAATAAACTGAACTTTTGGAAAACTGCAGTGATCCCTTTACTTTCTGACGTCCATAAACAGCACAGCATTTAATCGTTCCCTCACATCTTCCACATGATAACACCCACCTGCAGTAACAATACCACTTATCACTTTTACACGAATGGACTGAATGTGTGATTATATGAAAAGGTGTTGTGACACCACAGCCATGCTGATTTCAAAACGGGCTTTTCCTGCTGCTATACAAGACTTGAATCAACGGTGTGTTTCTGAACGATTTTCACACCTATTCGAAATATTATACCTCATTTTATAATAAGGGCCCTTCTAAAATGATTCTTATTAAAGTTGAGCATATGGTATGGAAACGTTTATTTAACATTCTCGTCCTTCCATTATCATTGTCACAAGGGCGACAGAATTCCTTGTCACAAGTTCATTGTATTTCTCTTCCTGAGCTTGGTGTAAAGGGTGGGCCGAGACCATTCGACTAGTCCGAATTATTTTACCATATCAGACAATGCGGGAGACAGCCAGCTTTCATGGGATGTGATAGGATATCTTTATTGTCAAAACACAAGAATGAAGGGGGGAAAAGGCTCAGATTAGCTTTCCTGACAGTTGGCTGTTTGAAGTGTGAGCCAAAGTGCATTAGGACCTATTATTCCTCGGGGCAAATAGGTGGCAGGAAAAGGCGAGACGCTTTGGTAATCAACTGATAATGGGTCACCCTCTCCGCCTGCCACTGCCTACCCACACCCTGCTTGCACACTCAAGACACACTCATGGCACACTCACTTCACACTCTGTTTCTGAGTGCTCGGTCCCTCACATATCCTCCAAAAGAAGTTGTAAAACTGGTGAAATGTGATTGATATTTAAAAGTTGCAAATTTGCATAAAGAACTGAAAGCTAACAAATATACACACATTTTCATTCTGATAATCAGCCACCTATCTTAACAATTTTGTCTGAAAAATTGGAAAATCTCATCCACGTTTGATGCCTCTTTTTTCTCAGCCTTTCAAGAAGTCAAATCCATGAGAACACATTGCACCACTGTTGCAAAAAAAAAAAAAAACGTATTGTTTGGAAAGAAAATAATTGTTCTTAGATATGTGGTGAGTGTGATAGCAGGTATGAGGTATATTTTCTTCTTTCGACCTTCGACCTGCTTGCTTCATGGCCAGGAAGTTCCACCCTGGTTAGCTATTGTCCGGTCCCTTGTAGCATCCCGGCTGTCACACTATGGCAAATCTAAATCTCGTGTTGAAAGCAGCTCTATATAGTAGACACATGACGTGAGGGCTAAAACAGACCGAGACTGCGATGCAACATTTCTCACAGCATGTCTAAGTACACCTGTGACAGTCACTGTCAGGTGATCTCTTGCTTTGTTGCCTCAGGCTGTGTGACACGCTATTTAAAGGAATAATCCTACATTTTAATGTATTCCGTGTAACTGTAAAGGACTATGAATTTGAACTAATAATCTTACCATCATTTACTGTTTTGTGGGAGTGCTTTACTACAGAGCCCAGCTGACAGAAGATTTGATACTGATTGCCAAAAATAACACCTCATATAATTCTTATATAATAATCTCTATAAATGAACACTCATCACATGAGACATATCTGTTCTTAGCAATGTATAAAAACAAACCTTAACGTTGGTGCTTTATCAATGAAATTAGTCTGTGACAATTCAATACGGGCCAACATGTATATATTGGTCGGGGCGTCTTTCACACATCCAAGGCAAACTCATGTACATTTTAAATATAGATGGAATACAGTAAATGGAAATCTTTGTTAATATTTCCTAACAGTTATGCAGAATAGGGGATGAGGTTTCACAAGGTGAAATAATTTTGAATTGCCCTTGAGTTCCCCCCAAAAAATCAAGTCCTGGCTGTTAGTTAAGCAAAATTGGACACACTCCTCCTGCATTTTCCTGAATTGATAGCAGGGTGAAAGAGACCGGGATGGTCTGCAAGGTGTCAGCTCCTTGACCAGCCTCACTAACAGCACTGTGTGTCAGGAAGCAGAGTGTCTATTCAGCTTTTTTAGGTCTACATCCTCTAAACCGCCCTTGTTTAAGAGCATTTACTTGTATTAGTTACCACAACACAGTGCTGTGTTATGACTATGATTTACGCTTTGAGGGTTATCTGGTAGACATCTCATGACAGACCACTGGAATTAAGGGCTTTGCAAAATGACTCAGCATCTAATTTTACTGACGCTGACTACAGTGGCATGAGCTCAACACCGCTGTACTATTCTAAGCCCAGGTGCAGTGGCAGGCCCACTCTTATGTTGGGGGGCGCAAATAGAGCCAGAGTAACTCGGACAGGAAAAATCTCGTTTTCTGTGCTGTGGCTGCTCAGGAAATTCAACCATTCACAGCCACTATATACTCCCATCCTGAAAGAGGGGAGCGAGGCCAGGAAGCCAAGAAGGTGGGGGCCAGGGAGACACAGAAATATAAACTAATAACAATTACAGTATCTCCATTTCAGACTATGCAGATGTTTGTTTTCATTGTAACCCCCTCCCTCTGCTATTCAATAGCAGCTATTTTTCTTTTTCCTCTCTCCAAAGAATTTTGCTTTTTGATTAGAGCTCAGTAAAGTGGACTAAAAATAAAGGTTCCAAAGTGGTTCCTGGATTGGAAGCATGTTTCCAGGGAAAGGCTCATTGATGCGCATGGGAAACAAACGTCTAGTCCAATTCCACAGAAGTGCTGCTGTAGCACCAACTGCTGAAAAAGTTCATGCTGTGTAGGATAAAAAGGTGTCAAAACACACAGTGCAGTGCAGTTTATCGTGTATGGGACAGCATAGCTGCAGACCTGTCAGACTGCCCATGCTGACCCCTGTCTATGACTGAAAGGGCCAACAACGGGCATGTGAGCCTCAGAACTGGACTATGGACCAATGGAAGGCGGGTCTGGGTCTGATGATTCACATTTTCTTTAATGTCATGTGTACGTCTGGGTGTGTGTCTCGCTTACCTGGGAAAGGGATGGCACCAGGATGCAGTAACTTCTTTTAGTAGGATAATGTAGCTTGCTACACTGCAAAAATGTTCAGGAATGGTTTGAAGGAAAAAGAGGTAAATGCATCCACTTGATCTCCAAATTTGAGTCAGATTTCAGTCCAACTGAGCATCTGTTGTAAAGTGACCATTATGTCATACTTGAACACACCACAGCACACAGTGCGAACAGCTCTGTATTTAACCAGCAGGCAGCCAGGTACACAGCGCCCGGGGAGCAGTGTGTGGGGACAGTGCCTTGCTCAGAAGTGCCTCTAGCCTCAAGTTGTATTATGCATGTTCTTGGAATACATTATTTATATTACAGTTTACACTACTCTTCTGTGCTCTGACACTGCAGTCTGATTTTTGACACTCTGGCGATGGCATCCTGTACAGTATTCCATGAGAACAGAAAGTAACAAGCTCTGAATGAACAGTAAAGAATGTTTTCCTGAGAACACTCAGAGCCTACCATGACCTTTGCCCTGTCTGTCCGTTTGGGCCTAAATTAATTATCTTGGCTGTCAGAGTTCTGGATGCACACTGCAGGTCAGCGGAAATCACTGCAATATTTCGCTACTCTTTATTTTTCTCTTCTCTCTCCTTCGTTTTGTGACACTAACTGTGATTTTTTACTGTCCTCTACATCCAAGCCATTGTTCTAAGGTGGGTAAAAATATACACAGTGTTTTCAGGGTAAGTGGGTGTTCCCTACATGGAGGTCTTAAGTGCACAGGGCCATGTGTCTGTCAGTGTCTTTTGGGTCAGGACAAAACAAAGGGGGAGAAATCAGTCAGAGATACTGTAAATGGCTAAATATACAGTATGTAGGAAGTTAACTTGATATGGGCTCTTACTTTTAATCTTCACTATATTCACTCTTATGCTGTAAATAACATTTATTATTTAGCTTTTATATTCCTGTTCACCGTTAAACTGGCTGCACAGCAGGATTGCGCATACAAACACACACACTCGTAAGTGCAAGAGCATCATTTTGTGACAGTCTGTTGAGTAATATAATGTCCTGAATGAAAAAGACATAATTTTGTTTAATTTCCAATAAAAGGTTTTATAACGTCATGAGCCGATTTACAATATGGACATTTGCTCAGACTAGTCGACACAACTTTGATGACCGACTAACCGACTTGAAACAAAATCTGGAGTCGTTAATGCCCTACTGTGCCCTGATTAAACCACAGAAATGGTTTTAAGGGAAAGGGTTATCTTAAAAATGTCACGAAAACATCTCAGGCAACAGGCAGTGTTTTTATCTTCATTTCATGTAACAGCCTTTTGTGAGGGAACTTCAAACATAAAGTGCTTCAGACGTTTAGTTCATACCACGATTGTGAGCAAACCTGACTTGTCTAAAATTGACGGTTCACATCAAAGCACTCAGATTTTTGCACTGAAAAACGTACTGAATTTATTTGATTCAGCTTTTTTGAGACCAAAAATGAAAGGCAAAGTCCAGAATAAACGAGTGGAGAAACATAAGTGCGGATGTTTCCGAACAGGTGTACGGCAGGATACCGTAATGCAATTAAACTCCAGAATGACAAATCCAAGTGATGATAGTGACTGATGAAAGAGAGGCTTCATTACTGGGGCACAAATGGAAGGAGCTGTAGTCACAAAGGCTGGCTGGAGTCTCCGCAGGAATGGGGACTAAAGTGGCACCTGTGTTTTGATCAGTAAACAGGGCTGGAAAGCTCATCCTCAGTGAGCAGTCAAATATCAAATAATTAAAACAGTTGTAAAGGCCAAACTAAGATTATAAAATATAAAGAAAAAAGAGCATTCCAACTAAAAAATATATCAAACGGTTCAAGCAGAAGCAAGATCTACATACTATGCAAAAGGTAACCAAACTGGAATATCTGTGCTACTGGTTAACATACAGACTTAAATGACAGACAACATGTGAGATTTAATGTGTTTACGAGTTCAGTGTTATTTGTCACATACACAGTTATACAAGTACAACACGTAGTGAAATGGGCCATTGAGTCTCATTGAGAAGACAGTGCAATACAGTAATAAAATAATTTGATTTAACTGAATGAAAAACTGGAAAGCAATAAAAACAGTAATGAAAACAGAGGAATGTTGTAATGGGTCTGCCTGCATTTGTCAGAACCATCTGCAAGCTCAGGCAGAAATAAACTCCTTAAGCACTTTTAATAAAGACTTTGCTTTACTTAAACACTTTTCATAAAGACTTTGCTTTACCTAAACACTTTTCATATACACTTTTCTTTACTTAAACACTTTTCCTAAACACTTTTCTTGAGATTTTTCTTTCTTAAAAAATTCTTAAACACTTTTACTTAAACACCATTTTACACACATTTTCTTACTTAAACACGTTTCCTTATTTAAACACTTTGCTTAAACACTTTCCTTATCTAAAGACTTTTTCCTCTTTCCTCGGTGTATATTCTAGCTGAATCTGTCTTGTATTTTCTCCCTTTAGTGATGGCGTCATACAGAAATGATTGAGGTGAATGAAGAGCATCCCTTCAGTCAATAATCCGGTCTGTTGTTTTTAACTCCTCGGGGTCCAGGCGGGCGCGTGCTCCGCCAGAGAAGGAAGGGCGGGTGGGCACGCGGGTTCGGTCACGCGCGCGCACTTAAAAGCACAGAGCGAGGCGCGCGAGGAGAAAGAGGCGCGCGACCAGGCGGATGACAGACCGGTAAAGGGGAGGGGGGTGATGATGATGAGGATGATGATGATGGTGAGACTAGACACCTGCTGCTGGACTTTGGGCTGATCTAGACTTTTCTTCCTTTCCTCACTATGAGTCCTCTCCATTCATCCTCAGTGTGAGATACTGACGACCTGCTCACCTGCGGGTCATTACAGCTCCAGACTTTCCACAAAAGACACTTTTACTTCTGGTTCGTTTCTCAAGTTTAAAACTTCTCTACAAACTTTATAGCAAGTTTTGTGATAAAATAATGCGCTCTATGGGTCTGTGATTTTGCTGGTCCTCCTGTCTCGCGACATGCTCGAGCACACACCCCGTCACCTCGACACGGCCGCGCGCGCCCGCCGCCGCGCTCCTGCCGCGCGCTCCACCGCGTGCTGAAGACGATGCTGTCCCGGCGCGCGGCCCGGCTCGGTCTCCTGGCGGCGTGCGCGTGCACGTGGCTGCTGGCGGCTCAGGCTTGCGGTCCCGGGCCGGGGTACGGCGCGCGGTCCCGCACGCGCAGGCTCACCCCGCTCGCGCTCCGGCAGCACGTGCCCGGCGTGTCCGAGACCAACCTGGGCGCGAGCGGGCGCGCTGAGGGCAAGATCACGCGCAACTCGGAGCGCTTTAACGAGCTCGTGTGCAACTACAACCCAGACATCGACTTCAAGGACGAGGAGAAGACCAAAGCGGACCGCCTCATGACCAAGGTACTGTGGGTAATGGAGTTCAGGTGCATTATTTAATTACACCGCATAAATGTATACAGGTTTCTTATACACTGAAGATCCATCTGTAGACATCCGGCCATGCAACAGTCCTTCTGAAACCAGGGTTAATAATAGGTGACGCAAACTTTTACAAACTTTTGAAGAAAACCTCTGGTTCTTCTGTAATCAAAGGCATTACTAGGGGACAAACTCCTCTTTTAAAGCCCCTAATTTCAGAAGAACCAAAGGTTTCTTTACCTGGAAGATCCTGAACCTGAACACATCTGCTCATGCAGTGGTTCAACTGAAATCAAGGGTGTTATTAAGGGATAAACTCCTCTATTCATATTCCTTGTAGATCCATGTGAAGACATTTCTTCTGAAACAGGGGTTGCCAAAAATTTTTTTGATCTACAAGAAACCTATGGTTCTTCTGAAATCAATGGTATTTTTCACCCCTTTACTGCAGTTACAGCCTGCACTCTTCTGGGAAAGTTTTACACTAAAGGTTGGAACATTGCTATGGGGAATTGATTGCATCCATTCGTAAGAGCATTAGTGAGATAAGGTACTGATGTTGAATGATTAGCTCTGGGTCTCATCCCAAAGGTATCAAATGGAGCTCCATCAGTCCACAAAACACAGTTCTACTTTATACCCCTATAGGTATAGACAGGCAGTGACCAGTGGGACCTTATGGTAATGTGAAGCTGAGCTTTTGAGTGAGTATTAGCAGTGTTATGTGCAGGCTGTGTATGCGCTCAAAACCTGTGTCAGGAATCAGTGCAACTAACATTAAGCTCTAATTTAAACCTCAGGAGTAAAAAGTATACTTGTAAAAGTACAAGTATTTAGTTTTAGTAATACTCAGTTTAAGTGCAGTCCTCAAGTAGCTTAGTCTAGATACTTTTGGACACATTGTTTGGACATAACTCACCTAGAATGATTAAACGTGCAGTGATGAGCCGAACATGAAAGTATTCAAAACCTGAAAGGAGTGAGTTGGTGTCCAACAACTCAATTACCAACGTTAGAGGGGCAGCTGGTAGCGTAGTGGTTAGGGCATTCGCCCTGCGATCAGAAAGTCCTGGTTCGATTCCCAAGACCGCTAAGCACAGCTGAGGTACCCTGAGCAAGGTACCATCCCACACACTGCTCCCCGGGCGCCGCGTTCATGGCTGCCCCCTGCTTCAC
>JBBPCW010000133.1:22576312-22593515 GCA_037974425.1 Phenacogrammus interruptus | reverse complement strand
TGCAGAGGGTGAATTTCGTGCTGTTCACACTGTGTGCAGTGGTGTGTTCACGTATGACCGAATGATCACCTTCACTTTATTCACTTCACTTTTAGAGGTGTAAAGAGAAACTGTCCTGGAGTCAAAGTAATGTCACTGCTGAAATATGAAGCAAAAATGTACTTGAACGTTTTAAAAGTATCTACATTTAACAACTTCAAGTGTATAACCAACTAATTAAGTATTTCCTTGCTATGTGAGACAGGGGTATGTGATGTAATGCTGTGTGATGCAGAGGGCGGTCCTTGCACAGTTTTACATAGTTGAGGGCAGTTTCATTTTTAACTTGATTTAACTCAAACAAACAAATAAATAAATAAAAATGTGCAGCAACTTGACAGATCATTGGGAGAAACAGTCTTCTGTCTTCTGACCTTTTGTACTTTGTAACATTAAGGTCTAAAAGTAAATGCTGTTCTTTAAAACTTCATTGAGTAATGGTACAAGTATTCAGTTTTAGCAATACTCTAAAAGAAGTATAATTACTCAAATATTTTCCAATCCTGACTGAGTTTCCAAGTAAAACTGTAGTGAAGCTTTCAGTACATCTTTCAGCACATTAAGTGGGTTTTGTTGGATAGCTTTTCTCCTTTTGGCTCAAAATAAAATAATAAAGCATCAAAGTGAGAGGTATGAGCAATAATTAAATAGGCCTGGTGAGGAACAAGTAGGTTGCTAATATAGGCTACTAAACTACAAGGACCTAGGCAGAATGGGATTAGCTGGAATGGATTGGGAAATGTTAACAGCTCAGAGCTAAATATGCAAGCCATTGTGTCTTTTGATGGTCCACCTTGATGGTAATTTAGAAACAAGAGCATGAAACCAGAGACATGCATTTTAACTAGATTTGGTGTTTCTTTACTTTGCCAGATATTTATCTCTTGCCACAAGGGTTTTTAACATGCCTAAACTAAAGCCTTGGGTGGACAGGTGCAGACTCATTTCCTTGTCTGGGTGTTACTTATGTTACTGAAAGCTGAAGACATAACTTTATAATATATAATACTAATATATAATATATAATATTAATATAGCAATTACACAGAACACACACTTCTTATTGCAAACATACTTTTTCAGTTTTAAGTTTTTAAGTACATACATAATGGTGAAATGTAACCATTTTGCATTTTAAGACTTGCCGGCTGTTGGAACAGTAATGCTTTGTTGTCTGAAACGAGTTAACGAGTGTTTACGGTGGGAGTAAGAAATATGTGGAGAAATGTGTGACTCGTTTTGGCAGGGGCTTCATAATTAAGGGCAATTAGCAAATAAGGTGTAGTACACAAAATACAAGCATATTCAACAAGTCTATTCACAAAATTAATGTGAGGGAAGTAGCTAAGATCTTACAGGCCCTCACCCGCAATTACACTGAAAATGGGATTACTTGCTATTGCTACATCGTCCAAGACCAATAGTGAAAATCCTTGTTTTGAACTGAATTAAATCATATCAGCAAACAATAAAAAGGCAAATTATGAAAACATTTTTTTGATACATTTCTAAGTGTGTCTTCCTTTCACAACAATAGTAATGTGAGCTCAAGCTGGCATTGACTCCTCTGATGAGTAGGTCTGGTATACCTGAGACTGGTTCTTATCTAAAAGGTAAATATACAAACTCTGAGCAGTTTGTACACAGGCCTCAACATGGCCAATGTGAAAAATGTGTTCAAGGATAACTTGCCTTTTGAGTTGCTATTTATATGTGGTGCTTAAAATAGGCCAATGGTTAAGGGAGAACTACTCTTAAGTAATGGATTAAAAGCATATAAGTAGCAAAATAAAAGTCCTAAATTTAAAAAAGACCCAAAAAGATGTTGAGGCATGCTTTAAGGCCCAGCTGCCCACCGTTTATGCCGCATCACTCCACAGTACATAAGGAGGGGCTAAAAGAGTAACTGGCTCCATTGCATTGTCTGAAGTTATATATAAATATTAGTTTATATTTATAAGATATAAAGGAGCTAATCAGTTGGATTACACAACATGACTCAGAGGTCCCTAAGCTGAGAGTTGGTGTATGTGTATGTATGCCTGTGCCCTCGCCTTGTCTACTGCTGAAAGCCGTCCTTTGTGCTAGTTTCGGAGGTTCTGCAGGGTCGCCCTGTACAGAATTCCCGCCTGCTGAAGTAATGGCAGCATCGGAAAAGCCTCTATTGTGGTTCTGACAATGAAACGCCTCTGTCGAGCTGTATTGCGAGAAAAATGTCCCTGGTTTGTTTTTTGCCCCTCTTGATTTCTCACTTCTTCTGTCACATTCCCAAATGCATGCCCAAACATTCCTCCAATCTGCCCTCTCACTTGGCCCGGGCCCTGCCTTTTTCTTCTCCCCTCGCCTTTTCTCGACCCTCCTGTTCTCTCTCTCTCACTTTCTCACTGCCTCTCAATGGCTTCCATATATACACTAATCCAGGACACTAGATTTCCCACGAAAGGCCACACTTTTTTTTTAAACATATACTGCATTATCTGTGGAGCTGTGAAGCAGACCACAGTTCATGCATCCTGTAGAATAGATGGCAGCTGGTACAGATACTGTAAAAACACAACAATTCAACAGGCTGTTTATGAAAAAGGCTGTGTGAAAAGGTTACTTATCTTGTGGGAAAATAAAATGACCTTGGATTTACTCTCTTACATAGCTGAAATGGCCAAAGAATGCTGGCGATTAGTTACAGTAGCTTTGTTCAGAGTGTTAGAGGCATTTTTGGGAGAGGGGGGTTGTAGATGGCCTTTATCAGAGCTGAATGTACAGACAAAAATTTGCTGGTGTCAAGCAGTGAGGCCAAAACATAACACAATGAGGGGGTGTTTAGTCTTCGTTCATTTACAGCATGTCTCTGAATGGAGGCTGAAGGTAAAATCACCCATCTCATGAGCCAGGGCTTTTTATTCAAATTGACTTTTCTACCAATGGAGTTGTAATTAGGGCAGTTACTATATTATTAATGAAATATAGACTATTCTACTGATTATTTTGATCATGAATCTAGTCCTGAAAACATAAACATAAAAAGGAACAGTACAGTACATAAAGAAATCCAACAGTGATAAAACATGCATAGCCTTGCAAAATACTTAAAATACCTTGTGAATATACATACACTGAACAAAAATATAAACACAACACTTTTGTTTTTGCTCCCATTTTTCATGAGCTACAGGCACAAAAGACCCATTACTCTCAAATATCATTCACAAATCTGTCTAAATCTGTGTTAGTGAGCACTTCTCCTTTGCCGAGATAATCCATCCCACTTCACAGGTGTGGCATATCAAGGTGCAGATTAGACAGCATGAATATTGCACAGGTGTGCCTTAGGCTGCCCACAATAAAAGGGGGGTGTCAGAAAACTAGTCAGTTTCTGGTGTCGCATAGAGTTGATCAGGTTGTTGATTGTGGGCTGTGAAGTGTTGATCCACTCTTCTTCAATCACTGTGCAAAGTTGCTGAATATTGGCAGGAACTGGAACACGCTGTCATATACATAGACCCAGAGCATCCCAAACATGCTCAGTGGGGGACATGCCCTGTGAGTATGCTGAGAACTAGTTTGTTTTCAGCTTCCAGGAATTGTGCATAGATCCTTGCAACATGGGGCTGCGCATTATCATGCTGCAACATGATGGTCGTGGATGAATGGCACAACAGTGGGCCTCAGGATCTCGTCACGGTATCTCTGTGCATTCAAAATGGCATCAGAAAAATGCACCTGTGTTCTTTGTCCATAACATACGCCTGCCAACACCATAACCCCACTGCCACCACGGTCCATTAGATCCGCGACGTTGACGTCAGCAAACCGCCCAGCCACACGACGCCACACATGCTGTCTGCCATCTGCCCTGAACAGTGAAAACCAGGACTCATCTGTGAACAGAATGCCTCTCCAATGTGCCAGACACCATTGAATGTGAGCATTTGCCCACTCAAGTCGGTTACGTCGACAAAATGCAGTCAGGTCCAGACCCCAATGAGGACAACGATTATGCAGAGGAGCTTCCCGGAGACGGTTTCTGACGGTTTGTGCAGAAATTCTTTGGTTATGCAAACCGACTGTTGCTGCAGCTGTCTGGGTGCCATGCTGGATGTGGAGGTCCTGGTTCTGGTGTGTTCATATTCATGCTCTCTAATCAGCACCTTGATATGCCACGCCTGTGAAGTGGGAAGGATTTTCTCTGCAAAGGAGAAGTGCTCACTAACACAGGTTTAGACAGATTTGTGAACAATACTTGAGAGTAATGGGTCTTTTGCGTTTCAGAACTTTGAGTTCAGCTCATGAAAAATGTTATATTTTTGTTCAGTGTAAATGGTTTATCCATCTGCTTTGTTTAACAAACTATGCATCATCATGCGAATATCTTATTATTGCTGATTCATGTAAAGAGTTTTTGGTCGTAGCTCTTCTATACATTAACTTTGGTTCAGCCTGATTCTCTACACTGTTTTGTTATTTCTCTCTCTCTGGCAGCGCTGTAAGGATTGCCTAAATAAACTGGCCATTGCAGTCATGAACCAATGGCCAGGGATTCGGCTTCGAGTGACCGAGGCATGGGACGAAGACGATAATCACCCATCTGGTTCTCTGCATTATGAGGGGCGTGCTGTTGACATAACCACCTCAGACAGGGATTTAAAGAAGTACGGTCTTCTTGCCCAGCTGGCCGTAGAAGCTGGGTTTGACTGGGTGCACTATGAATCCAAGTTTCGTGTGCACTGTTCTGTCAAAGCTGGTAAATATCATTTGACCTCCAACCTATAACTTGAATGAGATTGGTCCCCAGCCACAGTCTGATCTTATATGTTGTTTTCTGTTGACCTGTTAAACACTAATCGAGCTGAAGCTGTTTCACCAGAGGTAGATCTGTCTGGGTTTGACTGGTTCGTTAATATGGGTATATGGAATATGTGTAATTTCCCCAAATTTCCTACAGGCCATGGCCAATTACATCAAGCCATCCACTCTGCAAGTATTCTAGACTTGTTCATTACAGATTGCTGCAGTTAGTTGTAAAAACTGATTTTTAAAAAATGACATTTCCTTAATCTGTGTGGCTCACATTGAGTCATGTGTCCTAAATCCCACTGACAAGTGCCACCAAAGAAGAGCTAGATGTGGTTTGAATGGGTTGTTAGCAACGTTAGCCTTGTAGCTCCTGTTATAAACTGGACAAAGGCAACATTTAAGACACCATGCACCGTGTCTTGTCTGATTGACTACATCTGGGTTAGTGGAAAATTGTATAAATGTGATTACTGATTCCTTCGGTAATTTCATGACTCTTATTTAATAAAAACCAAGGAAATGTAGGTCCAGATTCCATGATGTGGCCCATAGAACATTCCTTGATGAAACTGGTCAACTTTGAATAGGACTAATTTGTGAATGTCTCTGTTTTTTTTCTCTGTTTTTCAGATCACTCTGTCACTGCGGAGAGAGGAGGCTGCTTCTCAGCATCAGGACTGGTGACTGTGGCTGGCGGGCTGCAAAAGCCCATGTCATGTCTGCAACCTGGAGATGCCGTGCTTGCCTTGTCTGAGTCAGGAAAAGTGGTTTTCAGCCGCATTCTCCTCTTCCTACACCGGGACACTAACAGTAGATCCACCTTCTTGATACTCAGGACTGGGGATGGCCAAGAACTTGCACTTACTCCAAACCATCTCATCTTTGTGGATCAAAGCCACGAACTGCACCACCACACTTATCATGCCCGCTTTGCCAGCCGGATTAGGAATGGAGACTATGTACTTGTTTCTGGCACTGACGGTGGGCTGCATCCATCCAAAATAGTCTCCATCTCAATGGAGGAAAGACCTGGAGTTTATGCACCAATGACAGAACATGGCAACCTGTTTGTGGATGGCGTGCTGGCATCCAGCTATGCATCTGTAGAGGATCACACACTTGCACACTGGGCTTTTGGGCCTCTTCGGTTCTTCTTTGGACTGGCCCAACTGTTTATGGTGCGCAACCCACAAACAGAAGACAAACAATGTGGGGCTATTATTCCTACAGTCTGTCCAACTTGTCCAACTCCCTCCAAAAGACACATGTATGTGATGCACAATGGTTTGAGTGTAGTATGCAGCACAACAAGCAGCTCCTGTTTAAATGAGCATACTTTTACACACTGTTTTGATTATGTGGATAGCACAAAAATCAGGGTTCACTGGTATGCAAGGCTCCTGCGAGCTGTTGGAGGCATGATCTTGAATCCTCAGATGTTTTACGAATATCAGGATAGTAGATAATCATGATCTCTCTCTGAAAGAGCAATTTCTAACCACAGTAAACCTAAGGCCATTCACTTGATATTAAAACTGCTCAAGCTTATTGTATGTAATATGCTATTCATTTGTTTTGGCCATGCAACACTGATTCAGCTATGGCACAAAGGTGAGGCATTTTTATACAGAAGAGGCTCTATTTCATAGAATAAAACTATTTATTTTTATACATTTGGATTTATAATATATAAAACCTTTCAAGTTATGTTAATAATCTGATGCCTTTTATTAAATCTGATCTTCAGACTGGACATGTAACAGTTTTTTGCTGATGTTCTACTGAGTTCTAATGAATAACATGGTGTTTTGTATTTGTCCAATATTAACGTACCAAGCTAGATATGTCACATTTACATCACCGGTCAAGAATAAGTGGAACTGGCAGGCCAGTTTTTAGTACTGCAAAAAGATTTTTTTAAATACAGCATTTATTAATATATAAACTCAGAATTCTAAGGGAATTTCTGCCTCATTCACTTATGGAGTCTGGTGTGTACTCATAAACTCAGATTTCTTTACAAGGGATCCATGGCTACAATGCAAATCTAGCCATTTTATCACTATCAACTGTTTTTTTTTTTAAAAAAAAGTAATGAAAAACAGGAAAAAAAAACCAACTTTGGGCATCTGCAAGTACCTGTTTGTTTTTTAGGCCACTATCACAAAACAATGTCCCAGGCACTATACAACACATTCCCAACCATTTTATGTAATAGCTGTCTGTGAGTAAGCTTTCAGATACATTAGAGTTTGGACATCTGGTTCCTATGACCACCACTGTGAACAGTTCTGACTCTGTGAACAGTTTTGAATTTCTGTAGGGCATTTCACATCAAACCTATCTGAATGACTTCATTTACATCTCAGTTTAGTGAGGATACATCTGATTTCCTGTTTAAGCTGAGAGAAATGTGGTGTTTTGGGCCATTCTTGATTGGGGCTTTAAATGAATTGCGGTGATTATGCTAATATAGACAAAGTGATGAGAAAAGCTTTATGCATTTCTTCAGTTTCATCAGAAATATTCTGTTCCATAATCTCAGTCTAACCTTTAAAACTGAGTTATATTTTTCTTGAAAAATGAAAGATTTCCAAATAAAGTGTGGTTTTGTATTTTGATGTTTGTTTATCATTTATTTAAGTCCAAAATGTAGTAGGTGTGTGTTTTGCTGTTCATGCAAAATCTCCCTAGGTATACTTTTTGGGCATGTTGGTCTTGTTTTTGTAGACTTTTTGTTTCCCTCCTACATGGATAGTTTTGCATTTTAAAAGAATGAAACGTGCCCAAGTTTCCAAATGTCACAAAGAAGGGGAAAAAAACAGTAGAACAAGCACCGCCTTCAAGGAACAGAATCAGCAGAACACAAAGTTAATTTTCCAGAGTTAAATACCCAATCTATGATGCTAATGTAGCTAAGAAACACTAGAAGTCAATAATCACCCAAATTATTTAAGTATTGTAAGTGTTAATGGACTTTAAGGTTAAATAAGCAAGCTAGAAACTTCACTGGAACAGGCAGACACTTAAGTGAAAAGTGACAATCTGGTCATACGTGAACACACCACAGTACACAGTGTGAACAGCATGAAATACTTCCTCTGCATTTAACCCATTCACCAAGTGAAGCAGGGGGCAGCTACGAACACAGCGCCCGGGGAGCAGTGTGTGGGGACAGTACCTTGCTCAGGGTACCTCAGAGGTGCCTTGCGGTCTTGGGAATTGAACCCAGACTTTCTGATCACAGGGTGAATGCCCTAACCACTAGGCTACCAACTGCCCCAACTTCACACAACACCGGGGCTGTAATGCACAAAGCCATCACTGATTTTAGATCAGATTCCTCCATATTTACAACACAGCCTTTGCCAAGTGTTTTCTTTTTACTGCTCAAAATAAAACATAATGCCTCCTAAACCTTTCAACAAGTCTGTGCCACCTTAACGAAATGCTGGATTCAGAAAATATTAGGGTGACTGTTTGCTTCAAATGTTAGCAATGGTAGCCTCATAGCTCCAGCAACAAAGAAGCTAAATTTGGACAACAAATGTCTTGGTTAACCTAATACATTTAGGTTCAGTAGAAAATCTATAGAAAAGTATGCTTTAAAAAATCCTAACAGACTTTTGGTTGCAATTGGATCCCATGCAAAGTTTAGAATTTTACACCCCCTTGTGGACAAAGACTTGCTGTACAAAGCATGGTTAGATTATACTAAACTGTTAAATCCAAATAAATCCAGCACGGTTACGGTTTATATACTATGAGGAAAACTGAAGCACTGTTATCTACCAACTAGTCTGTCCTTAATGTTTAAACAGTTCTTCATGCATACTGAGATTGATAAACAAATGCCAAACAAAGGTGATACAATCAGACTTTCTTGTACTGAATATTCATAATATTTTTTCGCATTTGACAAACAATTGAAGGACACCCTTTTTAAAAGCTGCATTTAAAACTACAGTGCAACCATAAACAACGTTTAAATTCAGAATTAAAAGATACATTGAGAAATATGAGTCTTAAGAAAGCAAAGTCATTAGGCTGCAGTGCACAAAGTATTCCAACAGGACACATGAACACACATGCGTTTCCTTTTCTATTATTTTTGACAGCTGTGAAGGTATTCAAGCAGATTATCCTGGTGGTAGAGGAGGCAGATGGGCACATCCCCCCTCCACAAGAGAGGTGATGGTCTGTCATCCCTTTGAACCAGGCCAATGGCAGACGCCGGATGACATAGTCCTGCCTCTCAATTATCTTTGCTTAACCAATCGGATTGCACGGATCCCAGCTTCCATGCTCCTTCCCAAACCTCTCCAGTTTAAAATAATCCTGGCGAAAGCTGTATGGCAGTTTACTAATCTGGTCAGTGGGGTAGCATGGTCACCTGCTGCATTTAGAAAAATCCTTCATGTGACATGAGTACGGACACCAAAACAAATTCATCTATGAAGCAGAAAGCTCAATAAACAATAAATGACTATAACTTGCACCGTGGGTTAACGTTAGTATAGAAATACTGTACAGGATATAAATTACATATAATTAGTATAAAAACACACTGGACTACATATGGGTTATAGTACAATTTAAAATACCTATAGATTCACTAAAGATTAATAAAAGATTAATAATCTGTCTGTGTGCATGATTTATATTCCTTTTCCACACTGCACTAAATCCAGCTAATCAGAACCAAATGCTGTCCCCTCAAGCATTTTGTGATGTGACCCAATTTATCCTGATAACCATAAACATCACCATATTGCCCACCCCTACTCACACATGTGGTCAACATGCTTAAAACATGAGCCAGAGTGGTATAACCCCCCAAAGCACAGATTTATCACAGCATTGTTGTTGGTCGCCTCACGTACATAAATAGGGGTTTTGGATCCTACTCTTAAATAATCCGCGTGCTTGATGGTCTTAGCATACAATGCTGGTTTACTCTACATGGATTCAGCCTGGCCTATTATTATTCACTGGCATACAGGCTAGCATCTACCCACACACTATGGACAAAAATATTGGGCCACACCTGTTTTTCAGCATAATAAGACATTTTGGACAATGCCGTGCTGTGTGGATAGTTTGAGGAAGAAACTTTTTCTATTCCAGCATGTGTCTCAGTGCAGAAAGCGAGCTCCGTAAAAACATAGTTGGATGAGTTTGGTGTAGAAGAACTTGACTGGTCCACACAGAGCCCTGACCTCAACCCCATTCAAAACCTTTCGGATGAACTGGAACAGTTTGTGTGCCAGGCCTCCTCGTCCAACATCAGTGCCTGACCTCATGAATGCTCTACAGAACGAACGGGCAAAAATTCCCACAGAAATGTTGTGAGAAGCCTTCCAGGAGGAGTGGAAGCTGTTATAGCTAAAAAGGGGAAAACAACTCCGTATTGAAGTCTACGTAGTTGAATGCGGTGTCACTGAAATCGTTGTTGGTGTAATGGTCAAGTGTCCCAATACTTTTGTCCTACAGATCCAAGCCTCACTGTGCTTGTACGTGTGTGTTGGAAGGCAAGTCCTGGAACAAACCCAAATGCCTTCATTAAAACACTGCGGACTGATTAGCATTCCACATCAATCCAAACACACATTTTAACACTCGACGCCAATCTTTCTCGCTTCTCTTCGTCCTGAGCAAGTATAAAATGGGTCCGGTTTATTTATCTGGGTGTTGGGTGTGTGGTTAAAAGCTAGATCGCCACAAGCTGCCATAAGGTAAACAAGCCTGCTCGAAAATGGCTGCAATTCAATTTCATTTAGAAAAGCCACCCTGCTGCCTGCACCCCTCGGCCATACAATACAGCCAACACGTTTAATGCCAGCGAGTAGAAATATAAGGATAAAAGATGTTTTGTAACAAGCTCGTTTATAAATACGTGTTTTTACAACAGCAGCATGTATAATATACGTCTTTTGTACCATCTCGTGTGAGTGAGTGTGACATCGCTTTATTTTGTGATGGGTCGAAAAAAATAAACACACCACAAACGACTCGCCTTGTTGTTGCTTGTCAGCTTCCCAACCATTCCCATCCAGCCCTCTCTCGTAATCACTCTCAGACATGAGTGGATCCCACCTGTCTGAAAACTGAACATTCAGAATATGAACAGATTTCTGTCCTGGATTAGTTCCTGTTGGTGCTGCTGTAGCTGAAAGGAGGAGTTTACATTACTGTGGACTGAAGATCAGTGCAAAACTTAGGGTGCATGCCTAAAGCTACCCAGTGCACAGTCAGTTACCGGTAAAGCTGGTCAACATAAACAAACAAACGAAGTTGCACAGCCGTGAGGCTGCCAGCCTGCCTTCTGCTCGAAGCCCCAGATTTGGTGGCAGCTCCTCTCCGGCTGTTTGGAGGACAGGATGAACTCGATGTGATTAATTTCGTTAGCCATCTTGTAGGCTAGCTAATACATTATCCAGTCAGCAAACGTTAGGGCCACTCTTGCAGCTCTCTGGCCACTTCCCCCATCCACAGCAGGACTGGTACACCCAGATGAAGGCTGCGTTTCTGAAATGAAACCAACACAGGCGGTTTGTGTCCTCACCATTATTCTTCTGAAGATGTAACTTACGAGGACGCGAGGACCGCACTGTTAAGGTGAGTCAAGCTCTTTTTACTAAAACTTTAACTTCTTTGCAAATTGACCGGGCCCCCCATTGAATCCCGGTTCTTTCCCTCGCTGGTCAAAGTCATCTAACTTCTGTTGGGTACAGGAGAAAACGATCATGGTTGCTTTGGTTTTCTTGCTTGATGGTCGTCAGGCTCGCTAGCTTCCTATTTATCTAACGTTTGCAGCTTGGGCTTGCCTGTGGAGGTCGAAACCCTTCAAATCTACTAATGTTTAAGCAGCTTTGTGTGACGCCTCCACTCTTGTTAACAAGAACAGAGTAAAATCGACCCTTTCTGTGTCTGGCTCGTAGCAAAAGATGCACAAATTGCGTGCCCTTGGCGTGTGTGCGATAGGTTCACTCGTTAGCTGTCTAGCTACATTCCCTGTCGATTTAAGTTCAGTCTAAGTAGGGTTAGCAAATACGCCCACGTAGGTTAACCGTGTGTCATCTCATGTATTGTACAACTGAGAAAAAAAGAGTTAAGATATTAAAAAAAAAAAGTAATAAGAATGTTACGAGTTAAGTGGTTTGCTAGGTGCTGCACTTCCCTCCTACGGAACGGTCGTGTTAGCATTCAGGCTAGCAAGCTTAGCTACGTGGCTAGGTAGTTTCTTGTGTTGACAGTTTGAAAAGTTCAAGAACTAAGTTGTTTAGGTACTGAAGATCTGTTATGGTACAATAGGCGTGTTTTAAACTCCACTGGCTCCCAGTCCTGACCTGGTTTACAACCGCACACCCCGTGTTTTGAGAGAGTTTGCTAGCAGCGTAGTGACCCATATTTAGGAATTAGCGAGCTAGTTAGCTACGCATTTGGACTTTTTTAATTGGTGAAACTGCTTGTATTGTATGTTTGTAATGCACAGTTTCCGACATTCCATAGTCTGGTGAAAAGTCATAGGTGTCGAATTCATTTTAAAAGTCAACGCGTTTCCATTTTGGAAAGAAAACGTCCCATTAGTCGTTTTAACGCGTTGATGTTTTGCTCTTATAATTAAGCTAACGTTGACAGCTAGCATTAGCAAAGTGGTCCCGTTTGAGATATCCACACCACGGTAAATAACTCGGGTTAGGGCTTTATTTTGTTTTGTTTTTTTTACTTAAGAAATAGAACTGCTTAACATTATAAGGAATGCGTGGCTTTATTTTAAGGAAACTTATAGCTCAATCTGATCTGCATTGTAAACTGTGAACCCAATAACAGTCACAGTAAATGTCATTGGTATATCGGAGAAGACATTGATCTCTTTACCGTATATGTAATTTTAAGCATAATTCTCTAGATTGTAAGAGAAACCAGAAGTTGTAGTTTCTGGTGTTTATTTCTAGTGCAAGATTCTTTGTAAAATGACTATCCTTTATTTGCATGCCACTAGTGCAGAGACTGCACTGCCCATTTACATCGTTGCCAGCTGGATCATGTATCATCATGTTTCCTAATTTTGTTTGGACTGTATTGTTAAGACTTTTTTATATATATTATTTTGAGTAAAACTGGAAAATAACACCCAGACATTCACAAACTATATGAACAAAAGAATTTGGTCACCTGACGATTACACCAACAGGGACTTTAATGACACTGCATTCAAATACATAATACTTTCATGTGGAGCCCCCTTTTGCAGATATAATGGCTTCTACTCTTCTTGGAAGACTTTCCCACATAAACACTCTTGTGAAAAATTTGTGCCCATTCATTCTGTAGCTAGCATTTATATGTTCAGACAATGATGTTGGACAAGGAGGCCTGGCTCACAATTTCCGTTCTAGTTCATCCCAAAGGTGTTGGATGGGATTGAGGTCAGAGCTCTGTGGGCCAGTCAAGTTCTTCCACACCGAATTCGTCCAGCCGTGTCTTTTTGGAGCTTGCTTTGTGAACTGCGGCACAGTCATGTTGGAATAAAAAAAGTTCTTCCCCAAACGGTATCCACAAAATGCATAATGTCTTGGCATGCTCAGGCTTTAAGATTGAGCTTCATTTGAAGGAAGGGGCCTCTTGAACTCTTGAACATATAATTAAGGTGTGTCCCAATACTTTGGTCCACAGTTGATTCAGCTTGTTTCATTGATGAATTTAATATGCACAAAGTTCTCAGCTGGATGTGCAGCATGCCTGTTCTATTTCATTAACAGTCCTGAAGTACTAATAGAAAATAAGTTTCAGTTTGTCTAGACAGTGCAGTTTCCCCTACACCAACGGTTTCTGGTTATGGGAGGAAACAGACATGTAAATCAAGGGATGTGGAGGCAATGTTACTTTACATTACAGGCAATAAGGGAGCAGAACTTCAGACTCCAATCTGCTTCCTGTGGTCTGCTCCTTAAAGCTTGTGGCACAACTGAACTCTGCTTATTGGTGTTTTTAGAAATACTACTACCAACAGGATTGTTTTTAAGATAAGAAGAAATAACTTGTATTTATACAAGGGAAGCGAAGGGAAATTCTTGTGTCTTTAGCATGCTTTGTGCAACAAGAAAATACATAAATGACAAACATTCGTGTTGCAAATAAAAATGTAGCACTGATGTTGCTGTATGTAAAGATTTATTAATGATCCTGTTGCTTTTAAGCTGTATTATATGAATGAGAAATGGAAACACACACACAAAAAAAAACTGTATAAAGGACAACTTTAGGCACAAGTGGTCTGGTGATTGCCCTTGTGATCAGGTGGTTGTGGGTTCAAATACCAGTACGGCTAGTGGCGCCACTGAGGTATACTTGAGAAAAGGGACCAAACCCCACATTGCTCCCTGGGTGCTGTGTACTTGACTCCTTGCTGCTTCACTTGATGAATGGGTTAAATACAGAGAACGAATTTCACTCTCTTCGCACTGTGCCGTGTCCATAACAAATGGACACTTCACACACTACATTTAACTTGAATGAGCTCTGTGTGCCATATTGGTCCATAAACAGAAACCGAAGTAGTAATGCAAGGACAATGGGCAATCACAGTATGCAGCAATGCAGCAAATAAATCGCATTAAAGTAAACACTGAACATTTGAAAGTGTATATATTTCTTTTTCCAAACACGACATTATTCTGTTTAAAGTTAAATGTTAAACCTTGAGGCCAGAGTGTCCGCGGAACTGCCGAGCGGAGGATTTGTTTCAGCCCGAAGTCTCTGTGCGGGTGGCAGGAAGTGTGTAGCTCGGAAGTTGTGTTTTCTTTGTGTTTCTCCGTTTGCGGATGTTTTGGATGCAGATTGCGGGGAAAATGCACGAATAAAAAGATCCTGCGGATCCGGTGCAGCCGGTTAGCACCGTGTGTGTGCGTGCACCGCGGGGTGCCGCTGCTGTGTGCGGGTCTTTTGTGTGCGAAGAGTTTTCAGAGCCCGGTCAGCAGCTAGCGTGCTAACGTTAGCCTCAGCAGTCTTCCACAGATCAGACCCAGTTTACGAGCAAACCCCCCCACACACACTCAGACCCCCTCACCCTGCACACCCGGGACGAGTCCCCAGAACCGAGAGGATGAGCTGAGTCGATGAAGGCCTTTCCGCGGTTTGTATTCTTCTCCTTCTGCCTCTAAAACTCGGTTTGTTGTGTTTCTTCTCGTACTTCAGAGGCTTTAAGCCCTCTGAACTTCCAGCAGCAGCTTCACACTCTTCTCTCCCCCCATAGTCTTGCTGCTGAGATCTGCTGCTCCAGACCACAGCTGGCAGAAGGCAAGCTTCAGAAAAACCTGTGGTTTAGAGGGAATGCTAAACTTTTCCACTAAAGAGTTTATCTAAGAACTTTTGTAGGTCATTAGCAGACTGGCTAGTTGATCCTAAAAGGCCCATAATCCTTCAATTTCTTGCATTTCACTCCCTTCCAGTTTTATTTACCTAAAATAACTCATTTTGCTGTTTTCCATGTCTATGTAGTGTCCAAGCTATGCTTGTCCTGTATTGTGGCTACTTGAAATAACAGTTCTGACCGAAACTCTCCTTATAACTATAGCCTGAATGGGCCAAGCTGAGCTGAATGCTGTAGGTTGAATCAGGCTATGTTTGCAGAGACTGCATATGTTTGCAAAATGCATGTGTTGAGGGATAACAGCAAAAGAAAATTGTTCTGTTGTTTGATGTGTACCATGCATCGCTCTATAGATGAATGTGTGTGGTGGGGCTTCAGTCACATAGATTTTGAGCAAAATGATGGGGAGAAACTGCTGTCAGGTCACAGTTTATTAGGACATAAACTGTTCTCATTTATGAATTTTGTACTTCATTTCATGAAAGAAATACAGCAGATACAAGCAGGTTTTGCTTCTTAGTTTCCCACTCACATTGATCTCTGCCCACAAACACACCCACGACAAACCAGCAGTGAGTGTCATATATATATATATATATATAGATGTACACAAAAATGTCTCGTGAATGCGGCCTTATGTGGACATAATGGTTTGGTTTTTGTGACAAAAACAAACAAATTCAAAGCAGCCTGTTGTTAAAGTTTAGTTTTTATATGCAGATTCTATGACCTTATACATTTTGAGACATTAAGTATTCTTATGCATTAATTAACAAATATTTTCTGCAACAAGGGCCTTTTAAATAAAGTAACAGTATGTTCTCTTATGCATTTCAGACTCTTGCCTAACAAATAAATCCCACAAGATAGTAAGAGACATAAGAAATCATAAGAGATTGAAGTCTTGTTCTGCCTCTTCTGTGTTTTCAGATCTCTTTTAGAGAGATCGTCTTCAGGAGAAGGAATGGACGAGCAGAAGTCAAACTGCGAAGAAAATGATTCAGAAACGGCAGGTAAGTCAGCGTGTTTAAATGTGAGTTCTGTGATGTGGATTTTTTGGTCTAATGAGCAATTTCCTCCGGGATAAATAAAGTTTTCTGATTCTGAAACTAATGCACTATATGTCAACGTTTATAAAAATCTGCTTCTGCTCCAATGCTTCTTCTGAAATTAAGAGTATTAGGAAGGCAGATTCCTCTTTCACAGCTTTCACTCTTCTGGGAAGGTTTGCACTAGGTGTAGGAAAACATACTGTGAGGAATTTATTTCTTCCAGCCACAAAAACATTAGTGCTGAGGCTTTGTATTTCTTTAGACAACATTTGGACATGGTGACTTTAGCTCATGTGTGGTTGCTTCAGATCATGTGGCTTAAATATGTAGCCTGTGTCAGCAGTGAGTGCACCTTATATTAGCTGAATTCATTCGAATAATTCCAATGGATTTCTGGATACTGTTGGATATATTGTATGTAACTAATTTTTCCTGGTATTCTTAATTATTTAGATTTTTTTGCAGAATGTGTTTTTGTTTTTATTTTCAGTTTTATTCTGAAGGCTTTGTGACCAACGGGGTGGAATTTCACACACACACACACACACACACACACACACACACACACACACATATACAGTAACCCCCTGCTTATACGTGGATTAGCAGTTCCAGCTTCAGTCTCTCACTGGGTTTTTCTGAGACCCAAACTAATAATTGTTTGCGGAAACCGCAGATATCCTCCACATTTTCTTTGCTTTTGTGACGTCAGGGCTTTGTTTGCCACGCCCCCTTGTCCTCGTGCTGGTTGTTTATGTTTAGGCAGGGCAGTTAGCAAGGCAGTCAGACACCTGAATGAAATGAACCTCCTCTGCTCAGCGCCAGTTAAAACATAAGCACGAAGAAGAAGGAATGGACGAGCAGAAGTGGTGGTGGCCTAGTGGTAGGATACTTGCCTCTGGACCAAGAGGTCATGGGTTCGAATCCTACCTTCAGCACCACC
>JBBPCW010000133.1:22553775-22570117 GCA_037974425.1 Phenacogrammus interruptus | reverse complement strand
AAACACAAAAGCCATAGAGGACATTTTTTTGACGTTTTACTCTGCCGAAATATTTTATATATATATATATATATATATATATGGATTTTTTTTTTTTTTTTTTTAAATAACAAAAAGGGTCTTATTTTATAGGTGCTGAAGATGGAGTCACAGAGGCCAGTAATAAATCTAATGCTGATGGTGCTGTTAGTGCAGAGGAAAAACCTGAGGACACTCGGCAACTTACGGGCAGCATTTCTAGCCCAGTCACAGACACTATGGTCGAAGCCCAACCTGATGTAGCGGAGACCCAGCCAGAAAGTCATGTTCAGTCACAAGAGGAAGACAGTTCTCAAGAGGTGAAGGAGTTGAGCAGTAGTGCCGCTGTTACTATAATGGAGCCCCTTTCACTCTCCTCCACCCCTTCTCCTCAAATCCATCCTCAAACTGTTTCAGATGAGGTGGACCCTGTTGTTGCAATGGACACAGAGGACGCAGAGCCAGAGGTGCAGACTGAGGAGGCATCAGACAGGACTCCTCCTCCTGCTCCTCAGGCAGAACTGCCTTTCATCTCAGACACCGATGACCGAGCAGGTCAGTCTGATGATGAAGATGAGGATGATGAAGAACATGTTGGAGAGGAGCTGTTGGAAGAGTCTCTCTCTAAAGATGACAGTCAGGCAGAAGGTGATCAGAAACAAGAAGCGGAGGGTGAGGCTTTGGAAGCAGGCATTAAGTCAGAACTGCTGCTGGATGAGATGTCCAACATGAGCCATGGCGATGAGAGCAGCAGTGGCTTCTTAGGCTCACCAGCAGAGGGTGACTCTCAGCTGCTGTCCTCTGACCTCGGCCTCATGCCAGCTTGCCGGCTGCGCTCTGATTCCTTGCTTACCGAGACCGATGACTCCTTACCTTTTGACCCCCTTAAATGTGATGGAGAGAAACTAAAGCGGAGGGGATCTCCAGGTCGCTCCAGAGTGAAACAGGTAGATTCATCACAAGATATTTTTGTCATGGATACAATGACTTGTGTGTACGTTATTTAACTGATAAATGACATGCACATAAAAACAGATGGATATAAGTAGATAATAACATAATGGTTGGCTTTGCAATGCATCAGGGAAGGGGTGGTGGTTTCCCAGGAAGGCGACGGCCACGAGGTGGGGGAGGAGGAAGAGGACGAGGACGATCACGTCTCAAGGCCATGGCTTCTTGTATTGATGCCTTCTTGGTGAGTTGGGTTTTTTTTTTTTTTTTTGCTTTAAAATGTATGCAAATGCTGAATCATTACATGCACATGGAGGACTCAATGTTTACATGACAGCCCCTAACTCGTCCGGGAAACAGCCTAGCTTCACAAATTTTTCCGCGGATCTTCAGCTAGTGTTGCTTTCTAAACGAAAATTATGACTAAATATGGTTGTCAACAAACATTTATCACGTGACGAGACGTAACTACAACAAAATATATCATTCAATATTGGTGACGAATAAAAACAAGACTAAATGCGGTTTACAAAATAAAAACTGTTAAAATATCATTTATTTTATTTGCACTTTTTAGTGATGTGATGTTATTTTATTTAAATTTATGTGTGTGTACTTCTAAGTTCTAACGTTTGCTTGGCAGAATAAGTCTTCCATGTCTGGAATTGATGTACAGTTTTGAGTCTATAAGGTAACAATATAATAATAAGATAACCTTGTTTGAATTGTGAAATAGTTTTGACTAAGAAAAATTAGATTTTGTCTATTCTACTATATATTAGTATATTGACTGGGTAAAATAGAATAACGCCCTTTTAAAATACCCAAAGATGCTGTACAGTTTTGAGTACACAAAGAAAATTGAGCATTTTGTTTGTCTACTCAAACCTAGTTATAGGGATTTTATAGGGATCCTCAGCTCTCCTCTGCAGAGAACCGGTGCAATGGCCCCTGAGCACACTTTACATTTTTTTTATTGAAAAGTTCCTGTGTTTGTTTTTTCTCCCCCTGTAGTATCGAAAATAGTTCAAGTTACCATCCTTAGTATAGGTGAGGTGTTTAACATTTCTAGATCATGACAAGCCTACTATGTACATAGTTTTGCAGTACAGGCTTTTGAGCCATCTGCATGCAGCTGTCACAAATCCCTGCTCTGTCCATTTAACTTCCTTTTTGATAATTTTAGGTGTTTTTGGTCATGCACATGATCAGAAATACATGTTTAAAAGTTTGTAGACACTCACTGAAATCAAATATATTAATAAGAAGTGTGGTCACACCTTTAATACTGTGACATCCTTTTCTGTTCTGGGAATGCTGTACACTAGATGGCTCTTGATGATGACTGGCATTAAGGAGATACTGGGTGGCGCTCCATCGCTCTAGAGAATGTAGTTCTGCTGCTCCACAGCCCAGTGTTGGCCAGCATTGTACACCTCTACCTGACGCTTGGACGTTTTGACTTTAGGCACATGTTCAGATGCTAAACCGTGTTCTATTAGCAATGGAGATTATACAACATTTTGTCAGACTGATTTTACCTTGAAGTTCAATTACTTGAAGGGGCGTGTACAAATCTTTGAATGTACAGAGTTTTTAAATCCAATTGCATTTGCAGGTCAGTTTGTGTTAATTGTACCTAACCTGTGTACATTTACTTTTGGGGTTGGAAAATACAATGCTATGAAATTACCCTTTTAGATACTGCAGTTGTGTATACCATACTGATATGATGTAATATGTTTCTTTGCAGAACTATCAGAATAAGTTTTATGTTTTCTTTGAAGTATTTTGTTGTAAGTGTACACAAAAAAATCTTATTTAAATTCACTGCACTGAGAAACCGCATGACGGTACTGAGACATTTTGCTGAACTAATCGAAATTGTATTTGTCATTGTTATAGCAAACCATGACTGCAGACACTGGATTAAACAAAGAGGAAGATGAGGAAGAAGATGACACAATGCAGAATACAGTTGTGCTGTTCTCCAACACTGATAAATTTGTCTTGTTGCAGGTAATAAATAAAAAAAAACTGACTTTGGTTTAAGTCTGTCATCATTTGCACGGTCTGAATGCTGTCTTTCTATGCTTCCTAGGACATGTGTGTAGTGTGTGGCAGTTTTGGACGAGGTGTAGAGGGGCAGCTGCTAGCTTGTGCTCAGTGTGCGCAGTGTTACCATCCGTACTGCGTAAACAGCAAGGTAAGCTTTGCTGCAGTTGCTGTTCTGAGTATAAACAAAGAACAAATAGGTCCTACTTATGAAAAAAATACTTTTTTTTTCTCTTCAATTCCCTGTGTAGATCACCAAGATGATGTTGAGAAAAGGATGGCGTTGTCTTGAGTGTATTGTGTGTGAAGTATGTGGAAAGGCATCTGACCCTTCCCGATTGCTGCTGTGTGACGACTGTGACGTGAGCTATCACACCTACTGCTTGGATCCACCTTTACACACTGTACCCAAAGGAGGCTGGAAGTGCAAATGGTATCTCACATCTTTCACAATGGGTTCTCTGTACTCTTTTAAAAGCCTACATGTTCATAGCGTGAGATTAGTATGTGTGTGTGCATGTGTATAGTGGAATTGGTCATTTTGTAAGCATTGTTTTGCAGTGCACCTACAACTGAATAAGCTCCATTAGTCTGTTTTATTACTGCTTGCTATAGTTAAAAAGGTATAGTTACAAAGCTCCTCTGTCTGCTGCAGGTGTGTGTGCTGTATGCACTGTGGGGCCAGCTCACCAGGGTTTCACTGCGAATGGCAGAATAACTACAATCATTGTGGTCCCTGTGCCAGCCTGGTCACATGTCCTGTGTGTCGTGAGAACTTCATGGAAGAAGAGCTCCTTCTGCAGTGTCAGCATTGTGACCGGTAAGTGCCCCTGCTTGCAGGTCTAAAATTTGGGCTGTGATTTTAGGAAGTTGTTGATTTGATCATATTGCCATAGGCGTAGAACATGGGTTCAGTCATTTTATTTGTTGTTCCACTGCAGATGGGTCCATGCTGTATGTGAAAGTCTCTATACAGAAGATGAAGTTGAACAAGCATCTGATGAAGGTTTTGCATGTACAGCTTGTACTCCGTTTGTTCCTAGACCTATTGGTGAGTGTATATAGTAGACCTACTAGTTTTTGTTCATTTCTACCTCCATCCATTGTTTATCTGACTTTTTTTTAATCTTGTTTATTTATTTATTTGCAGTGGAGTCTCCAATGATTTCAGCCTTCAAGATAAAAGAACCTGGTACATCTTGTATTTTAGATTAAAAATTTGACTTTTTAAATGTTTTCCTGAATATAATACCATATGAAAAGTGTATATGATATAAATGTCTTTGACCTGTCTTTTGATGTTACTTCTCCAGAGCCACAGTTCTACCGTCTAGAAGGTGTCTGGCTTACAGAGACGGGCATGTCTTTACTTCGAAGCATCTCCATGTCTCCCCTTCATAAGCGAAGACAACGCCGCTCCCGATTAGGAATGCTTTGCATTGAAGGTGCCCCTGATGGCCTGGAGCTCAAAGACGGCGAGGGTGAAGGAGAGGAGGGGAAAGGTCAGGCAAAGAGAGAAAAAAAGATTGCAATTTTAAAAATGGACCTACATTATTAAAGTTTATGAAATGTAATGGATCATCAAAATACACTGTTTTTCATTTGATAGTCAGTGGCCTGGCTGGTTTTTAGGTTGATCCATCAAAGTTAGACAGTTTGCTATATTTAGTGTATCTATAACAGGTAGTGGTTCTATTCAGTAGTTTTTATCCTATGCTCACAAACAAAATGTTGGAGCTGATGCATGATATAGGAAGTCTTTTGGTATCCTTGGTGCAGAATCAACAATGGCTCTTTATACTCAGGCCCTGCTGAATCAATGGAGTGTGAACCTAAACTGGAGGCTCCTGGAAGTCCAGATCGTGATGGAGGTGTGGACAAAGAGCCTGGCGCAGATAGAGCTGCAGACGGCATGGTTGACTGTGACATTCTTAAAGGAGGAACAGAGGAAACAGATGATGGAAAGAAGAGGAAAAGAAAACCATACAGGCCAGGTAAGTAATTCTGATCAGCCCTTTTTTTATATTTCTCTACTTTTCTAACTAAAAGTTACTGAGGAGCTATTTTGTTCATTTGTAGGAATTGGCGGGTTCATGGTTCGGCAGAGAAAGTGTCACACGCGGATGAGAAAAAGTCTGAATCTCTCTGGTGAAGGTGTGTCTGAAGGACAGGCAGCAGAGTCAAAACTTGAGGAAGGCAAGTGGAACCAGCATTTAACTGCGTATTGGGTAAAAACACCACCAAGGCTGTGACTAAACATCTATATTTCTCCCTACTAAGGTCCTCATCCTGACATGGATCCACCTGATATTAAGGCTACTGAGGGAGAGGGTGAGCAAGCCAAAAAACGGAGAGGGAGAAAGAAGAGCAAATTGGAGGACATGTTTCCTGCATACCTACAAGAAGCTTTCTTTGGAAAGACATTACTTGACCTGAGTAAAAGAGCTGTTCTTGCCCCTCTGACACAGAGACCTTCTCAGGGCCCTCTGAGACCTCCATTATCTGCTCCTGGGTCTAGACCTGCAGCTCCCGAATCAGGTAAATCAGGCATCTTTGTATCTGAAAGTAATCTATTAAAATGTATATATTACTTCATGTTTTTCCATTACATTCATACTGTTGCAGTGGAAGTTGGAGACCAAGCATCTGGAGTCTCACTACAGCTTAAGCAAGAGGCTGATGGCACAAAACCTCCAGGAGAAATAAAAAGTAGGTTGCTTAAATCTGTTTTCTGAAGTTCTCACTTAACCTGGATTTTAAGCTCTGATGGAAATCTTACATTATTGCTTTGCTTTTCAGCAATCCCTGGAACAGGTGATCAACCCTCTTCTAATGATCAATGTCAAGGTGATGACCCTGGCTCTGGCATACAAAAGAAAGAAGGTAAATAACTTATATAAGGTTATTACTTAAGTTACCTGTAAGTCATAACCAATTAGTTTTTATTTACTTTTTTGTCCAGGTCTTCCACAGGGGTCTGAAAATCAGGATTCTGAGCAGTTCTTTCTGAAGGTACTTGGACCCTCAGAGGGGAGTTCTCTAAGTGGGACAGTTCAGGCTAGCACAAAGCCTGTTTTAGAAGGGGAGTCAAATCGTTGTGGTTTGCCCCAAAGAAACCTTCCAGGTATGAGTAGACTGGATAAACATAGCCTGTTGTTTAGTACTGACATGCAAGTTTACCCTAAGTGTTAATAGGTTGTTCTTTTACAGGTGCTTCCTTGTCGGTCACATTACCATCAACTAATATAATGGAGTCCTTTCAAGGACTTTCGCAGTCACCGTTTTTTGATCTGCGGTAAGACCAGGCAAAGTTAATTTCCATCTTTACAGATGATTTAGTTGATTTTCTTTATTAATTTGACTTATGTAACATTCTGATTCCCCAAGTGACCGAGGTGGGCTTTTCAGTCCAGAACAAGATGAGGAAAGCCCTTGGGCAACACCATCTACTCCAGCTACTCCCTCCACTCCCCCAACACCAACTGAACAGGAAGGTGATGGTCTCTCATACAATCAGCGGAGTCTACAGCGCTGGGAAAAAGATGAAGAGCTTGGAAATCTGTCCACAATTTCACCTGTTCTCTATGCTAACATCAATTTCCCTAACCTTAAGCAAGACTACCCTGGTTAGTATTCAACTCATTTCTTTTGATTTAGCTGAAATAAGAATATACCTAATTTAAAAATGGTAATTTCCATTTCCTGGAATATTACTGAATTAGAGGAATCCTTTGTTTGTTAGATTGGGCCAGTCGCTGCAAGCAGATAATGAAAATCTGGAGGAAAGTATCAGCTGCTGACAAGGTTCCCTTTCTGGTAAGAGAGAGAGATATTAACTTGAAGATTATAAATTAAATATTGAAAGATACACATTTCCTTATTTTGTGTTCTTTAATGTAGCAAAAGGCCAAAGATAACAGAGCAGCTCAAAGGATCAGCAAGGCACAGAAGGTAATTCAATTGTAATTTTGTGATTGTGTGTGAGAGAGAGATTTTAAAATATAAACATCTCATGTAGTAAGATTTACATAATGTTCCTTATATTCCATTCTTCAATTCTCTCTACAGCAGGCAGAGAGTCAGGTGTTGAGGCCAGTCAAGACTGAGACAGTTAGGGTAAAAGGAGAGCGCCCCAGTTTGCACCTTCAGATTCCTCCACCATCCGGATCTCTTTCCACCCCCTCTCAGCCTAGTTCTGCTGAGAGCCCTTTTCCTTTTACCCCCGATACAGCATCTTCAGCCTTTTTCCCAGATGGATCTGTGAAAGTTTCGGGCTCTGCAAATGTTCAGATAGACCCTTTTTCCAAGCCTCCGTCTCAGTCCCCCCAAGCTCAGTCTCAGCCATCTCCTTACTCACAGCCTTCCTCCAGCCCCCTGCAGGCCTCCTCAGGTTTCCCCTTACCTGGCCCACAGGGTGCACCTCAGGGACGGCCAGCTAGTCTTGGCTCCCTTGATATGCAGACAGGGATGCCTCGCAAGGCACAGCATGTAGACCCATTCTTTAAACCTCAACTGCAGGGTCTTCCATCTCAGCCCCAGCAGGTTTCTCAGGAACCTGTAGGCCTTCCTGAGAGTCCCCAACCCAAATGCAGTGGGGCAGGGGATTCCCCTTTGTTCTCCCCACCTCACACTACTCATTATGGAGACCCCTTTCGTGGCCAACAGGGAATTAGCCGACAAGAGTATACTTCATCTGCATGTCCATCTCCCTCTGCTTTAGCCTCTTCACCAGCTGGAATGGGGCAAAACAGGACAGATATGAGTGCCCCTTCTCCACGTGCTGTTGGTCGACATGAGCTAGGAAATGGTTCTCCTGCAGGAATGCTGGACACTGGAGATGGCTTTTTCAAAGCTCCTCTGACACCACGCATGCACCAAGGGGATGCTGGAAGCTCATCTACTCTACTTCCTGCTGGTGCTTCTCCGAATCATCCACCTGAGAGTTATCGTCAGTCTCCATCAACATTTTCTGATCCCTGTAACCAGACACCTCTTACACCTCGGCCACCATCAGGAGACAGCTCCTCTCCCTTGCCCCAGAGACTGCCTGTATCCCAGCAAGAATGTTACACAAAAGTGGCCTCTAGCCCTCAGTCACAAGGCAGTTCTCAGTCCCCTCTAACTCCAGGAGCCCTCTCTAATGATGGACACTCTGTGCAGTCACCAGCTACCCCACGCTTTCAGTCTCCAGACCCTTACTCTCGACCACCCTCACGGCCTCAGTCTAGGGATGCTTTTACCTCACAGCACAAACCTCCTCGCCCAACCTCAACAGCCACGGAGATTTCCTTCAGAGGCTCACCTCACCCTAGCCAACAGCCTCCTTGTTCACCATCTGTGGGGGATCCACTCACTGGAAAATCACCTGGAGCTCCTGCTTTTAGTCGCAGCCCCAGTATGGGCACCCTTCCAGTTGGCCAACAACAGGCAGTGGGCCAACAGCAAGTGGTAACTCCCCAACAAGCTCAGGTTCAACTCCAGCAACCATCACCCCAGCCACAAAGCATAACTGCAGATTTAAACTCTAGAATAGTGCTACCATCTGGAAATCAAGACAGCTCTTCTGTGAGACAACCGGATGCACCACATCTACAAGGAATGCCAAGTGCCCAAGAACTCCCTGACCTTTCAGCTGGTCAGGATCCAGCTCTTACTGGCCTTAGCCCGTCAGAGCTTGAAAAGCACAGACAGGTATAGGAACAACTTATTGTGATACAAACTGCTTAGTGACATGTAGTTTGTAGTTTGATTAACAGTTTTGTTATTTTTTTCATTTTTCTAATGCAGCGACAGAGACTTAGGGAATTTTTGATCAGACAGAAAATGCAGAGGAACTCTGTTCGTCAAGAGAAGGAGGCAACTGCAGCCAGTAATAATCCTCCAAACTGGCAGGAAGAAGTGCTAGTCTATCAACAAGACAAATCCCAGCGGGCACCACCTCCTTACCCACAGGTATTCATGTAATGAAATGCAGACATGAAATAGATACAGATTACATTTTATCAAGTATTTGTTTCCTAAATCTGAATAAATAAGGGATGTGAAGCTGCTTGTATATTATTGTGTACTGATTGCCCCATCACTATAATATGTCAATCAATCAGGATAGAACAGCTATTGCTCAGGTAGCAATGGCTGGCAAGCTGCCTCTGTCTATGGGAACAGTAGATGAAAAGTTGTGTCGGCCGCCTCCTCCTGGAACTCCTGGTATCATGGACCCTAATATATTAAGGTACATCTGATTGTAATTTCTTTTGTATTGCATGTGCATCAAGTACTTTAAGCAATTTAATGAGTAATAGAATCAATTTAAATTGACAGACTTTGTGTTAAATATTTGTCTTTAGGCAAGCTGTCCCGAATATCCCTCAAGGGATGTATCCTCGCCCACCGTTTCCTACACAGTGGCAAGGCCAGGCAGCCGGTCCTCGGAGGTTCCCGCAACGATCCTTGTCTGAAGTTGGGTCCAGACACCTCCTCAATGCTCCAATAAACAACCCTCTTAGTATGCAGGGGATGCAAGGCATGCCTAATCCCCTGGCCGTGGCACAGGGTGCCGGGGCAGATACAATGCAGCCCCCACCACAGTTCATAGAATTGAAGCATAATGCGAGACCAGTAGCACCCCAGTTTCTGCCAAGAGCACCTCAGCCTCGCCCACGTATGTTCATACCACAGCAGGAAGTGCCCTCTTCGTTTGTGCAACATCCTCTTGATACACAGACAGAAAGCGGTCAAGACCCCAGACTTGGTTTGCCGCAGTCCAACCTAGATATGGTAATCTCGCAGCAAAGCAGCAACCCACAACCTCAGTCCCAACTGCAGCCCCAGCCTATCCCAACTACGTCATCGAACACACCTAGTTCCTCCCACTCAACCACTCAGCAACAGAGTTCTCAGACTAATACTGTGGGAGTGCAGCGGCCCACAGGACATAATGTTAGCTTAACAGAACCTGACCTTGAAGACCCTTTTGCTACCAAAGACTTGGGAGATGCAGGAACTGAAGCTGGAGTAGAGGATGAAGATGATCTTGCACTTGATTTGGATCCTGATAAAGGGGATGATGATTTGGGAAACCTTGACAACCTCGAAACAAATGATCCCCACTTGGATGATCTGCTAAATAGTGATGAATTTGACTTGCTTGCATATACTGATCCTGAACTTGATCAGGGTGACCCCAAGGATGTTTTTTCTGACCAGTTGCGACTTGTTGAAGCAGAAGGTGAAAGTTCAGGCCCACCTGTCACCACTGATATTAAGCTAGAAGAGAAACCAAAAGTTAGTTTAGTTCCCAAGGGCTCTCTTGCAGCTTCCGCACAGCCACCTTCAAAAACTGAGAGCAAAACTGTTCCCCGGCCACTCAAGGTCGAGTCCTCAAATCCAAGTGGGCTCTCTTCTGTAAAACTTGAAGAGAAAGACCTGGTTGAGCAGCAGCAGTCAGCACAGACTGTGGTTAAAGATGAGATGCGAGAAGCTGTCTCCTTACTACTTAGTGGAACATCATCGAAGACCTCAGCTCAGCCAGAGAATTCACCTGCTTCACTGAACACTGTCCGCTTAGGGGGTGTACCATTTCCTCTTCCCACCCAAACAGATCCTCTGTCTTTTCCACCACCTACATCACATTCAGATCTGGGTGAAGATCCCCTTGGACTACCAGATGGTGGAGGCCAGCACTCCCCTGCAGTTGATCTTGACAAAGTTGAAAGCTCCTTGGAGGCAAGTGAACTGCCTTTATTGATACAGGACCTCCTGGAGCATGAAAAGAAAGAACTCCAGAAGCAGCAGCAACAGCAGCAGCAGTTGAATGCTCTGCAAGGAGGTTTGGGCAGTCATCTTCATAATCTTCAGAATCAGCAACAACCTCCTACTGGAACAAACCAGATTATACTACCACATCACCGTCCTCCTCAGGGTCTTGTGAGTCAACCTGCAATGGTGCCCAGGCCACCAAACATGCTGTCACCACAGCAACAGAGATTGCTTGGTGCAGCAATGCCTCCACCTCCGCATGTAGCAATGGGACAGTCACAGGGCATGATGCGAGGTGGACAGCCAAGCAGCATTCACCCTGCTCTTAATCCACAACAGCAAGCAGTGCCACCTCAACATCTTGCAAAACAGCCACCGATACCTAGCAACTTCTTTCCAGATAAAGGTATGTTTAAGTATATATTGCATTGTGTATAAATCAGACTGCATTTCATTTTTACTTAGAAACATCGTATATTTTTACAGATCTGGATAAGTTTATGACTGATGACATTATGGACCCAATTGCCAAGGCGAAAATGGTGGCCCTTAAAGGCATTAAAAGGGTGTTGACTCAAGACCCCATGGGTGTACCTCCTGGGATCAACAGGTACTGTGTTTTTATCAGGAAACGGAGTGCTTTATGTAAAGAAAATAAACCATTGCTTCATTTTTTGTTTGGTTTTTTCCACCTACAGGCAACAAGTGTCTCTTTTGGCTCAGAGACTGGCTTCAGCCCCAGGAAGTACAGACTCGCAGGCTCACCTTGGACCTGGATCATCTAAGGTCATTAGCTTTTGCTTCTAATTTAGTTTACAAAGATTTTGAAATTGGTTTTTAATGATGAATGTTATCTTGGCTGTTTTTAGGAGGGAGAAAGCAGTGACCCGGCTCAAACACGACCAAATCCTCCCCAGTTTGTCCAAGGCATTATCAGTATGTTTTATTTCTTTTTGTGTTCTATTTTTGTGATAGGATCTTTGTGATTATTGTGCTTATGTCATCATTTGTCTTCCATTTTAATTTTAGCAAATTAATTAATTTCTGTTTAATTGTATATTTCTCTCCATCTGCATTATAGATGATGCTGAGCAGCATCAATATGAAGAGTGGCTTGTGCACACCCAGCAGTTACTTCAGATGCAACTAAAGTTCCTAGAGGAGCAAATAGGAGCACATCGCAAATCCCGCAAAGCTCTATGTGCTAAGCAGCGCACTGCTAAGAAAGCAGGACGTGAATTTGCAGAAGCAGATGCTGAAAAGCTGAAGTTGGTCACTGAAGAGCAAAGTAAAATCCAGAAACAGCTGGATCAGGTGAGGAGACATTTTTATGTTCTTCCTATATGTTAGGTAGGATGGAACAAAATGTATGCCATCTTGCCTCCAGTTTGGGAACCAAAAGTCTTTACCACTGTTAAATGTGTACTCAACACAGTTCTCACAGGTCTATGTTTTTATTTTCTAGGTACGTAAGCAGCAGAAGGAGCACACTAATCTGATTGCCGAGTACAGAAGTAAGCAGCAGCAGCATCAGCAAGGCTCTTCAATGTTGGCTCCTGGTGCTTCCAACCAGGGACCCAACATACTTTCTAAAATGCCTGGCCAGATTATGATGGGCCAACAAGGGGGACCGATGATGGGCATTCCTCCAGGTGGAATGCCAGTTAGAATGCCACAAGTGCATCCATTTCCTGCAGCCCAGACTCCTCATCCTGGGGCAGTTGGTACTGGACCAACTGGACCAACTGGGCCAACTGGACCGCCTGCTGGATTCTTCCCACAAGGCGCTGGGGCACAAGGACCAGACCCAAGACTTCTTCAAGAACGACAGTTACAACAAAGGATGCAAATGGTTCAGAAACTACAACAGCAGCAACAGTTTATGATGGGTCAACAGCCCATGCCACATCAGGGCCAGCAGTCAAGTGTTATGAGTCAGCAGGCAGGAGCTATGGGTGGGCAACCATCCCAGCCTTTGATGAGCAACACATTAATGGGGCAACAGCAGTCAAATTTACAGCCAGGATTGATATCTAACCAACAGCAGAACCTAATGCAGGTTCCACAGGGTATGATGGGAAACCAGACAGTTGGGCAGGCACAGCCAAATCTAATAGCTCAGTCAATGACTCCGAGCCAAAATATGATGGCAGGTCAGCAAGGCATTGCTGGAAATCAAGCTTTACAGCAACTTCAGAGGCCTGAGGGGTTAATGAGTCAACAGCCTGGTGGACCACATATCCTTAGAGGGCCACAACCCCAGCTTACTCCTCAGCAGCAGAGCATTTTGGCACAGCGCATGCTTCTTTCTCAGCAACAGCAGAATACAGCAAAGAACCTTGCTCAGCTCCAACAGCAGCAAGGGCTACAGCAGAGACAGCCAACACAAGTAGGTCCTACAGAGTCCCAAAGAGCACTGGGAACTTCTTTGAACAGCATTCCAGGAAGTGTTGAGAATTTGCAACAGGGAGTTCCAGGCCTCTGTCAAGATGTCCAGAACCCTGTCTCTAAAGATGGAGGAATCCTCAGCCCTAAAACCCCACCCCAGCAGGGCGGTGGGCCCTCTGCTCAAATCCAAATGCAGCAACAAGGACCAAGTGGAGATCTGCAGGCAGCAGGTGGACAGCAACAACCATCAATTGCTTATATGGCTCAACAGCAAGCATCGCAGCAGCAGTCAGGACAAACTCCTGGCTCTGTGCAGCAACATGGCTATGTAAACAACCAACAAGCTGGAATACAACCTCAAGTACAACAAATGCAGCTTACTCTTCAGAGGCAGAACTCTCTTAGTACAGAACAAGTGAAACAAGAGAGTCAACAGATGTGTTATGTGGCACAGCAGCAACAACAGATGGGTCAGAGTGTTGGACAAGAAATGCAGGGCATGATAGGACAGCAGGCTAACCAGACCCAGTCCATAATGCCTGGCAATCCAAACCAGCAACAAGATCTAATGAGCCAGCAGCAGAAGCAAGCCATGATGGAGCAGATGAATAGAGGTCAACAAGTAATGATGACTCCAAGACCAGGTGCTCCTCCTGGGCAAATACGAGCTCCCATCAACATTCAGGCTATCATTGCACAAAATCCTCAGCTGCGTCACCTTACTCCTAATCAGCAGATACAGCAAATTCAGGCAATGATTGCTCAGCGGCAGGCTCAGCAGCAGGGCCACATGCTGAGATTACAGGGACAAACACAGGCCCAAATGCGTCCTCAAGGTCCACAAGGGCAACTTGTTGGCCCAAGGTTGCAAGGAGTTGAAGCACAGCAACAGCACCCTTATACATTTGCTGGAAAACAGGGTCCAGTAGGATCTCCACAACAAGGAGTAATGGGACAGTCTTCACTCATGGCTCCACAATATCAAGAGACTGGACCACTGCAGCAACACCAGACACCACAAGGAGCTTCACCTCAGTTTGTCAGTAATACCCATCAACAGCAGCAAATGATACAACAGCAGCACCAAATGATTAGAGGTCAGATGCCTTTGACACGACCAGCGATGGGTCCGGTTCGTGTACCTCATGGTCACATGGCACGACCAATGTCTCCTCGGCAACTTATGAATCAGGGTTCACCTGGAAGCCCTCTCTCTAGTCAACAAAGACAAATAATGGCTATGCGTCAGACTCCACCAGGCCAACAACAGTCTCATGGGGTGACGGCACTTAGTCCATTTCAGGCCTCTCCTTCTCATGTTGGTTCTCCTACTGCCCCTACTGTTCAAGAAGCCGGATCAAGTCCAGCATCTTTTAATAAACGTGACTCAGGCACTCCTTCACTGCCTTCCCACATGTCACCTGGAAAAAGTGGTGCAGGGAAAGGTAGTCCTTTTAGCAGTTTTGGAACATCAGCGGGCTCACCACTAAGATCTCCAATAGCTAAGACTCCACATGATTTATCAAGCCTCAAGTTAGAACCACAGGTCCCAGGTGCTGAAGCTCCAACAATTGTTATTCCACGTAATGGTCCTTCTCCTAAGTCAGTACAGAACCTGACACAGCCGTCAACTTCAGTACCAGTGAGTGAAGCATCTCATTTAACATCAGTGAGTAGTGACGAGGGTCTGTGCAAGATCACACTTCAAAACATAAAACAGGAACCCCGAGAGGTTCAGTGTGACTCAGGAGGAGGCGGAGAGACCCCTTCTGCTCCTATTAAGAGGGAAATTACTGGAGAGACAGTTATTAACAGTAATGCCAGTGGCTTTGTCAACCCTGTCTCTGGAAATCCACCTGGAGACACTACATCACAAACTCATAGAACAGAGACAGGCCAGCAGCTTTTGCAGAAGCTCCTTCGAACTAAAAACCTTCAGTTGGCATCCCAGAGGCCATCTGATGGTATCCACAATGAAATAAATGGTCATATAAACAGCAAGCTGGCAATGTTGGAACAAAAACTTCAGGGGACACCACGTAACATGGAGGTAAATTAAGCATTTTTAATGGGTTATATGATGTGGTAGTAGCTTTGAATATACATTTTAAAACAAAATATCCATTATTTTAGGATCTCCAGTCTATCACTAAAAGGCCACCTGTAACAAAGGCCAAGCGCACTCCGAAGGCTGGAGAGCGTGGGCCAAATTCAAGGAAGAAGACTAAAAAAGATGAAGTTGGAAAAACTGAAGCGATAATGAAACAACTTAAACAAGTAAGGGTTCATCTATTCACATTACCTAATTTAATGTTAGCACATTTGTGATACTCTGCATACCAGCGGTCTGCAAATATGGAGCTTGAATCCCATTTGTATTTTGCAATTTCAACACGTGATTAATCATTTGGATGCCGATCATGTGCAAGTGTGGTAACCCTGCCCCTTTTCTAAAATATCAACTTGAGTGTTCACTATGAATGTTATGTGACGTGATGAAGTGAAATGAAGCAGCTATAAAGGCTTAAATGGAAAGCATTATGTTCGGCAAAACCATAGACTTCATTCCAGTATAAATAGCTTTGCTATCCTTCGATTAGGATAGTCTGCCTTCGTTTACTGAGCTAAGAATACTCTTGTCGTGTAGCTAATCCTCAGCAAAATGTTGTGGTAGGACCTGAAGTGGAGTTTATGAACGCGGAGTTGAGCTGTTTTATTTGATCTGATTTTTTAGAGTGCTGTGGTTCTCACATTTCAGCAGAATGTATTAATTGTTTTACCCTCAATTTTGCCATCAGGGACTCTCTCTTCTTCCTTTAATGGAGCCCTCCATAACTGCTAGTCTGGATTTGTTTGCACCTTTTGGTAGTAGCCCAGCTAATGGCAAGACCCAATTGAAGGGTTCTTTTGGAAATGCTGTGATAGACAATATTCCAGACTACTATTCTCAACTGCTCACTAAGGTATGCATTATTTCTTGTTTGTAAATTTGTGAAAACTGTATGTCGCTTGCAATGTTTTGTCTTGTTAACAAAACTCTTCACAACCCCACCATTCTGTAAGGCCTCGTTCACACGGACGTTTGAAATGAACGTGCTCTGAACGCCATAGGCGTTTTTGTGGCATTTGATAGCGACGCTTGATCGACGTCAGCAAGGCGTTCAACTGGCGT
>JBBPCW010000133.1:22527716-22543246 GCA_037974425.1 Phenacogrammus interruptus | reverse complement strand
CTGGATGAGCATCTGCTAAATGCTGTAAATGTAAACATAACCCTCTCATGCCCTGTGGGTGGGAGAATTTTCATCCTGGAAGAAACAACTGACCTCAAGATAGATATGGTGATTCATAGGAGATATGATTAGTCCAAGTAACTTTACTGTAACCCTTCTAAGGGCACCAAAGCACGCCAACAAAATGTACCTCCAAGCATAATAGCCACCAGGCCCTCTCTCTAGAACAGTGAAGAATTCAGACCTATATTCAGGTGTTAGCCTGATGTGCACATGCCCACTTGTGGAGAATGTGAAGGAGGACTCACATTTTCCCTTATTTCTGAAGATCAACGAAGGGGTTTATATTCTTGCCAACCTGCCATAATGTCCCTCTGCATGCAGTAGTGTCTTTCTTGCAGATCAAAATCTCTTTAGTCACTGTTTCTATTGCAACACTGGCCATTCTTCAGGACTGAAACTTCATTTTTTCCCCCAAAAATGAACCCATTAATCTTTACTTGGGCATGTATTTTCAACTCATTCAAGGTCAAATACAAGCATCCAAATGTTGATAAAGGAGGACCCTGGACTAAAAAAAACCACAGAGATGGAGATAAGAAAACAGTGTATTATGTACAATTTCAATGAATTCCCCCCAAAATAATGCATTTAACATGGTTTGAAATGCAGACTGGTTGAACAGCAGGAAGTTCTAACATAGCAAACACAGGCCATCATTGGTCTTCTGGTCTACATACCAATGTGGTTCTTCCAGTAGGTGGCCTAACATCTAACATCAGCTTGGATACTCCGTCCCACTGTATTATGTGTTAGTCATGAGTATGCAGTATGCTATACACACACACACACACAAAAGCAAATTACAAGTTGTGAAAAGAAACACAAGATATAAATAAAAATGGAGCAGACCAGTCTGTCCTAATCTGCTGTCTATCCTTGTTTAAATCAAGACTGAATCCCAGTGTTGAACCTTATCGCGAAACGGACGGTCACATTATTCGAGTTCTAAGCAGTGCTGTTGCAGCAGTCCACACCCAAGCTGACAAATCATCCACATTTTCAGCCAAGCAGCAATTTCCAGAAGATTCTGCACACATGCTGAAAAATGCCAGTGTCTATGGGCTTCTTGATCCCACAACTAAAAACAACCCTGGCTCACATCGCACGTGTGCACATGCTGACTTTAGCATTACATCAATTTCTTTGGGTTCCAGAGCAGATTTCTGATTTTGGCTATAGGAGTGGTGCCAGAAACTGGAGTGTGAAGTTATTTGGGTCAGGCTAAGTCTGATGGAGTAGGTAACGAGAATAAACTCAAAGGCTCTGCAGAGATGCTGTTCATGCACTCAAATATTCAGTAGTACCTTCTAGTTGGCTTGAATAAAAACTACACAACCTATAAAGAAAATATATCATAGAAAGTGATGGATTATAAAGGCTACATTATAAATAAGCAAACAAAAGATTTTACTATTTTACATGAACCATTTACAGGATGCTACCTGACTGGTCACAAACAGCAGTCTTCCGCCACCGCCCCCCTCGAGGAATCAGACCGTTAAAGCAACGTTCAAAGTCATAGTGCAGATCATAGTCAGAACATCCCATTGTTTGGATATAGTAGAGGCTAACTTCTCCCAGTTCCATGTAAAACGAAGAAGAAGGAAAAACAAAAACAAACAAACAGAACATACATGCAATAATGCTACATTGCTTGCCATGATCCTGACTTCACACAGCCCTGGGTGATGAGTGATACCTCTGGTCTGTGCTCACAATCCTCAAATTAGACATAACCTGAATGAGCTCATCTCAACAGCTTTACCTGATAAAATTCAAACCTAAATAAATACAATGGGGAGGTGGTACACTGCCTGTAAAACAACTATATTGAGCTTAAGTCTTAGAAGGAACATGCCATTTTGTATAGTAACAAATCTTGGTGCATACTGGATTGGCTAAATAATTAAAGATTATTAAAACAAGTTGTTTCTCTCCTAATTCACATTATCTCCTAAACAGCAATGATATAACTTACTGAATTTGAATGCGTGTGGAACCATGCTCTTTTGAACAGTCACACAGCCTCGTCCATTACAGGCAACATCTCAATGCAGTCAAACCAAAAACAAACCCCCCCAAAAAACATCAGTTCATTAACAATTCCTGCCCTTAAATAAAAACAATTAAAAAAAGAGTCCGAAGTCAGCGGAGTGCGGGAGAGATGTGTTTAGACTGGATGGTGGATGCTAGACCCCACAGATGGACCCAGCTTGACTGGATGGAGGGCTTCAGGTCAGGGGCTGGCGGAGGGAACGTAAAATAGCTGAAGTGGCCTTTTTCTCTCTCAGTAGTTTTGGCTAAAAATGTGAGGTAGTCCTCGTCATAACTTTAAAAACGTTCAAACTGTGACTGAAACTGGCAGGTGGCTTTTCCGTCAAGTCTTTTTCTCTTGAGCTATCCGATTGTGCGTCTCTATAGGGGGGCGCTACAGTCCCCTGCGAGCGCCTCACATCTTTACGTCCTCCTCCACGCTCAGCTGGGACAGAGTCTTCTTAATTCGCAGGGCTGTCAGTCTGGCTGCTCCGTTCGCATACCAGCACTCTCTCATGATCTTCCCCATCACCCGCAGCGCCTGCACACACACGGAAACAAATACAGATGAATCACCTTCGCATACTTACACTTTCACATTCTAAAAACACAAATTACACAATTTTGTTTATTTTCAGCATGAAAAATCACAGGCGTGTTTTTTTGTACCTCATAACTCTGCCACCAGTTGGGCACGTTGGGCCGCAGTTTCTGGTCACACACCACCTTCCTCATCTCCTCTATGGAGGGGTCAGAAGGCACCAGGTCATAGTACGGAAGCTGGTACTCCTCATGGATGCCTAGGAGAAAGAAATGATGGAAGAAACCAAATTTTATTCAGTTATTTGCAGCCTTTAGTAAATGTATCACAATAAAACTAAAAACTAAAATGAACATTCATGTAGTGTTTCTGTCTTACCTCCAGCATTACATCGTCTTGCTATCTCCCAGTAGACCAGTCCTAAAGCATAGATATCAGCGCATTTAAATGAATCAAAATGCTTCATGTTAATCGTTTCATCCAGCACTTCTGGGGCCATGTATCTGTAAAACAGTGAGAATAATGTTTATATATTTATAATATTTCTTAAATATATTATCAGATTCATTTTTTTTGCAAATAAAGGTTTCTGTCAGAATATTCCATGACAATCTGAATAATCAAATTTAGTCTTTGATGTTTAATAAATGGCAACAGACAAAAAAATTTAATTTACTGCATTAATTGGGTTTAGTCTTTTTATCCAAACTGAGCTAATTATACTCTCTGAGTAACTAAACATACAGTTGGTCAGAATTCAAGTACAGACAATATTCACAGCATTCAGACACCTAGTGACAAAATGTAATGTAATTCATGAGAACAAATATCCTTTATTCCAGCCTACTTCACTGACAAGTATTCAGGGAAAGCATAACCATTACATGAGTGCTTGGGATTATGTGGAGTTGCAGTTGCTGGTACCTTTTAGTCCCCACCCTCTGATTAGGGGCGATGTCTATAGTATCAGTGACAGACTCGTGCCGGACAGCCAGACCTAGGTCAGCTATTGCGCAGGTACCGTTCTTCTTTACCAAGATGTTTTTAGATTTTAGGTCCCGATGTGCAATGCCCGGTTTCCCTGTGGAAAAATTCATTTGAATAAGTAGAATTACTAAAGGAGCGCTCAAATAATTCATAAATGATGAATGACATTGCTACCCAAACAAAACGCAGTTGATTAGTTGCCTTTACTGTTGTTAATCTGTGTTTACCCTGGGTGCCAAGAATTTCCATGTGCAGGTGTGCCAGTCCGCTGGCGGCTGACAGCGCTAATTTGATCATGCCTTCGATGGTGACAGAATAGTGGTTCAGATAGTCAAACAAAGAGCCGTGCTCATGATAGTCTGACACCAGCCACAGCTGAGTCCATGTGCCATTGTCTAAAAGAGGAAAGAGGAAAAATGAGTGCAAATCAATTTAGCTTGGGATAATCTTTCTCAACATGATTTAATCCTTGAAAGAGATGAAAGTATGCTGCATCGGCACAGTAAGTGATTAAACTGGCAGGTAGCCGGCGATACTCACCTTTGTTGTCTGCAGCAATGAAGCCCAGGATGTTCTCATGCCGGAGCATGATAGTCTGGTAGATTTCTGCCTCACGGAACCATGAGCGTTCTTCTCTGGAGGAGAAGATCTTCACCGCCACATCCCCTCCTCTCCACTTTCCTCTCCATACCTCACCAAAACGGCCTTTTCCAATGATCTCCTGCAGCACGATGGTCCTAGCTACTGTCCTCTGTACAAACAGGGGCAGACCTGTAAGACAAAAAAAAATATATAAAATTACCCCAAAGTAAAGAAGATCAAAAATTATGCGTTAAAAGTGCTGATGGAATGCTTATCCAGCACCGGCTCACTGGCTTCTTTAGTAAACATCAGTGTTTTGAATGGATTGTGTTCTTTTACTAAATACAGGGGAACACAGAAATAATTGTCAGTTGGTGACCAACCAACACTCCACCTTTTGTGAGGTCACTCTTTTTATAAGGTTAAAGGGTTTTGCGTCAGGCCACAGAACAACAGATCTCCGCGATAGACTGTATTAAAAAATGTGACCACACTGCCTGTGTCAATAAGACAGTGGTTGTGGTCAAAACAAACCCTAAGTGTAGAGAACACAAGATGTAAAAACAAAATACACATTTGGGAAAAAAAAAACAAGATCATATCCTCTAGCCATCTGGAATGAGGAGGAGGGTTGGACCAACCAGAGCCAGAGCCAGAGGTGGACAGGTCAAAGATGAGGTCCTGCAGGGTTTTGTCCTTGGCCAGGTACAGGTGGTCGCAGGACGGATCCTCCACGTCCAGCCGCTGCCGGTGGTTGTAGGCCCGCTGGTGGTGTTGGAACAGGAACACACCCACGATCAACAACAGGCAGACGAGGAAGACTGGACCTGCTATTACCGCCACCAGCTCCACTGGACCCCAGCTACTGGTCGAGCCTGGCCAGCTTTTAGCCTCAGGAACTCCTGCAAAAGAGAGAGAGAAAACATATTACATATAGTATTACATATCAGCTGAAACAGCATTTAAAATAATGGCACCATAATGTCAATATGGAAATCTTCCATATCTGAATTTTAACTTTAAGAAGTTGGAATAAATTGCACAATATAAAGGGCAGCTAATGTTGTCAGTGTCTGTATTTAGAATTTTAAAGCACTCTGATTTATAATGGGATCATCATACAGCTGCTAAGGAAATGGAGCCAACATTGAATTATATGAACTGTGGAGGTGGAGAACAGCCATGTCAGACTTGACACTGATTTACACTGGTCACATTCACTAGAGTATGCCTGCTCAGCCGGGCACGGAATTCTGACACAAGGGGTGACAAACAGGATTAAATGCATCGATAAAAGTGCATGCCGAATCGTTATTGGCAGGGGACATAATTAAAAAGCTCCTAAACCTCTTGCCTGGTATCCCTTTGCAAGAGAAAACCTTGTGTAACCTTGAGAAACCTCAGCCTGTTAAACTGGTACTTCTTGAAAAAGCTTTAGCTTGACTTTGATGCATGTTTTGGATTATTGTCTTGTAATATCCAACCTTTTTTCTTCTTCGGTTTCCTCACTGACTGAAAGATATTAACTTCCAGGATCTGTTGATATCAGAAGAATCCTTTTTTCTCTACACCTCACAACACTTCCAGTGCCCCTCACTGCCATACAACTCCAAACATGACAGATCCACCCTTATTCTGTCATTCAAACACATTCCACTTTTCTTTAGTGATTGTTTTATTTAACCATAGAACTTGATTCCAAAATGCCTCCAAGTGTTGTGCTTTATACCTTATTTGTTAACTTTTGTGATGAGATCAGAGTTACATTCTGATGACCCTTCAATGTAGATGATGTTTGCATACAAACCGAATCTTCGTGTAGGTCTTTGCAGTGATGTGGAGGTTTTGCTTTGCAGTCTTGTTTTAATTCCAACAGATTTCAGATTGTGAAAATGACAAGTGGTAAGTGGTCAGCTATTATTTTTACTCTGCTCATACTTTCCAAATTATTTCTAAATTATATGCCTGCCGAGTACAAGCACCTCAGATTTAAAGAGGCATACGCTTTATTGCATTCTGTCCACACCTGATTTGGATTAAGGCCTAATGAGTCAAATAAACACTATGACTTTTTATTCTACACAGATGTTTTATTGACCTAATTTCATTTAGAAAGTCTTTAAAGAATTCCTGTGGTGCCTTGGCACATTCAACTGAGCCTGAAGTCCACCCCGTTAATATTCAGACTCTTTTTGTCTCAATCAGAGGATCTCACAAACATAGGCTACTTCTTAAAAAAGAACAGCTTTGACCCAGTTATACATGAGATGTGCAGGCAAGAGCATTAAATTACAGAAAAAAATATGATCTGTAAAGAACCTAAAATGATGACACTTGCTCAGAAACTCACCATTAGGAACCTGGAGGTTGACGCTGTTGCAGTAGTCCGTGTAGCAGCAGTGTGTATTGAGGACCCCCTCAGCACTCAGGCAGTATATGGGCTGTCCAGGTGGGACCAGATTCTCACGGGGGATACAAATACGGACATGCTGCTCCTGACCTTTAATGTAGGAGGTGGAGGCCATACAGGCCCCGTCTGTCTCGCACTCATAGCCACTCTTTTCACAGTTTGTGCAGTTGCACTTCAGAGCTGCAGAGACAAAGAGAGAATCTGATGTGCTGATGCAGCCTTACACAAGAACATAAATAGCAGCACACATTTACAATGCATCCAAAACCAGTCAAGTATCATGTTGCATTCTATGAAATGCTGTATATTCTGTTATTTGTAGCCATCTCACTAATAAGGGTATGATGGGTCCAATTAGAGAAAAAAATGGGCAGGGGAGTTGGGCTTATACACCCAGGGTCCAAGGACAGCTTTTTTTTTTTTTTAAAGCATTTTTAAAGTTACTTAAAAATTGCAGATGTTATGACTTTTGATGGTTAATCTTGTTACAGAGTGGTTCTGCTGGTAGTTTGGAGACTTTATGTGAGCCAAATAAATCTGAATAAGTTTATAATATCTATTCAGACACTGCAGAACTGAATACTATACCAAACCTAACCATGTGTCATTGTAACAGTCTCAAACTTTACAGCAGAAAGGGGGGTGGGGGTTGAATTAGCTTCAATGCATTTTAAAAAGAATCTTAGTAAATGAGTGATTGTAATTCAGCAACGTTTTCCAGCAGCTGTAACTTTAATTGGACAGTGATTATCCCTACATAGACAAATTTTAATTCATTTGGTTCTTCCTAGTCCAGCCCCCAACCTATGCACATTGTGTGTGTTGGTCTCTTATCAACTCATTTACAAGCTCCTCGTGATCAGGTTCAGGTCTGTTAGCATGGAAATCACAAATGTGCAGAACATGAGATCTAGGACTGGTAACCTCAGAATGAATATTTACTCATACAAAACTGTTAACTCTAGGAGTCAAATTTCATCGTAACTGCATAATGCCAAGACGCCTTAATTCATGTGTTCTTTCAGAACAGTGTTCCTCCAGTGCCTCCACCAGGTGGCGAGCAAAGCTTGTACCACAAATTAAAGCCCGGTCACTGTTAGTTCAAGCTGAGGCCATGAATGCAGCCACCAGTTTACCACCGGGCTGCAGAACATGAAATCGAATCCGCCACTGCAGATAAACCCAAACAGACCATGAAAAGCTGAAACTGCTCTGGGACAGTCAGAGCCGGATCACTGCAGCAGCACTCGGCTCCAGGCGCAGCACCCCAGAGCCCTGCACTCCCACCATTATCAGCCTGCAAACTACATCAGGATATACAGCAGACAAACGAATAAACACGACTGATCAGGGCTCAGGACCTTTAGTAAAAACATTTATCCACTAGGGATGGGTATATCAAGAGGCCCTGACCTTAGGTTGACATAGAATGCATTCTAATTGTTAAAATAATATGCTGTAAAATATTTTTGGCCAATTTTTTAAGGAGTGTTGGGGCCATTTTTTGGGCCAGTGACATTTTTAATGCATTTTCAAAAGTAATTCTTAATCTACCAAAAATAATCTAATAGAATTACAGCAAAATCTGAGTCTTATGATTCACGCAATTGTCTCCTAAAGATGTAATGGAATCAAAGTAAAGTCACGGATTTACACCGCTGTTGTCTGCTCTGGAGAACAACAGATGCAGCACAAGTCAAAAATAAGACGGGTGAGGATTTTTCTGCGAGTGTCAGGCCGGAACATATTAATCCAGGATAAGTCCCACTAGCCTACTTCAAGACTTGAAAAACATGTTGAGTGCTCATTCAGCTTAGGTAACAAGCTGACAGCGCTCATCTTCAAGAGCATGCATCAAACATGTTCCAGGACGCTGGCATGCGAGCCTGGTTTTGTAACTCTATTTTTGAGCTGTCGTTGCTGGCATGTGTTTTCGTGTCTCCCTCAGCAAGTGAACGGCCTTAAAGCGGGAGGTATTAGTGGGGGGTTGGGGGCGTCTCTGGCACAAGGAGGCTGCTCAGGGGGGTGGCTGAGGTCATGGCGGGGGAGAGCAGGGCTGGCCGTCACGCTTCACTCACAAACCGGCCTTATCAGCCACAGCGCTTGGCCACCAACAATGGTGGGCCACTTAGGACAAATTGCATTGGTTTTAAAATAACAGGTCTTGAAAATTGTGATGCATGACAACAACAAGAACCTGGGACAGAAAGGGCAGTGGGGGGCAGATTTAGGTCCAGGGGCTTAGGTTCTTTAATGCCAGACCTTTTTTTGTTGTTCCTTACGAAAATGGCCCATTTTAATCCCCGCTTTTGTTCTCAGGCTCCCTCTCCAAACTTTCAGGCTGTCGATGTTTGTGCAAGCCTTTTAGTGGCAGATCCTGTGCTCTGCACACTTTTGCCTGCTCACTCACACACACTGCTTGTATTCCTGTCTTTGAGGGTGGTTCCACTGAGTTTTGTATTACTACTTACTATTTATTTTACTTAAGAATACTTTTACTTTTAGAATACTTGTACTAAGAAAATATTTTAAGAACACTATTATACAACTTTTGAAATTTTATTTCTACTTGCGTTGTTTTTTTTCTTGAGGGAGTCCAAGAATTTCACTACTGGTGAATAATTACATGCCTACATGTAAATGCATGCCTAATCTCAACTTCAGATACTCAAAGGAAATCCTCTGGCTCTTTCACCTTTTCTAATGAATGCAGCACAACCACTTAGTAACTGCTAATCAAGCAAATGATCACACTGTCAAAAAAATGGTCATTCTGAACACACTGGACCCCAACACACACATCCCCAAGCAGTCACTCTCCCTCTCATTTTGCTTCCTTTGGACTGCACCGGGGTTGGCTTCACTAAATTGATCTTAGTCACCGCACTTCCTCTGCTTTTCTCACACAGATTGCACAACGCATGGTAAAGAAGTGACCGCACCCTTCCATACAAGTGTAAACGAGAGTGTTTTGCTGTTACCATCATTAATGGCTCAACTAATCTGAGACCTTTGGCCATGATGTATTTAACAGTCAGTGCCAGACCAATGTTCAGGAGAAAACAAATGAAGAGTGAGAGTGAGAACGAGACACTAACGATTGCTAAATGTAGAATGATTGTGTTCTTTAGGGTACAAAAAAGTAAGCTGCCAGTAACTGCCAATGGAGTGGATCCAACTTAACTGTTCACATGCACAAGGAATTTCCTGCATATTACACAGAGGTGACCAGGCCCAGATAAAGTTGGAAAAACAACTCTGTGCCATACCCTTTTAATCACTGAACGAATAGCACACTCACCCCCAACCAGCCTGGCAGGCTTACTGAACTGGGCACAGGAATCACAGGGACAAAATGAAATAAAACCCCTATAAGTGCTATAACTCCTTTACAGGATTGGGACCCTATTAGGGATGAATTTGAATTTTTAAGATAGTTATGTATGTTTAGCTTTGACAAAGTTTTCTCTTCACACCATATGCATTAAATGCAACAGCAACATAAGACAAAAAAATGCTATTAAAACACACACAATTACTTTGTTCAACACCTCACATACTGTGCTAGTCCAAATGAACAGAACTAATTATCCCCTCTTTGTAATGAAATATTCTGTCTTTAGGTGCTGACATTCACAATGCGCTCATAAAAGCACACTGAAACGTTGGGATATTTGTTGTCATTACAATTAATAAGAACACTGCAATCCTTTAATTTTTTAAAACAATGTAGCCATGTTGCCACATTTAAGAACCATAGAGAGTATGTCTTATATTGTGGTCAACAAGTAACTAAAATGGATGACAGAGTTTATTATAGACACTCTTCAGTCAAAGCATAATGTGTGTTGAATGCGCTGGTGGAGGCTGCTGGGGTAGAAAAAACAGGGTAAATGATGGTGTACTGGGTGTATGTGGCCTGTGGCGCACCAGTTGTATGAGCCGTGGTCAGCCCTGCTGGTTATGCTCCTCAGAAACACCACCATGTAAAATACAGCTAGATCTCTCAAAACCAAAACCATTCAAAACACAACTGTGCCGAATGGGAAACGGACAATGGCAGTTCCGTTGCCCATGTGGTAAACAGGGGCACTGAGGGCATTTCAACACTGCACCTTCCTGCTGACTGCTCAGTGCTGGGTAATGTCATGTGTCATCTGATGACATCAAATAGCAGGCAGAGTAAAGTCCTGAAATAGCAATATTGAAAACAGAGTAAGTGAGTAGCTCAGGATGTCAGTGCTAAATGTTCCACAACACAAACAGAGGCAATAAATCAAGACTTCCATTAAAAAAAAAAAAAATTCCTTCCGCCTGGTTCATCTGTAAAGACACACCTGTGTGGAAGCTCAGTGTTGACAACACCGGTTGATTAGGGAAAACCTAGTTAGTGGGTGGGGAAAAAAACACCCATCATCACCAATGATTTTTGTTCAGTGTTTCACTTGCGATGAAACATGCAGTCAGTCAGATCTAGAAATACTAACAGTATTTACAATTTGTGCAAAAGTGATGACCAAGACATGCTGTGACAATCATATTGCCCAGTTTTACTCATAATAAAACGAATAATTATTGCTAGTCACTTGTATTGACTCATGAACGTTCAAGACACAGTGAGAAAGACGTAAAATGAGAATTTGGAGTTCACTATGTTTTGGAATAAAACTCCTCAAATCAACCTAGTTTTAAAAGAGGTGAGCGACAACCCGCAGCGTTAAAATCTTACAAGACTGTGTGTGAGCTGTAAAAGCACAATCAGATTTTGTATGAAGTTGGCCAACTGAAAGTACACACTGAAGTATCTGGGGGTGCATGGTTCCAAAAGAAGCATGAAAGAGCGCGCACGGTTTGGGCTAAGTGAACTCTGCTCTCGTATGCACATAATTGGTGGCCTTACACTGGCCCTTTGTGTGGAGATTAGGCAGACATGAGGAGGGATTGGGCTGACTATGTTTGAACAAAGAGCATGGCTGAGGTGTATGTGTGTATGGTGGGGGTTGTTTGGGGGACTGGACTCAATGCCCCCCACAAATCCCCCCCAACCCACTCCACTCCAGCTTTTTGGGGCTGTGGGGGTAGGCAAGAGCAGATATGGAACATGACTGGGGGTTGGGTGGGCTACTACACCACCAGCTGTGAGTGGGTTTTTGGGCTGAGAGACCAGCTGTGACAGTCATTAAAACCCAGTCTAGACTTCGACTTAACCCGTCCGAACGGGGGAATTCAGTGAAGGCTGGGCCCAGAAGCACACTGGCAGTGTGAAGTTCCTATCATTCCATTCTTGTTCAGGCAGGAAGTGGCAGCCGTGGAAAGAAAGACAGCATTAAAAAAAAGTGTTGCCATTAAGAGGGAGTCGGGCTGATCAGGAGCAGTGTGGGGTTTAGCACGATGATGAAACCGCAAATGGATCTGGCATATAAAACTGCAGATTACCGGCACAGTGACTAAAGGCAGCACTGGCCAAATATTTCCCAACCTCAGTCCTCCCTAACAAGCTAGTGGCAAAACGAGGGTCCTAACAGGGACAAAGAATCTCTTAAAGGAACACTGTTGTTTTTCAACCTAATCTCAATCTGCAGCATCTGTATAATAGTGTCCCTTACCACAGGATTATTTTAGCACATTTCCGTGACTTAAAAAAAAGCTAATAGTGGCCAAGAGGCAGTTGCTTTAGTATTAATAGAAGCCAATGGCTAGTTATTTCAATATATTGACGTGTGTTGTCTGCTACACTCAACATATAGAGAATCACATCAAAATGATTGTCTGGGCTAATTAGCCACACGCTCCAGAAAGCACTGAAACACTTTCTTTACAGTTTAGCCGCTCAGCAACTGTAGACAACAAACCAGGAGCCGTTTTAGGCTATAAGCAATGTGACCAGTCACTCTTAAGTGGCCATGCTTGCTTTTCCATGTGAATGTTATCGCGCTCCGTCTCCTCAGTATAATTAAAGTCCATCATCCTCCTCCATGTCATAGAGAGCAGGATGCCGAGGGCCAGAGGGAGCAAGCGAACTGTGAGAGCGCTGTTACCCAAGATGCAAAGGGGCTGAAACAAGATCCATAGAGCCCCCAGACAGGGCGCTGATTAAGACATGCCGACGCCACCAGACAGAGCATGCACACGCTCACACACACACACACACACACACACACACTCCTACACACACACACACTCCCCATCCCACACCAACGAAATCGATGCAGAGGAAGGAGGGGCATTTTTCGGCTCTCTCACAGTCAAATTACTTGTCTGGTCTAAAACCAAAAATCGCATTCTCCCTCCAGAAACATGAGTCCTCATTCATCCAATACCTTCCTGCCCCGTCTCTCTTTCTGCCATGGCCTTACACACACTCACCACCAGTAAGATTTACATACCCACCGAGTACAAATAAAATGTCTATACAGTTTAATACAGTAAAAAGGCAATGCGTCCTGTGTGGGAGTATGTGTCTGAGCACCGCTGGCTGCGATGTTTTTACGTAAACAGCATAATTTGACAGGGTTTGGCAGGAGTGCATGCACTGCTGGACAGTGCGTGAGAGACGCTTATAATATTAGGATATATTAAGACTAAACAGTCAGGATATTATGTCATTAGGCTAAATTGATGATAAAAGGGACCCGTAAACAAACAAGCCACATCATGGAGATTTTCCAAACAAGAGGAGTGAGTCAGGTCAAGAAAAGGCTAGCCAGTCTGAAAGCCCAATTAGGCATGCTGCCTGATGGCCACACAGGTCATTAGCAAGGTCATTAATGAAGGAAAGACAGATAGGAGACTGCTGTGACCGTGAACTCAACCTCTTTGTCCAAGCTGAAGTCGCAGACAGACACACTAATGTTGGCTTATACCGGCTATACTGATGTGGGCCTTTAGGCAAAACGACAGACCAGCACAGTTGGAAATACTGATATAAAAACCCTTTTACTTGTTTAGTTTTTTTGTTTTAACTCACCATGTTCACTCTACACGGGACATCCAAGACCTGAGTGTTAACTGCAACATAGGTGCCCTCACACACCAAGCAGGATTTATTTACACAGTTTACACTGATCTGCAACAACATTAAAGCAACCTGCCTAATACTGTGTAGGTCCTTCCAAAACATCCATTGAGTCATGGACTCCACAAGACCTCTGAAGGCGTGCTGTGGTACTGGGTATAGATCCATTAAGCCATGTAACCATGACTTCCACAGATCTGACGGGTTTGTCCAGCATAACCCACAGATGCTCGATCGGACTGGGAACTGGCAAATCTGGAGCCAAGTAAACCCTTTGAAATGTTCCTCAAACCATTCCTGACCATATCTGCACTAATGCAGGGCACATTATCTTGCTGAAAGTGGTCACTGATTAGGGAATGCTGTTGCCATGTAGTGAGGTACTTGGTGCCCAAAAATATCTAGGTAGACGGTATGCATCAAAGTAACATCCACATGAATGGCAGCAGAGCATTCTACAACATCACGCTACCGCCACTGGCTTGCCTTCTCCTCATAGTGTGTCCCGGAACCATCTCTTTCCCAGGTAAGTGAAGAAACCGAAATTCATTAGACCAGACCACCTTCTTCCATAGCTCCATGGTCCATTTTTTAATTCCCATGTGTCCATTGTAGGTTTCTTTTTATTGCACTTTGGCCCTCGTTTCTGTTTCTTGACCACTTTTGGTTGGTACTAACCATTGATTTTTGATGTCAGTAACTTAACTTGAACATCTGTATCACTGATATTATGAACTCCACCAATCGTTAGTGCCTCAGATAATAAGTCAAGCAACAAGGATTTTTGAAAAAACATTGAACGAATAGATTGGTCTTCCGCATCATCACATACTGTGCTAGCATCCTCAAAAGCGGCTCATGATAAAGAGAAACCCTGTGCTTGTTTGGCTTTTACTGTTAGGCCACTGAATGTCACAGTTTGCCTCACATATGTGGATATCTTTGAGCAATTAGTCATTCTGCAGATTTGTATTTGTTTCAAGTGTGAACAACACAAAAATAAAATATTAGCTTTTGTAACATTACAATATTAAGAATGTTGCAATAGGAGGTAAAAAAAAGGTTATTTAATTAATTGAAAGCTAATGTAAACACTTTTTATTCCAAGTCATTTGGGAGCTACTAATTAATCTGACCTGTCATCAGTTTTTGTGCTGTGAGCATTCTGACTAATCATGGTTCTAGGTGAGTGAGCATTTTGATAAATCAAGGTGTTTATGTAATGCAACAAAAGTATGTAATTTTGGTCAAAAACCTAAAGCTGATAAATCATTAATCAATAATGTCTCATTGATTTAAATGAAGGGTTTACTTGTGCAGAGTTTCAGATTGTCTTAAAGGAACAAAATACATAAAAGAAAATAAATAGTATGTTTCTATTCTGCAAATTCATTTTCTGCATGGTTAGTATAAACATGTGAACCCTCATATCTCCCTCAGTTCCAGACTGAGTTCCTGAACAAGCACACACATGCAAAATATACTGCCGCTTAATGCTCCCACATTTTATTTCCCTCTGAGTGCACTCAACAGCAGCTGCAGTGCTTCTCCACTTGCCTTTACACTGATGTCTTAATTACACTGTCAATTGGAGGGTTCATATGTGCTTTACCTCAGTAGCCCATGGCCATCTCATAAAATACTTATCATCCGATCTGGAATATTACAGCAAAGATCACAGCTACAGTTCTAACAGTCTGTTAAAAGTTCGAAAATCTATAATTAACAGACATTAAATGCATCAGAGAGAGAGAAGAAAAATCAAAAGAGAAATAAAGAGATGGAGATAAAGAAAGTTAGTGAAAGAAAAAATTACAGAGACAGGTTGAGAAACTAAGAGAAACAAGGGGGAGAGATAGAGAGACACACAGACAGAGAGAGCAAGAGAGAGATAGAGA
>JBBPCW010000133.1:22492956-22503029 GCA_037974425.1 Phenacogrammus interruptus | reverse complement strand
TCTCTACCCACATGTTCAGACAGAGCACAGCTTACTAATACTGAACACACTGAGATCACTGCTGAACACTGGGGGGGCGGGGGTGTTAAAACATGGAGCAGTCGTGCTACATACTGCATCAGCAGCTTCTTCTTTTTATGGCGGTTGACAACAGTGTATTACTGCCACCGCTGGACTGGTGGAGGTAATGCAGTCCGGTTCTCAGAAAAATCCACCTGAATCGGCGAATGCTGATCCGCGTAAAACTGAGGATTTGCTGTATTTTCTGTTTAATACGGATTTTGGTTGATTTTAGTTGGTAATAGTCACTGTGCTGACCTGTTCACACTAGCATCAGAATCAGAAAACTTTATTTATCCCGGAGGAATTTGTTCAAGCAGTGGGGGCTAGTGATTAGGGTTCGCCCTGCGATCACACAGTCGTAGGTTTGAGTCTCAAGACAGCTAGTTACACCACTGAGGTACCCAGGGGATTTATCTGGGGAGTCATTTTATCATTTAAATTAACATGTTGATTTCATGTACATACAAGAAGGAAAACATGAAAAAATTAGTGAGAAAACTACGAGACAGTACAAACCCTCCGAACCCCTGGCAGAAGGTTTTTATTAGTGCTGGGCCGTTAACAAATTTTTTTAACGCCGTTAATCGCACGGAATCTCCGCGATAACGCGCGTTAACGCCGATAATCAAATCCCCCCCTCTCCCAGAGACAGGTTTAAAACATCCGTGAACAAGCTGAAAATAGGGCCATTTGAATGGCCTAGTGGTTAAGGCATCCGCCCCGCGACCAGAAAGTCCGGGTTCCACTCCCAAGCCAAGCAGGGGGTGGGGGCGTGGCCTTGACGGCGATAATTTTTTTTACCGCGCGATAAGAATCTCACGCGTTAACGCCGTTAACGGCCCAGCACTAATATATATATAATTAAAAAAAATATGTGTGTGTGTATATATATATATATATAAAATGCCCAATTAACACATGCCCTCAATTGTATTCACAATGCAATCTCTGCCTCTGATTGCCTAACGCTGACATGGTTTAACCATTTATTATGGTCTCTTCATAAAAGGGGCGGTACCATTGGCACAAAGGTACTCTAAACAGGACATCACAACAAGACCAGAGACATGCAGCAGAGAAGGCAGACACACGTCACATGTGTGGAGATACTTCACTCTAGACACACAAACAGCATGGAGATCTGCACAACCTGCAAATCGGTGTTAAAGTACAGTTAGGGACCGTTCACATATCACGCCTACAAACGCGTGGAACAAAAAACGCTATGCACGCAGCTTTCTCCTTCTTTCCAAAATCTCTCGGGCGCTTGCGCTCCGGACGTGTCTGTCGTTGCCAAGCAACCATCAGCCGCGCTCTCCATTAATTTCAGCAATGGATTTCCACCAACGAAAAACCCTTGCTGTAACTCTGCTACACGATTTATTTACACAGAAAAGAAAAAAAAATGCCATAGTGTTTAGGTGCACCCCATTCTTCAAAAAGGCAAAAAACACGGGGAATTTCACCAGCTGATCCAGGAGCTCCTCCCGGACAAGGTTCAAAGCCCATTTCAGACTTGACAAGGACAAGTTGGATTATATTTTAGGAAAAATTTGGGGTCTTGACAATTCATAAAGTTCAGGAAATACCTGGACCACAATGACGAGCTGCTCCTCTCAGTGTAACGGAAAAGGCGAGGAAGCTAAGTGGTTGAATCTTGTCACATGACCCATGGTGCGCTTGCGCCATTCCTAAAAGTTGAGATGTTTTCAACTCGAGGCGGCGCGAATGCGCCTGAAAAAAACAGGCTACATTTGACATTTGAAATAATGGACTTGAGCGTGCAATAGACGCGATATGTGAACGACCCCTAACTGTTCCAACTCGCAGTAGTACTTTAAGATTTACCAGAAAACTCAAGGTACCAGCATCTGTTTTGTTGTGTTAATTGTCATGTTGACTCTTACCAAAGAAAATGGTATTCATGAATTACAGTACAGTCTATAAAGGGGTAACATTGGTATTTTACATTCCAGAACTGCAAGAGACAGCAGTTCAGTGTAAACTGTACAGTACAGGTTTTGCTTTACATTTTTAAGGGTAATGCATTAAAATGAAATTAAAGTGTTTTGGGATCATATTTAGGGTGTGCACTATAATAAATAGGCACTTTTATGTACCACATCACATATTCATGTTTTTTCACTATATGCGGGTTCTCTTATATTGTTATTCCCCTGATGAATGAGAGAGAGAGAGAGAGAGAGAGAGAGAGAGAGAGAGAGAGAGAGAGAGATTAATCAATATTTATCCATAAAGCCTATTTTATGTTTTGATGTGCTAGCCACAGAATCCGGAGGGCAGTGAGGAGCCGGCGGTGGATGGGGAGCAGAAGGCAGCAGGCCAGCCTCGATGGGATCCAGAGGGGCTGGATTGGGAGCAGGCATCTCAGGACAGCCCTGAGAGAGGGCAAAGAGACAAAGAAGGTAAGATACTAAGGCCTTATTTGGTCGTGTTCAGCTTGTCTTGGACAGTAGGTTTATTTAATACATCAAATCTTGACAGTGATCAAGTTTCCAGATTCAGCTGAGGACAGAGTGATGCAATGCTGTAGGCAACAAAAATAGCACGGTTAATATGTACATAAGTCATGCATAAGACTGTTAGATAACCTGTCACAGAAGAGCTGCCCGATTGGTTATACAGTGAGTATTAGCATTGTGTTATTATCTTCTATGACCTTGTATCTGATACAATATTTTGTATATCTGATACAAAGTTAATGATTAGTTCTTAGCTTGGATGCAAACCCTTTATTAATTAAAGCTGGAAGTTCTATAAAACTTTAAAAATGATCTCCATTAAACTTCTTGAAAGGGGCCATGTCCTGCTTTTTTCTAGTATTGCATACTTTTGATTTTTTTTTCTCTGAAGATCATTTATGACATTTGAACTAGTTTTTGTGCCCAAAACAGGTATAATTTATGATTACAAATATCTCAACAAACATGTGAAATTTTATCCATTTTCTTTTATGTGTTTTTTTATTATTTGAAAATACCAGCTTCCATTTACACTGTCAGTACTTTGTAATTAGAAATGGTTAATAGACATCTTACATTCTTACATTCTGTCAATGGAAGATTTTGCTCTGAGAGCAGCAACCTACAAAAGAGTTCTGTTCTGATCGGCTGCTCTATTCTGCACCTCATTCAGGAAACTGTCCTTTCAGAAAACTGTCGTAAACACCCCTTATAATTTCACCATAAATGGCAGAGGCTAAACTGCTGTAGGCTGAATAGACAGACATGTGCGTAGGTTTCTGTGATATCACAAACAACAATCGAAGGTTACAGTCTCTTTACAGAACTATCCATTGAAATGTTTGTTAAGAGTGCACCTTTATACAAGTGCTAATATACTTTGTAACCACTAGGAGCACCAGTTCGTTTATTTGAAGGACACTCCAAATAAACATACTGGGCTTGCAATGTTTGTGAGCTGCCAAATATTTACAAATCCATCCAACCACTATTAGTATATTTTGTGTGCCCAAATGGAATTATAATTAGGGCCAAAAGGAATTATCAGATTCATATCAGATGTGAAGCCATGCATGTGGCAAATCAGATTTTAATACAACTAATAGTTGAGCCCCAACTTCAGCCACAGATTTTCAGAGGTCCAGTGGGTAAATCCCTTAATCAAGGCATAATCCATGTGTTTTGCTTTGTTTGCCAAGCTGGAGTTGGTGTGCAGGAGAATCCACTGCACGGCAATACACAGCGCAGCATGTCTCTTATCAGATTGGATTTGTTACAGTGGCAGGCTGGAGGTTAATGAACCACACCCTGTAAACTGCACTGGCTGGACTGATAATCAGTGCAGCCTAATCAAACTGGGGAAGGGATGTGGGACGCTACTAATGTTCCATGCAGAAATCTTTATGGGTTGCCTTCCCAGAGCAACTTCCAGATGTATGGGAGAACCAGAGAGGCACTGCTTGCTCCAGAGTCAGGCAAAAAAAAATCTCCCCCTTAAAGCCTATCTATTGCAGCCATGGTTATTTTGCCTAGGAAAGGTTTGCGTGCATTTTCCTTGAGTGCGATGGAACAAAAGGAGCTTTGTGACTGCACTGGGGAAACTGGGGCCTGGGGTTTGCACCATATGGCTGGGTGGCAGGCTGTTGTGCAGAACGATGCATTTAAGGGAGAAAGTGGGCTGTTGAAAATGTTTATTTCAAACAAGACCACTTAGATAGATTGTGCTGCCAAAGTTCCATCTTCCAAATATTGGCTTATGTAATGGCATAAGGCAGCCTGAGTGCTGTGAGCTTCGTCTTCTGCTGACGCTAGCTGACCTGCTTCCTCCACACTCATTATACTGGCTTATACAGGGTCAAATTTCTCAAAGCCCGCTGAAGTTGGAGATTTTAATTGCTGATAATTCTATAATGGTTACCAAACTGCATCTACTTTAGCCAGGAAAGGTCTCGAGATGGGTTTTGCTGGGCCTTAAGAAGTCTACCTCACTTATACTAATGCAGTTTCAGCAGTCCATCAATAAGATTTGAAAGGGTCAGTGTGAAGTCTCTATGCTTTGCTGGGGGAGGAGACCCCAGCTCCAATTTCAGAAGAGTGAGAGAGAGAGAGAGAGAGAGAGAGAGAGAGAGAGAGAGAGAGAGAGAAAGAGAGAGAGTGATGGAAGGGTGAAGGCATAGGAGATCACCCATCTGTTAAAGATTAGGAACAAGATGCCTTCTAGTGGCTTCAGTGGAATCATGGGACTGTGCCAGCGTTTGTCTAAATCACAAGCAGACACTGCAATTTGCAGTGAGGCTTTACCCCTTGTCCTCTCACTCTTCTTTACCCCTACATTTAAAGATGGAGTGATGCCATAAACCGCCTTTGGATCTCTGAGGAGCCTCGCAGTAGACGATTCAGCATATGGTCACTTACCATGGACAATAATTTAGATGCTGTTCCCTGTGCTTAGAACTTAACTTGTTGACTCAGGACACCCTTCCTATTAGCTCCTGTATAAGTGTGTTTTGTGTCAACATTTTTTCTGTCCTTTTCCACAAAATAAAGAGTTGAAGCCCTGGCAATGCCTAAGATTTCAGTGGCCAATAGTTTAAGAAAGATAGTGCAGTCTCTCTCTCTCTGAGTGGACAGCGTGGTGCAAATGGGGCCTTCCTATTACCAAGTGTGTTAGATATGGTATTCTTCTCCAGGAGTGTTAAGCAGTTAAAAAAAGATGCAATGGCTCAAATTTAGATAACAAGGGCTGGCCCGAATAGCATTTACAGGTTTTGAGTATTGATGTTTCTGAATAAGTATTTAAATACACATTTTTTCACTCATTATTAACCATAAGCCTATTCAAGTTTGTTTGCTTTGTAATCAAAGTGTTTCGTTAACTATTTGTTACAATATTTTTAACACTTTCATAAATCCCTTTGTACAATGGATATCTCAAATATGCTGAGAGGCTGAGGTGTTATATCAGGTAAAATCAGTATTGGATATGTCACCAATTTTCTAAGTAAACATATTTCTAAAGGTGCTATTAACATGAAATTCTCACCAGATGTCAGTAACAACCCATCCAAGCCATAAATGCAAATAAATTAATCCGTGGTTATTGTCACGGCTCGGCCAGTGGCTGGAAGGGGCCACTGTTTTGGTTTCGTTTTTGGGGCTTTTATTTTGACGTTCGTGTCTGTTTTGTTTCTTGTGTCCCAGTTTCACCTGTCTTGTGTTTAGTTTAATTGATTATGTTTACTGATTGGTTTCTGTTCGAGTCATGTTTAGTATTTAAGTTCAGTTCATGTGGACCGGGGTTATCGGTCCATCGTCCCACTCTCATTTCTGGTTTGTAAATGTATCGGCCATCGAGCCAGGTTTATTTTCATGTTCATTTTTGCTTTAATAAAGAGAGCACAGAAATGGGGTCTTCCATGGGGTAAATCACAGTTATGTGTAATAAATGGAATGACACAGGGACACAGGGTGGCTTGAACATAAAGTTCTAGGAGAAAAAAATCTGTAAATGACTTTAATATATTCGTCATAGACACACATCACACTTACAAAATGATTTATTCACAGAATTGTCCATTAAAGGGTTCTATAAGAAAGGATTGCACTTGGTAAACAATTATAAGTTGCAGATTTGGCAGATAGAGGGTTTGCATTTTATTCTTTTAAAGAATCAATCTTTGAAAGCTTCTTTATAGACCCGAAGGTGGTCCTTCCATGGCACTGCAATGGCATCTTTGTTTTTAATAGCATAATATCTGTTTAATAGCATAGCTCTGCTTCCTTCATCAGTCTCTTACAGTTCCTTTGATAGGTGGTCATAAATCTTTCTCAAAACCTGCTTGAGTCAACTAAGACCACAGCCCACCCACCATCAGCTTTACCTAAGGGCCTCAGGTCCAGGCATTTAGCAGCTCCTTCGCTGTTTCACAACAAGCCTGGGCTGAGGTTACTGCATGGATAATCGCCGATCTCTGTGTTGTCTTTGTCGGTGTGGAAAGGTTAAAAACACAACAACAGGAAGCAGCAAGTGCTACCAAGGTGGGCCGCTCCACTTACAATTTCCTAAGAACCTTAAGCCTGGCTAGAGGGACGTGAACAGAAAATTGTGCAGAACTGAACTAAAATGACCCTACTCTAATGCCTCAAACTCCAAAATAACTATTCAGTTAGGGTTATGGTTATTCCAAACGTATTATTCAGCAACCGTATGGAAACCAGTGCAAAATGATTGTAGTGAAGAAGTGATAGAAGTGTGTAATAAAGTGTGGACCTCTTGGCTATTTTTGGGTTTTACTTTGACACTAATTATGTAGACTATGTACATATAAGAAGGATATTTTAAAGTGTGGGCCCACATACAGAACACATACAGACCAGGGATTAGGGAGTTAACCCATTTGTTTGCCGGAGATTTTATACATGTAGAAGTGACCCATTTAAATGAGTTCAACATTTATTTTCCCTAACTCCGTAAAGCTCTTTCATACAATTGCATTCTTTCATGTTTGAATCTTTAAAAACGGAATAACCCTTTACTAGATTTTTATACGAGAGAAAAGTGATGTATAAACTGTGTCAGTTTCAGGCCATGGTGCATTTATGGAGATACAGCTGGATTCAGCAGTGTGCACTGATGAAGGGGGTTCTCGGACGCCACAAGGCTCTGCAAATATCTGCCCTTGAGCAGATTAAACAGGGTGAATCTTTGTGTGTCTCATTTTTTTCCATGACATTGTCCTGCATGTAATCTGTCATTGCCTTCTAATAATTCTTTTGCATGACAACCTTGGCAGTGTGGTTTTGTATTATGCTGAGAATCAGAGTTCTTTTCCATTTCTTTTCAATCCTTTTCATGTAAACAAGATCAAAAGCCTTATGGCCATGGCTTTTAACTGAACAAGCTTTTCAGAGGAGAAGGAAAAACATTTTTATTTGTTGTACTTTAATCAAACAAAAAGATTTTTTTTCTGACCTGCTAGAGATATGAAGGTCTAAAGGGGATGTCAGCTTGCACTGTATGAAGAGTTAAGTATAAAGAATATAAAATGAAAAAGCATGTAGTTTATAGTTCTGCTTGATTTCCTAAGAGTTAGCAACTATGGGTGTTTCGCACTTAAGTCGTTTGGTCTGTATCCTCAATGTGAAAAATATGGCAGGTGTGAATCTGTCTGGATCAAATTGTTTTGGTTGATTTGCAGAGTAAAAGCTCTTTTTTGGATGGTTCAGACCTTTGGACTCACAGCTAGAAGTTGAGGCAGGCTGTCATCACCCTTTAAACAACAGAAGAGGATGAGAAGGATGAGAGCGAGGATCTTGGAGGACAGGAGAGCAATGCCACCTGAAGACAAAGAAACTACTTTGGTCGAATGGGAGTCACCCATGTGATCAGAAGATTGTGGGTTTGAATCCCAGGACTGTCGGTGGCACCACTGATATACCCTTTAGTAAGGTACCATCCCCACACACTGATCCCTGGACGCTGTATCGGTGACTGCCCACTGCTTCACTCAGGCGAATGGATTCAGTGTTGAGGACACTTTTCACACAGTTCACATTCCGTGATGTGCTGTGTTCATATCTGACAAACGATTCACTTTCGGCTATAAAAGTGTGTGATGGCATCAGAAAAAAGTGCAAGTCAGTTTTCCCTTTTTGATGTGAAAAGAAGTAAACACAACCGGTTCAGTGTAGCTTCTTTTCAGCATTAGTTTCTTCACTGACTGTGTCACATTTGCTTCTAGGATTTTCTGATATTTAGTGGAATTCACTGTGCAGTGGTTCTGGTGCTATTGACTGCCATGCAACACAGAAAAGATCCGAACTTAAGCTTTTTTTTTATTTTATCAAATGCTGCTCCAAACATACTTTTAGTGATTTTAACTAAAGAGCTCAGCTTTTACTTCAACAGTCTCTAGCACAATCAAAATGGTGCAGGCTTATCTAGATCTCCTTCTGATGACTCTTTAATGCGTATCATGTGTGTGCAGCCAACACAACACAGCACAGTCACACAAAGCACCATAACTCTGGTGTCAGCTAAACCTTTCTGTGTATCCTTTAGTGCCATATGGGTGTTTTGCTTGGACTGTCTGGCCAGCATATGAGCAGTTCTATCTTTAGTTTTATTTAATAGTTTTATTGGTTTTCCGGGCCTTGCACTGACTTTTAACGGAATGGGGGTCCATACTTTTTCACATGCAACAATTACATTTTTTAATTCTTTGTGTTAATGAAATAAATGTAACAGCATTAACAAAAAAACAATTTTCTAAAATAGCTGCAGAGGTTTGTGATTGCCTCTTATTTGCACACAACTGCATCCCTGATACACTTTTTTCTGCAAAACAATGCATACAGGATTAAAAGAGTTCAAAAGAGTCTAGATTTTGCACTTTCCACAGAATTCGTGAAAAATAATGAAACAGAATGCAAGAAGAGGGCAGTTAAGGTGTACGCACCATGGGGGAGCTAGGAGGGTTAAAGGCTTGGTATTTATGGCACATTCACTCATTTATAAGTTGACCCATTTTATGGTCCTGATCTCCACATCTTCCCTTTAAAAAACAGCTGCGGGAATTTGCAGTTGGGCCTCCCAGGGGAGTGAAGGGTTTAGCCAGGCCTGACCTTAAAAGGGCCTCGCTACCACAGCCCTGGAGCTGGCCTGCTCTTCCGGGCCTGCATGTGTCACGTTTTCACAACGTGATGTGGTGCGTGAGTAAGCATGTGTAATATTGCTATTTTAGTGGTCATCAGAGGATGATTAGACCATAAACTGTGACAAGGACAGCCAAGCTGCAATCTATTATCCTCCATTGCCACTTTGCTATTCACATCAGACCCCTATTAGTAACCTAACTGTATGTCACTAGAGAAGAAAGGAATAAAAAAACAGATGTTGATGTTAACCACACACAAGCAATGAGAGTGTATATAAACCAGGTCAAAGTCCAAACTTTTAGACTTGAAAATAAACTGAGGTTGTCATGGAGAGCACAAGGGCTCTAAGGTCAGCGTTCCTGACTGCATGACATGTTGATGGACTGCCTCTGCTCCAGGCTGCAGGCCAAAACAGACACCCTGAAACGTCCGCCATAAAGCACTCAGACATCTCTATGAGCAGGATGGGCCTGTGTCAAACATGCCATAAAGCCATGATGTTGCTTTGATCTTTTATTGTACAATATTTGTAAATGACACATTAATATATTCACCATTCTCACATACTCTGTAGCTGATGAGGCTTTCATATGTTTTTAATGGAAAAAAACTTCACATACCACCCAGAAAACATCATTCGCACAGATTCGCACTTTATTGAACAAATTTTGAAAATAAGCTTGTGAACAAACCTATAACAAACAAACCTTTCATGCACAATTGCAAATGTTAGTGTTTAGCAAGAAATGACATAAAATATAATATAAAATTTAATTTTCTGTAATATATTAAATTATGTTAAATGTGTGTGTGTGTGTGTGTGTGTGTGTGTGTGTGTGTGTGTGTGTGTGTGTGTGTGTGTGTGTGTGT
>JBBPCW010000133.1:22473721-22486951 GCA_037974425.1 Phenacogrammus interruptus | reverse complement strand
GTGTGTGTGTGTGTGTGTGTGTGTGTGTGTGTGTGTGTGTGTGTGTGTGTGTGTGTGTGTGTGTGTGTGTGGGTGGATGAGAGAGCAGTATACACACACAAACACTCATAGAGAGAGCAACAGATGTCTGTTCCTTTTTGTGGTTATGATATCCCTTCTCACACACTTTCCCAGACTTTTCCCAAAACACATATATATCAGTTACTGCAGAAATCCTGCTTGTGTAAGTGTGTGTGTTTGTGTGTACATGTGTTTGTATGTGTGCACAGATGTGTCTGAGTGAGTGCCCCCATATGTCTGTAAAAGAATGAATCATTTGTGGTTTCTTTCGTTAAACTGGCTGAATCAACTCAAGTTGGATTAATTTGAACTTTTTGCAGCAGTAATATGTTTGTATAATGTTTTTATTTCATGTTTTATTTGTGACTGCAGAATTTTGATAAAATTGGAATAGATTTGGTAACATTCGTAACACATAAATTGTGATATGCTGTAACACTTTACTGGGCATAACCATGCCATAAGCATATCATAGCATATCATATGCCATTATGAATTGTCTAGCCTTGTTAAGACTATGTCCGTTAAAATTAATGCCCTGTTACCGGTGATTGTCTTGACCTGCAGTGTTTGAAGTCATAACAGTTTATGACACATGATGGTTTTAGGTCATAACATCAACTATTACAGTATCTGTTGTACCATTACTGATAAAGTTGACATGGCTACGTTGTTTTAATGAACATGACCCTTTATGACAAGTAGTGACATGACAGGTGTATTACATCTGTCACAGCATGTTTATAACATATTTATGTCAGCATTATGCAGCTCAGCTGTGCAGTAAATTGCTACTGAATTTGTTTCCATTTGTACTCTGTTTAGGAACTTTTCTTTGTGAGCCAAACCAATCAGTGTAGATTATTATAAAAGTTGAATCATTTAAATGTCTGTGTCTATGTATGTATGCATAAGGATGTGAGCACTCATGTGTCTGCTCTCCGATTCACAAAAAAACAGTTGTTTTTAGCTGCTTTTAGTTAACTGTATGATTTAGTTTTCTAATCTGACTGAATCTAACTTCATGTAATGCTTATATTATTAGCTTAATTAGACATCATATATGTAAGAGATTAAAATGTAGATATTGCATTAGATTCAACAATGTGTTTAATATAGTAAGTATTTAATTCACTGAAGCTAATCGAGTAACCTGACTTGAACTTCCCCTCCATAGTGACTGTCTGCCTGTGTGTGTGAGAGAGTATATGTGTAAGGCACCATGCGGTGATATTGCCATAGCAAGTGGCAAGTGTCCCAATGCTGTCCTGCAGGCTTTAGGTATGTGCAACATGTGGGTGGATGAAACAGTGGGACACTGAGCCTCAGAGAAAAATTCCTTCCCTCCCAGCAGTGAGAACAAAATCCAGGCCTTTCTGCCTTCATGCATTTCTTCGGCCTCCCTGCTGAACAGCTCTGTGCTCTCGGCCTGTTGCTGGAAGTCTCTGTGATCATGTGCTGTAATGAGTCCATGAGGAGCCAACGTTCGGTGATGCTGAGTAAAACAGTGGGACGTATGATGTAACAGTGATTAGTGGCAACTACAAAGGAGAAACCTCCGCTTGTAAAACCTAACTAATAATCCAGGAACAAATACATGCTCGCACAGAAACATGGCTTTTGGGATGTTTTCCCCAACACTGAAAAACATGAAGCGCTGAGTTTACTTCCTTCTATCGCGTACATAATTTCCACATTGCATCAAACCCTTTTTGTCATCAGTTTGCTTACCTTTGGTAATGATTATAATCATGCTGGTTATAAGTAACCCTCCGAATGTAATATATATCAGCAATTAAAGCCTTATTATTCAATAACTTCATTGAAAATAGTTAAAAACCTCAGCTAATAATACAAAAAAAAAAAAATAGCACAAAATGTCAAAGAATAATACTAAAGGAGCTAAGAATAGAAGTCTGGACCATCAAGTCTATGGAGGTCTATTAATAACCTTAGGTCTTAGAAGATCCCCTTCTGCAGGTTTTTATATTCTAAAGTCCACAGCAGGTCCTGCTCTGTTTCGGCTTTTGCATAAACGGCAGGGCCCGGGAATAGTTGAGATGCCTCCTGTTTAATCCGCAGCGCTTATTTAATGGAGCTTCGCTACATGCTGGGTTTCTATTGACAGGCATTACAGTGGGTTCAACAATTTGATGGGATTTGACTTTATAGAAAAGTATTTGTTTTAGTTAGACAGATTTATTAATAAAAGTATTTTGAACTGAACCCACAATTCAGTTGTTATTATTAAGCTAGTATAACCACTCTAACTCTTTACTTATATGAAAGTAATATGTGAGTTATTTGGTGACACTAATTAACTGAACTGTGATCTCATACAAGCCAAGGGCTTCAAAGGGTTAATGCTCAGACTTTGCTTTACAGTAAAGGCTATGAGGATGCTGTGAAGTGTGTTCTGAAAGTAGCAGTGCGCATTCATTAAACTTCAATGGTGCACCACTTTTAGCTCAGCCCCATGCATGCATGATGTCCCCTCCGGCCCACTCACACTCTAGTCTCTATGGGGTGAGAGAGCATAAAGTCACTGAGAGCAAAATGGCAGCGCTGCTCTCTCTCCATCATCAAGATTGCGCTAAGCCCACAGTTATGTGGCCATATAGCGAATGCAGTTGGAAGTCAAGCAAATATCATTTTAATGCCGGGCATTAGCATCAGGCCCAGCCGCTTTAATATAAATCACATTAGGGGGAGAGCTGAAGGCGTATGGAGTCTGCTTAAGCCCACAACTCCCTCCCACTCTGTTTTTCCCTCTCCACCTCTTATACCCGCTTCTTTCGCTTGCTCTCTCATGCTTTTTCTTTTATTCCTTCTGGGGCGGCTTGCCATCTCTCCGGCACCTAAGCCGCATCCTTCATGATGGAGGAGGGTATAACTGGGTGGTTTACATAAGAGAGTTTAATCATGCTTAAACAAGGGCTAAATGTTTACTCAGGCCCTGGAATAAAAGGAAACAAGCTAAATGCATCCAGAGCAGGATGACGGGCATGATGTTATTTGTGCCACATGCCCGACATACTCATGTTACGCCATCCAGCATGGCTCCTCTCATTGACCCTACTTATCTTAAAGTAAGAGTTTGGCAAAAGATTTACACAACTTGCCCCTCAACCCCAATAAAACTGAACAAGACATACAATTTGTTTCTTTAGTTTTTCACAGGCAACTGCAAGGTTCATGTCATTAGAAAAATGATCACATTTAAATCATCATATGCTTCGCCTTAAACCCATGGCTCTCAAAGTGGGGTTCGTGATGAATAGCCGAGGGCCCATGATTGTTTTAAAAGACATTCGGGTAGGGACATGTGCCACACCACAACCAAAATAAAGATAGGCTTCTAATAGTCTGCTCTGACATGAACCACCTCTACATGTGTCATTGCCTGTAATTGAACACTATATACTATATTCTATGCTCAATGCACATATGCGTCTCAATTGTTTTATCACATATTAAAAATGCTTTTTATTCAGTTATTTTTTTTGTCAGTTGTATCATATTTTCCAACCTTAAATACGAAGTTGTCTGTTTATTCTAACTTTGATAACCCCCACAGACAACTGATTAAAACAACTCACTGTGGACCAAATCACTGAGCATCTGTTTATAGGTAACAGTATGTCACACACAGTTAGCAACTACATGACCAACTCCATTTGAGATTGAGGTAAGGGAACAGTTGTGTTCATATAATTACATTTTTTTGATCCCACACACACTGGGCATTCCTAGTGTCCCTGTTTATGGCAGAAACCATCCGAGGCAGTTTCGAGTTGATTAGGCTCACGTGCCAGCTTGGCCAGTCGTTCATGTCCACTTTCCCTGCAGTGAAATGATAAATGAAGCAGTACAGCACTTACATTTCCTGAAACTGAATCATCTCACTCCCCATCTATTTCACTTCACCATGGTGCTGCAGTATAGCTGGTCTATCAGAATGTTTTTTAATTTTTGGGATTGGTGTTTTTTGTCTTCTCTTTGTGAGGTCAGGTGCTGTCTGGTGACTACAAAATGTCTGAGCTTATTGTGTGGAGACAAATGCTGTAGAGATATGTGATCAGATACGCTGCAGCAGTTTTATTTGTTTGGGGTTTGCTTTTATTTTGTCACAGTCATTTAAATGCCTTGTCACTTTTTTTGATTTAGTTTTAGTTTTTCGCATCACAGCTGCCCTTTACTTTGAGCGAATATTCCATGATGAAAGGACTGTTATGTTTGGGAAGTGTTTGGAATATTATCAAAAACATAAAGGGCCCATGACCTCTGTTCTGACTGGCTGCCTTGTACAGAGTCACATTCAAAAAGCAGTGCAGACTGAAGCGCTGGGCTGAATAAGATATAATAATGCACTGGTTTTTGTGACATCATAAAAAAAAGCTTTTTTGCAGCTTGGGATTTTCCAGAATATGGGCCCTTTAAAGATAACACATCTCCCCACTCCCCTTTCTCCTATAAAGTTACCATTTTGAAGAAACAATGTTTTGACAGGGATGACATATTGGGTTTCAGCACCTTGCATGTATAAATTAATTATTATCTCATGGACTTGAGCCCTACCCTTTTATTTTAGTAGTTGAGTTCCCAACATGGCAGTCTGCTTTGTTTGCTTTATCCCAGACTTTGTCTCAGATCCTGACATTTTTGCATGCTGTGTCAGTCCTACGCTCTTGCCTTTTTTTTTTTTTTACCCTGATAGTCATAATTACACTGCAGCTGCAGATGCCCGTAATTTATGAGCACATGACGTCCTTCTTCCTCTGACTGACAACTGTGCCTGTGGTGCATATGACCCCCCCCCCCCACACACACACACACACTTTCCGCAGATCAATTTAAGACAGAGTACAGAGATCACACCAAGCCCTCTCTGATCAATATCAATGAGCTGTTAGATTGCAGGCCTTCATCACTTTGTCTGGATGCAGAGGTAGAGGTGTGTGTACATGTTTTGACTTAAGGTCTAATGGATCAGAATCCATAGGTGTCATGATACAATGCATTGACTTAACAAAACAAGCCATAACACAACCATTTTCTTGCACCATACCTACAACATGCCACATAAATCAAAAGCTTGGTGTGAACAGTTAGCAATTGGCTGATGTTAGATTAACCACCAAGCATCTTGGGATATCAACCATTAAAATGAGTTTAAACCAGTTAAGTGAAGTGATCATTCGGTAACACCACAGCGTGAACAGCACGAAATTCAACCTCTGCATTTAACCCATTCACCAAGTGAAGTACGGGGCAGCCATGAACACTTCGCCCGGGGAGCAGTGTGTGGGGACGGTACCTCAGCTGTGCCTAGAGGTCTAGGGAATCGAACCTGGACATTCTGATTTCAGGGTGAATGCCCTAACCACTAGGCTACCACGGGACATATTTTTTGGGGATGAAACATCACTTCAGCCCTTCTAGTTCTGGCTACATCTGCCCATGGGTCATACAGTGTCACAAAACATGTAAGCAAGTCTATCTGATGTTATATGCTGTGATGACTTAACCACATAGGATATAAGCTTCCATGATGTGTTAGCAACATCCGGTTTATAATACAACTAGAAAACTTCCAACACCAAACATGTCTTGGCTAGTCTACTGGCAGAAGAGAAAACTATCTAAGTGATTGTTGAGAATATGGACTAAGTGGTAAGAAAATGCAAGGAGAGAAGAAGGGGGGGAGAGGGGGCATGTGGAATAAAGACTCTTAAAAATCTGTGTGAATGCAGGAGAGTTCAGTGTTGTATCTCTGTCATCTCAGCTTCTAACTTGGCCCTCCCAGCAACAGGAAGCTAAGCTTTAGCTCAGGAAAAAACACAGCTTAGCACAAGATGAGTGAGTAAAAGAGGGCTGCTTGGACACCTCTTCCACTGCAGTCAGGAAAACACGTACAAAGGAGTGAAAGGACTTTTAGATTTACAGCCCTGTGTTTTTCTTTATGGGGACTCTCAGATTAAGAGGACTGAGCAGAGTTTCTTTAGCTGCTTGGTGTCTTACATTGTTATTGTCTCCCAGATTGTCGAAATGAATAGAGTCCTTGCTTTTTGGAGAATGCCTCTAGTTCTTAGTAGTTTGATTTAGCACAGCTGGGCTGTGTACATGCCTGCCTCCTCTCTTGACTTGGTGGATGGCACCACTCCCTCCGCTGTCAAGGAAATAAAGTGCAACCGCTATACATTACCTAAACTACAGGAATGTAAAGCCTCAGAGAAGCCCATGTGGTTATGACGGGGCAATAGAGAATGACATTTTAATGACCCTTTGAAGACGCAGTTCTTGCCTATAAGCTTAACATGGGGCAGCTGGTGGCCTAGTGTTTAGGGAGTTCGCCCTGCGGTCAGAAAATTGTGAATTTAAATCCCAAGACTGCTAGTGGCATTTCTGAGGTTCTGAGAGCAAGGTACTGTCCCCACACACTGCTCAGGCACTGTGTTCCTGACGGCCCGGTGCTTCACTTTGGTGAATGGTGAATGGGAATTTTGTGCTGTTCATACTGTGTACTGTGGTATGACAGAATGTTCACTTTACACTTTGAACAAGAGCATGCTGTTGTTCTGTCTAACAGACCTAGAAAGATCAATTTTCTGAAAGTGCTGTAGTATATGAACTATGTATTAGTGTATTAGTCCGTCACATATGTCAATGGGAGACAATAACAATGTAAGACATTAATAAAAGGCTCTATTAAATTCAGTCTTGTGTGATGTCACCAAACCCAAATGAGCCTACTCAGCTTACAGCAGTTTAGCCAAACCTATTTCACACTGAAATTAAAGAACACGGTAACAATACACAGCAGCAACTGAGCTTGGTGCTTGTATCAGCCTTACAGTACAGTAATCCCCCAGTTTTACATGGATCAGGAGTCATGGATTCAGTCAAATGTGGATTTTATTTGAGAACCAAATTCATAGTTTTGCACAGAAATTCCCACAACAACGCAGAAACTGCAAATATCCTCTGCATTTTTTTGCTTTTTTGTGGCAATAAATATATTTTTCTGTATGTTTTCACACAATTCGGACTGGCAGCACTTTTTTCGAATTCCAGACCAGGGTTGAGGCCCTGCGTTTGCGGTGCAAGCACTCAGACACTTCAAACTCCACAGTTTGATTGATCCCCAGGAGAGGCAAATACGGGTTTACTAACTTCCCAGTAGTTTTATCACAGCCAACCAACTTACAGACACTTACAAAGCGAAGTGTCAAAATTTCCTTTTACTTACATTCAAAGAAATTCAGCTCGGATACCCGTGCCTCCCCAGGTGGTTCCTGGTGGATTTTGGACTATAACTCTGCATATGAAGGTCAGAAAGATTCGTGGGAGGGCTTGTTTGAATCGTAACAACCTCTACTGGTTACTGCCTGAAATTGAAAATACACCAATCAGGGTGTAAAAAGGTTTTATTAAGAGGTGTACTGAGCAGTGAAAGCTAACAGATGTGGTAACCTTGGATCTGGACGGGAAGGGTAACTCTGGGAGTTGGAAGGGGTGTGTTGCAATTTTGCCTTCTCACACCGCAACACAGGTTCATGGATCTGAGATCTGAGAATTTCGGTTTCATATCACATATCGTTACAGCCCTATGCTGCACAGTTGCACTACCTAACATCCTCCCACGTGCCTGATAGCATTTGGAAAAGCAGCAGGCGATCTAGTTTAAATAGGACAGACTTTCTGACGGAAGTCACTCCCTGCTGTTTTCTTCTTTATTGTGTTTTCGTTAGTTTTTAAGCAGGAGGTCTTTCCTTTTCCTCCTGCTTAGGCCTCCGTTTTCACCTGCATCCTCTCTCTCTTTGTGGTTAATTTGCTCTACTGTTCATTTGTAATTATGTAATTACATATCTAATCACTTACACAGTGAGTCAGTTCAAAATGAGCTCAGTTCATAATGAATCATCTCCTCTTCTGCAAACTTTGCCAATGTTTCCAGTGTGTTCAGAGAGAATGAGAGAGAGAGATTAGATAGATCAATTAATTACAGAGATTATCCCCTTTGAGCAAGTGAGGGTTAAGTGTCTTGCTCAGGGACATATTGGGAGAAAGCAGGAGTTTTAACCTGCGACTTTGTGGTCATCGGGTTCACAGGCAAGTGTTGATCTAGGTCGATCTAGAGATAGATAGATAAGCAGAGGAGTAATGATTACCTCACATGCTAAAACTCTACACTGGGTGTTCTGACTGAGTTTCCTAAAGAGCCTCTCAATGAACGGTTCTTCAGATCCCTTGTCTAGGGTGGAAGAGGGTGGGTGGCGCTTCACACTGTGTTTTTCTGAAGTCACAAAAACGCAGGGAACACTGTACTGCCACTTTTCTTGGGATTCACACTGCTTTTGGCTGTGCATCTCCTTGTTACTAAGCAACGAAAGCATCGTAATTGTCAATCTGCTGTCGTTTAAGATGCTTTTGGCTGTGCATCTCCTTGTTACTAAGCAACGGAAGCATCGTAATTGTCAATCTGCTGTCGTTTAAGTTGTTGTGATGTGTATAGACAGTGACTGCAACCATCACTGAAGGCCCACCTTCCTTTCGATCCTCTTGGTCACCACACAGCACAGATAAAACGCTTATGACGCAGGCTACTTGACCTCATGGAGCTTAACTTTCTTAACTCAGTATGCCTGGAGCGTTCTGTGCAAAACACAGATGTGCAGCAACAGCACACAAAATGTGTCTCTTTAGTGAAAAACAACAGAATTGTTGGTCTTTGTCTTTGTCCTGATACATGTTTATTTTTGTCCCACATAAGCATTTAAAAGTCATTATTGCAAGAAAATGGTGTGTTTCTGAATCCAATCTCAGCTCTCATTACTCTCTCCACTCCTCAGGTCTCTGTCCTGTGTGGATTGTGGAAAAAGCAGCAGAAAATTGTTGAAACTTAAGTATGTGGAGGGGTCCAGACTGCTGCCTGCTCAGTAGCAAGATATTTTTAACATGACACCACCACCCGCCCCCATCCTCTTACACTCCCTCTGTCCCTTTTTCTCCCAACACATTTCTCTGCCCTGCTTCCTCCTCAAATGTTACGTGCACACACACACATACACACACACACACATACACACACAGGGCTCGAAATGTAGCCCCAGATAAATTTTGGGCTCAACATCATTTGATTTGCCTGCGAGGAATGTGGACATCAAGTGGAGCATTAAGATCATTCCTGGGGCAAATATCTGTCTCTCTGTCTCTTTCTCTCTCTCTCCCCCTGTCTTTCTCTCTCCCTGTCTGTCTTTCACTTTCTATTGTTGTACTCTTTGTCTCCCCTCTTTTTGTGTTTGTATTGTTCTCTCTCTCTTTTTCTCTCTCTCTCTCTCTCCCCCTCTCTGTCAGGCTACATTAATCACCATCCCACAGCTGGTTGTAATAACTCCCTCTACTCGATTCACCTTTGCTTCCTTGCAGCCGTATACTCTCTCTCTCTCTCTCTCTCTCTCTCTCTCTCTCTCTCTCTCTCTCTCTCTTTCTCTCTCTCTGTCTCTCTCTCTGTCTCTCTCTCTGTCTGACTCTCTCGTACCCCAACTCATCCACTCTCTGTCTTCCACTCTTGCTCTGTTGTCTCCTCTCCAGGCTGGAGTTTGTAAGCATGCATTAAGAGAAGAACGGGGGAACGGCTTATTAAAGGCAGGAGTGCATTCCATACCTTGTTTAGAATTAAAAAATGGTATGGAATGCGCTCCAGCAAATTCCTCATCCTCTGAGCTTACCTTTGCCTCATCCCCTTTCTTGTCAGACATAAACTATAAACTTTCCCTCGTGTGACTTAAAATAGTTCCCACTCACGTCTTACAGCCTTAGAAAGTCAGCAGAGGCAGCAGCAGCGGGTCTGTTAAGGAATAGTACTTTCTCTGACCTTTGGCATGTGTTTCACTGCTGGTTCTCTGGGCTGTGTTTTTCGACACAAAGGTCTCCGACTGTCTCCACTGGCAGCCGCCCGCATTTTTCATCCCCACAGGACCCCTTAAAGAAAGTATTGGCAAACATTTTAATTAGATTGAAGATACAAATGGTTGTAGAGTGGAAACCTTATTGTCAGGCCTTCCAATGATGTAAAAGGGGAAAAAACGATGGTGGGATGGGTTCCAGCTGTACAATACGACTCATAAAGGATTGACTGCTTTCTGAGGAGGGGTGCCATGACTTCACTTATGCTATAGGCTAATGGCCTCCTGAGACATGTTGGGGATCTTAGGTATACTTTTACTTTAGATCTAGAGGTAATCAACATAGTCAACATAGAGGTGGAGCCAGTAGGGCAGTCGCTCTAGTCCTTGCACTTGAGGAGGGCCCAAAAACATGACCGAAAGTAAATAAAAATTGATAATTAAGTATTTCAGAGTGGATTTGAAGTCCAGTACAGAACATGTGGCTGCATAATAAGGGGATCATCAAGACATGGTTAAACACAAATCAGCGGTGCTGACAAGAAACAATGAGAAGGAGCTTTAACTTCAGGTGTAGAGTCCTCCGACAAAAGGAACAGGGGAGGGGGGTGAGCTTGACAGATGAGAAAATGACCACAGAGATTAGAGAGAGAAGATTAGAACAGCTCTGAGGAAACAGACACTGAAAACAAAAAGGTGTTAAGTCATAACAAGAGAAGAAATTAAACATGTTATCGTAAATTATATCTGTCCAGCAGAAATATATTACGTTTTAATTTCCATAAGAAAGATCATTGTTTCGTTCTCAATCTGTGCACCTCACAGTTTATTAGCCCAGAGTCTTTCTGTGTAGTTGAGTCGTAGGGCATTTGGGTAGATTCGGAAAAAGCATCCGTTATTTCATAAACTGTTATTCCCCTGGGACCGACTAATGAAGTTTGCACCCACTTCTGCAAGAGCGTGGCTGTTGTGCTAAACAAATATGGTGCTGACTTAGTGGTGCAGCCACACTATGATTAGTTGAGACCAAGTCTGAAGGGGACCAAGACCAAGGTCGACTCCACAAGAGAGCAAGATAGCATCAAGAATGAGACACAAAAAATCAAATCCTCTTGGAGACCAGGTCTTGCCTATTGATTAACTTAAAGTAGTTTCAGATTGTGTGGTGGATTCAGTTGTAGGTAAGCTGGACCCCTACAGATTCTCTCAGGACAACCGAATAACTGCTTATTCCCTACACTGCTGAGGTTTTCCATATTTTCATGTTATTCATTTCATATTTAGCAAAAAAAAACCTTAATATTCATTGTTGATAAATACGTTTACAGTTTGTTCACCATATAAGGGCCTTGATATTAGAAAATGTCATTATAATGTGGGTCGCCAGAAAACCATTTAGATATTATTGAGCAATTAAGTTACAGCCAATGGGATGAAACGGTGAACTGGTGTGTTTACAGTTAAAGGACAGTCTAGAATTTGACTCGGCATCACCCAATGACAAGTTAGGACATGCACAATTACATATTCTTAATAGTTTATAATTGTTCACTTAACATTCTAGTGCTTAGCCAGAATAAAAATATAAATGTAGATATAAATGTAGAAGTGTATGTATTGTATTGTAAGTTTGAGTTTGCTCTTCCAGTCAGTGAATGATCTAAACGAATACCACCAATGCAAATGCTCTGGGATTGCTGTGGAGTAAGCTGGTGATATTAAAAAAGAAGAAAACTACTACAAGACATTTTTAAACAGTAGATGAACCTGAAAACAAATGTTATGGATGAGACCAAGACAAGTGCAAATACAAGTAGAACAAAAAAAGTACCAGAAAGTCTCATGAAAGTCACATTTAATCATTTCGGTGTGAATAAAAGGAATGAAAGTGCTATATGCTTGGGTGGAGATATGTGAATATATTTTGTGACATCACAAAAACAAAACAAGCTGTCTTTGCAGCTTAGATTCCACTATGTGCATGGACAGAATAGAGTGTTTCAGGTGCTTTTATTTAAAAAGAAATGAGGAATTTATTGATCCTTAAAATAGTATAGCAGAACATCTTCTAAGGGTTAAGGGGTTTAATGGTGGTTGAGTACTTTTATGAGTCACTGGTTAAATTAGTTGGAGATGTTGAAAAAGGAATATGTCTTTTTACAGAATAGTGTTGGTGGAGAAATAATACTCAAAGGACGTTTCTAAAGTCAGTTACAGGTGTGAGGCTGCAAATGAACAGCCAGTCCCAGTGGTGTGGCGTTGATGTCAGTGCTAACTCACAAAACATATAAAATAATGTACTGGTGTGTGTACGTGCGTGTGTGTGTTACATGTCTTTCTGACTGCTTATCTTTCGTGTGGATGTCCCTCGCTCTACTCCCCTTGGGTTTTGTTGCTATGGCAATGTGACTTAGAAGAAATGGAGAGACATGGGAAAGAATAAGAATGCGAGTTTGAGAAATGAGCCAAATGGATGCAGTTCATCTTCACCGCATGTTGTGTCATACATGCATAGGCTCCTGTACGCAGGCCTCTGTCTTCTGTAACACGTAGCATGCCTTGCTCCCATTCAGCGTTTGGTGCACATGTGCACTAGGTTTGCAGATTTCCAGATTTTTAAGAGGATAAATGAAAAACAGCAGCTTCCGCTGATCTACAAATCTGGCCGTGACTTTGTGCTGGCTTTTGGCTGAAAGTGCCCCTTAGAGTGCGCTGACCAGGCAAGAGCTCTGCTGAGATCAGCTCCAGCCACAGCTAACGCTCTATGACGTCTATCTAAAAGCAGACAAAAGTATAGAGGTTTTATAGACATTAGTAGTCCATTTTTATAGAAATCAGGGTCAGGAATGATATAAGCATGTCTGTTTAAGGCATTTTTGAGCGTGTAGTCATTCAGGCATGCATTTCAGTTTCGGTTCTAATTGCTAGCCATATGTTTCTTGTACCTGGAAGCAACATTAGCCTTGTAGCTTCAATGCCAGGGTAAAGAAGCAAACTTCAGACACCAAGCATCTTTTCTGATCAAACATTTAGAGGAATACAGGGGGCAATTCTTGCCCGACTAATTGTTCAGTTTGCAAATTAAAATTATTTTATTTGAGTTAAGACCCAGGAGGTGGAGAGACAGGCTGGCTCTTCTAAAAAAAAAAAAAAAAAAAAAAGTGGTGCTCCAGATCATAATTGTAATTATTTACACACACACACACACACACACACACACACACACACACACACACACACACACACACACACACACACACAC
>JBBPCW010000133.1:22440810-22459059 GCA_037974425.1 Phenacogrammus interruptus | reverse complement strand
ACACACACACACACACACACACACACACACACACACACACACACACACACACACACACACACACACACACAACCTGCAACTGATAAATGGATGAATGCAGAAAAGGACAGACATAAACAGATGTCTATATGACTGATCTCATTGTTGTATCATATTAAATAAACTGTGTCTTTTTGGAATAAAAGGACTTTTACCCTTTTTGACAAAGTTTCCCAGATATATTACACCAAGTTAGGAAATACTGAAGTGTTCACAGGTGTTTAGGGTTACAATTTTCATTTCACAACACTTTATTTGAAGACAAAAGACATTCAAAAGCTCTGTTAGTATTTGCAAGCAAACACCATTGTAGTGACATGAGCACCCTTTAATCAAAATGACAGACATAGGTTCCATTTGTTACACTGTTGTGAAGCATTATAACCTCTAAGGCAGATGCTTAGTTAAGAACTCCGAATATCAGTTCTAAACACCTTTTTCAAACACAGTTGGTATTCCTGTACTTGAATGAAGTCAATGTAATGCTGTATTACAGAGTCAATGTAAACCTCTATTTATATTACACTAAAGTTCAAAAGTACTTTTTGGTGTACGACTGCAAAGGTGAAAGGTGAAAAGGGATTTAGGTGTAAATGTCTGCAGCCCTACAGGTCTCCCTAATAGAATTTGAACTGTACTACTTTAACGCAAATAAGAACTGTATATAGCAACAAAATATGGACATGATTTTCCATAGTAGGCTTCTGTTTTGCTGTTACAAATTCTGTTATAAATCACAACACTTCAGATTAAGTGCGCCTTATTGCTGTTTAATTTTTTAGTATTAAAATAAAATGATAGTATGATTTTAAAAGTATGCCTGTATTATAGGTGGCATTCAAATAAAATCTTAGCAAACTGCAACACAGTTGCACTAATAAAATCTTCGTTTCAAAGACATTCGACTGATCCTACACAGAGTCACTTTTGTTTGCCTGTTGTTTTTATTGTAATTACTTACAAGAGCAAAAGCCAGATCACAGTAGCAAGTGGGGGAGCATTTATGCAGGCATTTGCTTCATTTGTCCTGGAGATAGGGCCACACTGTGGGCATTGTAAAGGCCTTATGGTGGCATGTGTGTGATATACAGAATTGGTGAGTGAGGGTCTTAAGGTATTCACTTTCAGAATGGTGCCAAATCAAAGCAACTTGTGTCACTGTCGGCGGGGCCTCCACAGCTGGGGGTCTATTCACTGCGGGACCCCCATGGAGTACCATCCTTACACACTGTTGACTCAATCATTACCACTGAGAGTGCAGAGGCCAATAAAAGGCCACATGACTGTGAACTTGATGGCAGAAGGTCAGGACCTGGTCTCTATCAATGGCCTTTACTATTTACAGGAAGGTGTAAAATGTCTTATGGCTTTTCGACTCATTTGTTCTTTTCAAGTGTTTCCTCAGCACCTAGCAACAATGGCCACCCAGAATTAGCATCCTGAATACAGTTACATTAACATCTGAATGGTTCCTGTGTCCTGGCACTCCTCCAATGTTAGATTTCAAATTAGCTATTTGCCTATATTTACACTTTAATTAAGAGGAGTGTGTGATAGAGTGTGGTGGCATGCAGCAGAGTTAAGAACACAAGTTGGAGAGTATTTTTCCAATTATTTAGGGTTTTATTCATTTTTCACATGCTTTCTTAGTCTTCATAGAATCGTGTGCCATATAAACATTATATACATATTACTTAACTTTCTGAGGTCACAGTTAACACTCAGGAATTCAGACAGATAAACCGAAAGGAATGTTTTGAGTGCAAATCACTGCTTTCAGATTTGACTTTGCTGGAAGAGTGAATAAATGGAGATGTTCTGCCCCCCCAAAAAAACAGATCACAATAATGATCTACAGTAGACTTCACAAAAGAAAAAAAATGAAAAGGAAATATTTCACATTAAGGCAACATTTTCTGTAAAAAAATTAAACTAATTTAATAAATATTTTTTTGTTTATATTGTGCTTGTACACTTTCTGATGAATGTAAAACTTGATCATTAACTGATTTGTGCAAAGATGGGTTTAGGTCACGGTCGGTGGTTAGTATAGCGTGCCTAGAACTATGTAGAAAAAACTTCCCCATACAGGAACCAACCATAGTGGTTTTCCTCAGTCTTTCTGGAGTCTTAAAGATCAGCAGACGCCTTGCTGCTCCAGTGTTCTTCCACCATTTTTTCACTAGCGGCATCACATTTCAAACCATGCTAAGCATCCAAACAGTTCGACCAACCTCTCTGCTTCCACACTGTAGCCAGCAAAAAGGGAAAACTGGAAGCTGCAGTGAGCTTTTCAGTATGGCTTTGTCTTTCTTGAGCATCAGAGTTGATACAAAATTTCAAAATTCTTCAAAAGTCTCTAGGAGACAACCCCCCTTTATTCTCTCTTGATATTGTTGAGTTGCGAGTCAATCTGAGCGGGTTGTCCGGAGCGCCCCTTCCTGCCCTGGTGGGTCTTGACATGCTTGGACAGGTGGTCACTGCGCATGAACCTCTTGCCGCACTGCTGACAGCCGAAGCGCTTCTCGCCGGTGTGCGTGCGCAGGTGCCGCTGCAGCTCATCCGAGCGTGTGAAGCTTTTGCCACAAAAGAGCCAGTTGCAGACGAAGGGCCGCTCGCCTGCATGCCAGCGCAGGTGCGCCTTCAGGTGGGATGTCTTCTTGTAGACCTTGCCGCATTCCGGTATGTGGCAGATGTGCAGTCTCTTTTTGCCAAATTCCAGGCCGCTGTTGCTTGTCCCAGAGGTCTGGCAGTTGGGACACTTGCAGCGGCGGCAGCGGCGAGTGGAGCTCAGCAGGCTTTTGGATGTTCCCTGCAGCAGGGCGGCAATTTGGGGCTGGTGTCCCAGGACCAGCTGCCTGCTCAGGGAGAAGTGGTGGCCAGAGGGGGTGCCATTGCTCTGAGGCAAGCTCCACCACTGCTGGCCGTCATCTGCAGGGCCTCCAGCTAGATGAGGAGGCCGGGCTGAATTGGCCTGCAGAAAGCTAGGAAAGTTCTGACCCATGGCATTGTGCTGGGCATAATACTGAGCGTTTCCTTGGGCCTGAGTGGACAGCATCTTGACTGGGGACAGCTCAAATGAATATGAGGCGGGCGGCTCAGCAGGAGGTGTGAGGGGCAGCTCGTGGTGATGGTGATGATGGTGGTGATGGTGGTGGTGTGAGTGTGAGCCCAGTCCCGTCTGAACATGACCAGGGAACTGCACCTTGGGCACAGTAAAGGCCATCTGATGGGTGCTCAGGCCCGAGCTGGGTGCCATCTCATTGCTCCACAGTTGAAACATGCTGGAGGCTGAGCCCACTGCCCCCTCATAAGAGAACTGAGGGCCCTCTGCGCCCATGCCGCTGCCCACCTGCCAAGTCTGGCTGCACGTGGTTGCCAGAAAAGAGAGTGGGTTAGGACCACTCTCTGGAGAAGAGCTGGGGGTGCGATCCTGAGGAGGACACAATGAATATGTAATTAACTTAGACCACATCCCAAATAACAATTCTCCTAAAACACTTGGTTTAATCATTACTGAAGGAGTTACTTGTCTTTGTTAATAACTCAACTCTTGCAGAAGGAACCAAACTGCTTTATTTGTTCTAGTCACTCAACATTATTTGTTAGAAAACATTCAAACTGTTTTTCATTAAAAAAATTTTAATTATTAATAAACAATTTATAATAAAACATAACACTAAATATATTTTCATAAATGCACAATAAAAACTGCAGTGAACTGAGACCTCAAACTGCAAAGGAAAAAAGTATCAAAAAAATATGGCCAAAAACAATAACACAGAAGTCCACAATTGTATAATTAAGAAAAAGTTTAGGAGTTTCTTTTCTTCTTTCTACTTTTCTAGTTAATACCTCGTTTGTTGTAACATTATAAAAACATGGTGTGCAGACGGAGATGAGCAAGGGTTAATATTTAACTGAGAACACAAGAAGGAAAGACGCAAACCTGTAAAAAGTTGTGCAGAAAGTTATCCGCTCTGGTCAGCGTTAGTGCAGCCATGTGCTCGCGCCTTTACCGGATCCGCACCTGCGAAAGAGCGCGCGGGTGACGCGCACTGCGAGCCTCGAGCCGGGGAAAGAGCACACGCGCATCCACGCAGAAGTAATCCTGGGGTCTCCTGCACTCCTCCGTTTCTCCTCGAGTTGTTTTTATTTATTATTTTTTTAGTTCCTTTATTTGATCTTTTCACAGGCACTGTCTCTTCTTCCACTCGTCCTTCTGCAGTGCTGTCTCGAGCCTGTTGCAGTCCATCTTCACGAGCTCCCACTGCATGTTCCCTTTATAGAGTAAAGCTCCTCACCACGGGGTCTCTTAAGTACCAGGATGGAGGACTGATGCTTGGGGTGGGGGAGATTTTTTGGAGGGAGGGGGCTACCTATCCCCGCCAGCCTAACCTTTCCATCCTTTTATAAATATTACCTAATAATGACCTGTTACCCCACCCATTACAAATACACTGTTTTTTAGAAGCATAAATACTAATTATATGAGTGAAGTAAATCTTCAACTTTTCATATAGAACCATCACCACTCATTCTAGAAGAACAAACTCCCACATCATTTCTGCCCTTTATCTTAAATTACTGTACGCACTAGACTCTTTTCTTTATTAAAGTTAGTAGTAAGTTACACTGTGGTTTCCATTCCACCTTAAATAGCGTTGCTGTCACAGCTGTGCTGTTTAAGGTGGCGTGGAAAGTCTGAACCAGAAGTTGGTGACTAAGAAACTACTGATGCATACTAATATAAATGCTATCAAAATACTGGTAGTAGAGGTTTGTCTGTGCTATACAGTATATTGTGGTATTGAATACAGCTTTTGTGTATGTTTTCTATTTTTATACACTTTAAATTAATCCGTGTTGTTCGTTTAAAACCACGATCAAAATGAGCTAGGGTTTTATTAAAGCAACCTACATGTGGTCGCGACGGTGAAAAATATAAAAGTCAAAAGATTTGCAGAATACTTTCATTTCTGCATTTGAGCTCGTGATCTGAAGACCCCCGCGGCTGCAGGCTGATTGTTATGCGCTGATGTGAATCCCACTCTTTTCTGGACATTAGCATGTTAAACCACTTTCCCAGAGAAGCCCTGAGCTCTCCGGACAGCAGACCCCAGCAGACCCCCGGGTCTGAACAGGGGCTCATCCTGCCTCCCTCTCTGCCCTGTGCTTTTCATCCCGGCTGAATGTGATGGTCGCCCTTACCTTGACCCCGGGGGTGTGAGGGGTCCTGCTGGGCTGCTCATTGAGCCGCTACTTAACACGGGGGTCTTTGATCGGCCTGTATTCAGTCTGCATCGTGTTTTCTTTCCCAAATGTCTCAAAAAATATGCTGCACGTGCGACTGGAAGTAATGGGAAACGCTCGTGGCAAAATAAAAATAGCCAATATTCACCGATATACACCTATATCATACGAACACAGTACCAAATATATCATACACATAGAAATATACACATTCATCATGCATAATGCACAACTTAAACTGTTTCATTTGTTTATGATTTTCCTTTATTTGAAAGTCAGTTTAGGCCTATTTCCCCACATTCATTCAACATCAGTGTCACAGCTGAAATGTATGCTGGCTTACAAATCATTTTAACAATTTTTCATTTTTCAACATTTTTCAAAATAAAAATTCTGTTCATCAGTTTTGTCTGGTCCTCTTAGAGCCTCTCATCATTCAGCATCATACTCTGATACACCGAGTTCACTCAAAGTCACTTTTTTTAGACAAGTGTGGTGACGTTTAAAAAAAAATACAAATGAAAGGTCATCAAGAATAAATACACAAATTCAGCTTTTACTCACAAATCATCATAAAATTAAAATAGGATTACAAGCCTGTTAGAATTAGACATCTCTCAACAGCACCTCATGTGATTGTGATATAAGTGTTCTGAATATATGATAAAGTGAATAGCGTGACATAAATGTATTTCTACTTGAAAATCTTACAAATATTCGAAAGTCCAGGAAACAAAAACGTTTGCAAAATCCATCTCAGTGTATATGTAAATATCAAATGTTACTGCTCATATTAATCAATAATGTGTGTGTATGTATGTGTTTGTGTTTGTGTGTAAGAGCTTTTAATGTATCATGTAGATCAACATTATTATAAAATTATGTGTGCCTGAAAACCACTCTATAAAAAACTGATGAGAGAGTTCTAGAAGACTTGGGCCTCACTGAGAGGTATGGCTTCAGTGTGTAACCAGACAACATACAATAAAATAAGCCTTCTTCATGTTACATAATATATACAAACTTCATAAGACACAAGCTGGAATATGACATCATTGTATAATGATAGAACCTTACAAGTGCATTAAAGAAAACCAGAAACCTCAGGAGGAATGCCACTGGAGTAATATTTATTCTACTCCAGCACTATTTATATAACTGCTATTATATTTTTTTACTGCTTTCAGGTAAATTTTGAAGTGGGGAGCAACACACATACCACTCCTTCATGGTCACCTCGTCATTTTAGCATCTTTAAATTGTTAGTTGCACTGTGCAGTATAAAACGTGGTACTGAGACCAGGAGAACACATTAGAGAAGTGTATTATGTTAGGGGTGAGATGTCTTAATATTTAAATGACAATTTTCTTTGATACAGACTTAGGTTCTCTTGCAAAAACTCTTGTTACTTTGTTACATATTTTATCGAATTAGCACATAGTATTAAAGGGCCCATTTCCTACATTTTTGGTGTATTTTTGCTTTAAGTATCAAATAGACAAAGACAAACGATAAAGCGATAATTAATTTTTTATCATTTACCACTTTTATCCCTTATTCTTAAAGAGGCTGTTTCTGTTATTGTCCCCCCAAAACGGAATTATGCAAATCTCCCATGTTATGATTGGCTGTCCGGTATTATGTCTGGATGCAAACACTCCTTATAACCTCAGTGCTTTTAAATTTAATGGTTGAACAGAAGGAAGCTTGTAAATGCATTGTTTTTTGTAAAATAAAATGGCAAATTACATAATTACATACTGGGTGGTTTTACAGCTTAGTTTCCATATTAGGATTGTTTGGATTGGATAGTAAATGGAAAGTGGAAAATGTTTACATGTTTACATAAACTGAAGACATTTTAACACTAACATTTCTTACATTAACATTAAACAACTTTAATAAAACTGGGCATAATGTCACTGTTCATTTAGTAAACTCAGTCACTCTTAAGACAAATTCAGCTCTAAAACTGAATCACTTATTCTCATCCTTCAGTGAAACAGTGATTTGGATCTGGTCTGAGTTCTACGCTCGCAGTGCTGACACACTGATCCACGCTTGTTGGTGCACTGCTACATAATTGATGAGACTTTGTTTCTTCTGGTTAACCTAAAGAACATGGATGAACAAATCATTGACATTCTTTCTCTAAGAATTAATTTGGTGTAAAATGAAAGCCGTGTGAGAAAAAAGCCATGTTAGAAATACAGAAGCAGAAACACAACATCATCAGCAGCGCATTCTTGTCTTGAGTGTTTTGGGGGCAATTAAGGTGCGTAATAGTAATAAAAGAAAATAACATTCAACTGCAAGGAAAAGGGTTAAAAGACACGAGTAAAACACATCAAATATTTGGTGGCTTTTTACAGAGGGAGGCCGCCTCTGTCTCTTTCAGTGGGCTTCATTACCGAGCAGAAGTTGTTAATTACCCTGATTCTTATTTCCTGTCCCCTAACCCCCCCCCCCCACTCCTACCCCTACCCACCCCCACTCTGACTGCCTCCCAGATGAGTGTCTTTGAAGTGCAAAGCATGCTCGCCTTACTTTGAACTGTGAAAACAATGCTCCTGTGGTTGTGCTTACCTTCCCCATGTTACCTCATTTAAATAGACCTGGATCCGGCTTCCACCGTTTTCAAGGGAAAACTCATTTCCAGAGCAAGCACAGATCCCAGCCTTCATTAAGCAGCTGTGGAGATGGCAGGCAATCAGGCAGTGCTTCTAACACTCAGGACTGCTGCACTGATGGATCGGCTCTCACAGCTCTTATAATGACACTTCACTAGGAGCGTATTATATGGGTTTACATACGCTATTAAAATAAAATAAAATATAATTTGATACAATTAAATTGACACTATTAAACCATACCATATACTAATTCATAATCTTAATCTTGTTAAATCTTAATAACTATTCTACAGACCTATAAATAATCTACAAGATTATCATGAATGTGTGAATGTTATGACCAAAATTATGACTAAAATCAGTTTAATATGATAGGTTCAAAAAAGTGAAAATTAAACATAAATTCTTGCCCTAATGCTATTAGAGATCAGGCTGAGATTCATCAGTCAACATGATACTGTCAAAATTAAGTGTAATCATAAATACATTAAAAAATTATGGAAGATATAAAGTGTGTAATAAAGGTTTGGACCTGATAAACAACAGTATTAGTGATAACAGTAATATTAATAAAAAAGACTGATAAGACTAATAACAAGACTAAAACTACAGGATACATACAAAAAGAATATATTTTTACAAGAAAATGTATTCTTTAAATTAAATGCCAAAAATATATGTTTTTAATGCATTTCTTAAAAGTGTGTACCGTAATCCCACTAAAGGAGTAAACTACACTGACAGGCTTTATGACGCAAATGAGTACAGAGGTGCTCTCTTCAAGAAAATTAAATTAATAACAGCAGACCTATTTTTCATTTATTATAGGGTCTCCCATAATGCAGTATGCAGAAATTCCTACAGCTCCCTTTTGTGTTACCTCACATAAAACTAAGGGGGGAAGCCCCCACAATCAAGAACACATGTAACATCTGAACCATTACAACTTACATAACTTGCATAATTTTACTTTTAACGTAACTATTAACATAATTCAGTATCTGTTATTTTGTGTGTGTGCTAAGAAACCACATGAGGACTAGTTTTAAGGTCTACAGATCTGACAAAAGTTTCAAATAACACTACAAAAGTGGAGGCACCACATTTCTAGCTCTGGGGTGGCCATGCCTTCACTTCCACATGCCCAAACCAGGACTCTAAATTAGAAAAACAATGGATAGAAAAGAAAAGAAAATGCTAAATGATTGAGTTCTGCACTTTGATGACAAGTCTGATGATGACAAATCCGCCAGCTTTAAGCTCAATGTCCTCATAAAAGGAGCAAAACAATGGAGGAATAAGCAAGCATGTTGTCAAGCTGTTTTTAGCATGTCTGGGGGCAGTTTTAGAGCCTCAGATCACTAAATTGTCCCAGCTGTCTTGACCATCTGCACTCCAAACAGCCAGCCACAAGCTTTTGTACTGGTGGCCATTTCCAAAAGCCAGTTTTACAGCCTCATGTTGGCTAAATGACCCTCCAACAGCCAACATGACAAATGTAGCATAATGGATGAGACAGAGATAAAAGTTAAAAGGCCTGCTGTTCACTGCGTCTCTCTCCATGTTCAAGCCTTAACCGGGGCAGAGCGAGACAGTCCTTCTCATAACCACACTGACTTACTCTGTAGGAGAGCAAAATGGAACAAAAGAGTTCTAAATGTTGTAACTGAGTTCCTTTTTTATCAATTGTTCAGAAAGATTTTAGCACATTTCCCTTTGTGGTACCATATGTTTAAGCAATTGCCATTACTGGCCAGTTAAAGGGCACTTGTAGTACTTTTTCTACTTCTGTTAAAGACATAACGCACTGACAAAAATATACACATTTTAGTAGCAGCATTTTTGTTGTATTTTATTTTTTTCCAGGATATATACATTTGAATGGTTTTGTGTAGCAACCCAAAAATAGGCATTTCTATTTGTATACAAACATTTATTTCATCCTTTTGAATTAAAGAGGGTGTTTGTGTTAATTTCTTTTTAAAACATAATACAAATCACCCATGTTGTGATTGGCTACGCTGTTTCACTTCTCTTTCAAATGGCACCGTGGGCTGAAACACTCCATATAACGTCATAATTTAAAAAATATATATTTAGCAGTAGAATGGATGAATGTGTTGTTTTTGTGACATCACAAACACAGCAAATTCCAGGTTGCTTTTACAGCTTAGTTCCTGTATAAAGATTATATAAACTACATTGACTAACCCTAAATGTTGCTGAGTTTCCTTAGTTTTTGTCATATTCAATGTTATATCAACTTCCTGAACTCATCTATTTTTAATACATTCTTTACTGATGCCACATAAACCAACATTTACATACATCTCCATGTTCCGCCTATACCACTTTAGCTTGGGCAGCTTCTTAAATGAAGCAGTTGCAGTCAAAGCAGAGGTCATTTACATTTATCGTTCTTAATGGCTCAGTAACAAAAACATCATGTTCTAAGAGGTAAAGAGGAATTGGAAAATGGCCATGTAGATCTGAAATTGGACTGTTCGCTGTCCATTAACCCATGTGAATATCATAAACAGACATCAGGGGGGAAAATGCAAAGAAAATTATACTATAAAAAAAGACAAAATGGTTTGTTAGAGCAATACTACTGGGGAATTATAGCTTCCCTAAAAAGCTTTCATTGGAAAGTTTAAACAACCATTTTCTCATTTTGTAAATGAGCGTGTGAAGAAAATTTTTAACGGTTGAAGGACCTTCACATTTCATCAACACATAGGTCAAATTAGAAATAAATGTAATGTTAGGGTCAGTTAAGGCACTTTTCAAAGTATAATGCTGCAAAACCATCAGAGATGATGAAATGAAAGCCATGTGGGCAAGAAGAATGGATTTGTTTAGAATAATTTTGCTGTGTTTTAATGGCAAACACAGTTTTGGGCAGTTTTAATCACTTTTCTTCGCTGTGTAATGTTAGGAGTCTTGCCCAAAGACTCTTATTGGTGTAGCTGTCCTTGTCCCTATTGGGATTAAACCCCAGTGGAGTTACTATTACTACACAAGCCCTATTACCCACTACACTAGACTACACTACACTATACCAACTGCTGTTGTGCAAATAGCATAATGCAGAAGTGTGCATGTACAGTAACACACTACAGAGATGCAGGCTGGTCAGCGTTTTTCCTTCTATCCCAAACTTTCAGTGACAGTCCACTTGCATGCGCTGGAACTCTCGGCTCAGGTGCAGCTGCAGAAAAGTACATATTTCTAGTTGTCAAAGAAAACTTTTATCACTTGCAGGGGCACTTGAAGTTTGTTTGCATTTTGTTTTCCAGTACTCTTAACAACTTCAGAAGTCAGATCACAGGAGCCCATGATCAAAGCGCCTTTCGGTTAGTTCAGGAAACACAGGAGCTATACGCCACGCTTTGATACTCCGCATCAATATTTCAATTCAACAATCGCTTGACATGCACCCGCACTCCCTCAGACGAAAGACGAAAGGAGAGAGCGAGACGGAGGGGGCTACTGAAACACCGTATTAAAGGACTAGAGAGTTGTGGGGTTTTTTTCTTTTTGCTGCACGGAAATGACTTCCTTCATGGCAATCTGCTATGAGTGTCATTTAAATACAGTTGCTCAGTCTTTTGGCCGCAGTAAATTGGCTATGTAGAATGGAAAAGAAAACTAAATGATAAAATTCTTCAAACCCTTACAGCCCTTTGCTTTCTGGCATCTGAGGGAATTTAGTTCTGTGTTAAGCTTTGAAGAGTACCTCAGCACTTTGAACCCGGACATATTGAGAAGACACTCTTTTTGAAGAGCAAGTATTAAGACTTGAAGGTTTTGCTGTATTGGGAGTGAGATAAGAATTTGATCCACTGTGTGGAAGTCTATTGTAAATGAGTTCAGAAGTGTTTGATGAGAACTTGAGTACCCAATGCACATTTGGATGCATTTTTGCTGAATTACACTGTTGTTAGTGTAGTGTCCACATAAAGGAAAATGCACCAAGACCCTTAAAAATAAAAGGTCCTAAATGGAGGTACAAGTGTTGGAAAGTTCTTTAATTGGTATAGAGGCTTATCTTAATGTCAAGATGCTTTACATCCACATACAGAAACAAATCATGTTCTTATGCGGACGCCTGCAAGTAACTTTGAAGTTATGTGAAAATACCACATAAGAATTAAGCATTGTTTTCTTTTCATCCATGTATATAATCCCAAATCTTGGTCACTGGATTATCCCATGTATATAAGCCACTGTGGGCCTTGAGTTCTGAGCCCCCCTAAAGCCTGTGGACACTGGCCCCACTGTCCTGGTCAGTAATCAATCCCTGCTTACATGTCTCATTTACAAAGGTTGTTCTTCAAAAGCAGCTTTATGTTATTACTTCAAATAATTCATTTTAGCATCTTTATTTTTAGGAGAGTATAGACTATTACATACATTCTTCACCCATAAAGGTACATAAATACATACACTGTATTGGTACAATGTACAATATTGGCAACATTGGTGTAAACAGAGCCAGCAAACATACATTCGGAACTATTATGTATAAAATGTTTACAAGTGTCCACATAATTGTTATTGTCTGTTAATGGCTTACTAAGAATCTCACCACTCATTCACTTTCCTTTCATATCATTCAAAATTAATGGTTTCTAATTGACTCAGGGAAATTAAAAATGGTTTATTTATGGGCCGTGTTTGGTAAACCCCATAAAAAGACTAATTCCCTACAATAGCTGTCAGGCTAAAGCAACATAGTATGAATAATAAAGAAGCCATGGTGAAAACAAAAGGAAAGAACAATGTGATTATCAGTCACAGAGCAGCTCCCAACAAACCAGCAGAAGTTTATGAACAAATGAAAATAATTAGTCCAAACAGCTGACAGTGTCATTCCACAAGCATCAAGTTAATGTGGGTATTGTAGTGCACATGGACCCCTGCCAATTTCCTTAGAAAGCCTGAGTGATGGGGAGACTTGTGAGCATGTGTCATGTTGAGATGGCTGCTGTTCCAATTACATGTGAACTGAACCTCAGCTGGATTCAGCGTTGTACTCCTCAGTCTTAACTGGGTACTCCTTGTATTCCTCAACAGAAAACATGCTATTGAATAATATAAATAGAATAAGTATAAATGGAACAAGACCTTGTATTTCCATATTTAACTTTTTTAGTTGTTCTTACGCAGTATGAAAATGTGCTTAATTTTGTGTCAAAACCCCATGATCTAATAAAAATGGGCCAAACAACTCTGAAAAAACGTATCAGCTTCCCTTAACAGTTAAGAATGTTTTTCTTTCTCTTGTAAGTGCCTGTTTTGGAGATGCTGGTTTTGTTCCAACAGTGCCAATATATTCATGTGGCAGTAACAGTGATCATATAACACGTCAGGACAAATGCAAAGAAATGCAAATCTGTGTTGTAATTAGTTAACCTCATAAATCCTAAGGGTCCGTATGTGGCCCACATTTCAGTTTCTCACTCCTATAATGTATACAGGAAATCATATTAATTTAGTAGTCACTAAGGCCTGACTATTAAGCTTAAGTTTAAAGTTAAATCCCCCAGTAAAATGAAGATGCTCCATATGAATATAAGTATTGTCGTAGAGATTGTGAGTCAAGTGTAGATTTCCTGTGGCTTTGCTCCTTCCTTCTGAAGTTTCAGGTCTGTTCATTTGCATGTGCTGCACATTTTTTTCATAACAAGCCCAATAACCTTCTTATCAAAAGAAAAAAAAGTCCATTCCATCAATCCATTGCTTGGAATGGCATGCCATTCTGTTCTAGGCAATTTTGAACTGGTTTATTGGTTTCTTTTGTTATTACAGTTTATAAAAGGCAGCTGAAATATAAAGAAGAAATTTGAGTTATAAAGGTCTAATTGCATGAATATGTTCAAAAGAGTTGTACAAAGCATCAAAAGTCATGATTCTAAGTGCTGTAAATTGGCAAAGACTTTATCACTTTACCTTTCAATTTTTTCAATATTCTCAGTTTTCTCTTCAAATGAAAAAAGTGACATTAAATCTTGCCTGTATTTCAAGAATAAAAAATAAAAAACTAAGCTGTAAAATGTATTATTTTTTCTCTTGTGTTCAGACAGTGATCAGTGCTAAGTATTTTAAAGATTTTCTCAAAGTACCACTAAATAGTGAGCATTGTGGTGCTTCAGGTGCTGTCTTTGTTTATATTCTGGTACTATGAATCTATGAGATAATCAGACAACATGAAAAGAATCACTCCATGCTGCCATACCCTTGGCCTGTAATGTACACACAGACATACAGCAGAACACTTTAACAGTGCCTCAGATGTGCAGTATATGTGTATGTGTTTAGTAAAAATCACAAAAAATCTAAACTAAAAAGCATCCATTTCCCTGATACAATAAATAGATACTTGCAGGTCCTAGGTGACATTCTACTCCCACTCCATTCAAATTATTTTGTAAACAAGAAGGGAAAAGTTTTACTTCCATTTTGACAGGGAAAAAATTATTAAATATATGCTTAAGTAAACAAGCAATCTAAAAGGACTCAATGCACTTTGTGGATATTTAATTTCTTGCCATGACAAAATCCACATTTTGCTTCTTCGGTGTAGCACAAGAGCTATGATGCAAATTCACAGAACTAGTACTAAAGATACTATCCACCTATTAATAAATACATCTGCAAAACTTCTATCAGCCTGCTTAAACCATTCCAATTCTACAGTAAGGTGGTGCATATTAGTCGATGTAGTTTAGTTGGGAAGTAACTAAATACATTTCAGCTCCATGTCCTGAACTAATAGATTTTACCTTTAGGCTACTGTCCACACCTCTGACAGTCACTGAATAATCAGACCTGGGAAAATACACTATGATTTGCTGGAGCAGTGTTACAAATATGATATCTAGTGACTGTGACTTCTTACGTCTTACAGTTTCACACAATAAAATGTAATAGTTTCTTAGCATTAGCCTTTCTTGACATATGCCTATATAAACATTTATGAAGTCTTATTCCAACAAGATGTAAGCCCTTTCTAGCAGTGGCATGACATCAGAATTGACCAAAGCAGCCTTTGTTATTTTTATATAATGTCATACAGTAATCCTTTAAAAATGTTAATATGAATTTATGGCAGTTGTTAAAGACTTCTGTAGGTGTAACATAGTTTTGAACCCTACCAAGCTTTCTGCATAAAAGGCTATAAAGAGAGATTATAACAAGTGTAAGAGTGTCTCAGTTTGTGTGCTATAAAGTAAAGGTTAATTTGGTGTGTGTTTGTGTACCTTCGCAAACACACACAATACGAGGTCTCATACTGGAGGCCAGGAGAGGCCTGCTCTGCGATGCCACTGCCCTGCATTAATGATGAGCCAGTGAGACACTTGGTTTGTGTTTGCTGAGCTCCGTCAGCAGCTGTTGAGGCCTCCTCACTCAGCACAGCCCCTGTATGGTACGTATGGGGGGATGTCACCCCACAGACAGCTGTGCACCACTGTGTGGTGTGTAAGCAGTGGCGCTTTGAGGGTGCCACCGCGTGACAGGGAGGCGCTTTCATCTAATCCTCTTGGTGTAATCTGCACCTCCGTACCTCTAATTGATGACTACTCATCAAATACCTCCCTTTGGAAAATGAGAAACTTAAATATGTTTTTTTTCTCTCTCTCTCCTTCCCCTCACTCTTTGCTTGGTGTGCAATAAGAATTCTTAATGCCACAGATGGAGGGGGACGCACATTATGATGGAGGGGAGCGGCGGATCGAGTTTACTTTTTTTGATCTTCGCCTTTAATTGCGAGAGCAGGCAATAAAAAGGCCAAGCCTACTCCTGGTGTTCAATGGCAGATCATATTTAATGCAGTCATCTATAATACAGCATGCAGTGGAGCAAAGAGTGTTATGGACCATGGAAGAAATAAATGAGCTTGTTAAGACATTGCTTCTGTAAGATTTTCCAGTGGTTCAACACACCTGATTGTACAGCATTCATGACCGAACAACATCCAAAGCAATAAATATATCTTGGGAAGTGAAATCATATTAAATAAGGACAATATGTGTCTTATTTCACGTTTTGTGCAGAATTTACTGGTGAAAGGATAAGACAGTTTCTTTTGAAAAAATCACTTAAAAGTTTTAATTGCAGCACATCTACTGTACATATTATTGACATATCATTAACTGTCAGATTGACATGTCTTGCTCATCAGGCCACCAAGTACAGGCCACTAAGTCCTGCCATGAAAACAAAAGTTTGGCAAAAAATACACAACATTTACAAATATATATATATATATATATTTAGTCTTAACCAGTGGTAAACAATGTTCATAGACGGAATAAAGGTACTGCTAAAATATGTCAAGAGCATGCATGTACTCATTTGTATTTTTCTTTTTACTGTGCACTTTTCATTTTCACATTTACTTGCTTTTACTTGCAATTAATGTAATAAATTAATTGAAAAATCAAATTTACAATTTTTTTACATACCCCAACAAAGGTATTAATGGTGTTCCACGCTTGCGTCTTTAGTTTGGAACTACAGCTACAAAGACAGCATTGGAAACAAACTCTAAATCTCAGTAGTCACCAGAGGTGCCAGCATCATCAGAGGTGCGAGCTCCAAGTAGCAGCTGGTAGGCTGTGACTGGATATTCAGTATTTAGGGGGCTTTAAGGAAAGGGCCATCATGAATGGTTGGTTTATGAAAGTGCATCTAGTTTTTATTTTACAGTGTTGTTGAAATATTTTTGTAGATGTCTATTACACATAGAATATTTGACTATAAAATGAAATGGAGTAAAAGAAAAACTCTCAAAACTATCAAAATACTGTACTTATAACACTACTTAAGTACTGTAAAGTACTGTAGTGAAATTCATATTCTTTGTTCCTGTCCACTATGCCCTTACAAAAAATGTTCCGTTTTCCATGACAATACAGCAGTGTTCTTAAAACACCTGCATAAAATTAATTAAATTGCAGTAAACAGCATGTTGTTTACACAACATGATTAAAACATTACAAAAACATTACTAAAACTGCACTATATTGCAACATCCTGCAGCAAAATTGCATTTAAGGTTGCACTTAACTCAAATATGTTAAATCCAAATAAAATATTTAGTGATTAGTTTCTTTTGGACTGAAGCTTTTGGATAATGTGGCTAACAAGAATGGTTACACTTCACCACTAGCATCATGCAAACTTCTTGCCTACATCATCACATACTTGCCACGACTTTCACCAGGTTAAGCCATTTGCAGTAGACCTGTTTATGTGGTTTCAGCAGATAACCTACTTCTACAAAGGAGCAGCAGGTCCCACAGCTGAAAAACACCCGGAGCAGCGATATTAAAAGGAAGACATTTTTGTCCAGATTTCCCCATTTTTTAAGATTACAGCATTATACAGTGCCTAGTTTAAATTACCCAACAAGCTGATCTGCAGTCTCTGGTTTTAATTTGTGGGGTATTAGCTTCCAAAACTTCTTAGCTACATTAGCATTTTAGCTCTAAAACCATGAGAATAGTTTCAGGCACTGATGAGCTACACTAGGGTAGGGGTAGAAATTGTGCACATTTGATTTTTTTGTCCAAACTCTCTTTTAACCTGAGGCACTGAACCCTGTTCATGTTAGCATGATGAGGAGCATTGATGTCACTTATTCCATCAGATCTTCAACGATCAACTATTCTGTTTCGCCACCACAGAACAGAAGGTGGTGGTTGGCAAAACAAACGAACAAACAGAAATGAGAAATGGAGTGATGAAAGAGCAAACAACACATGCTACATGCCCCACAACCATAACAGTCTCTAAGTAGGTTACACTTTTAGTAACCTAATTTCCTTGGTGCTCCTGTTCTCGCCACAGTGCTCCAGCCCGGCTCAGAACTTTCCAAAGAGAAGAACCATCCAACTCCATCCAAACCAGGTATGCTAAAATGATAGAATAAAGCCATTTTCCAGCACATTCAGCATGCCCCCCAAACACTTCATTATAAAGAAAGATGATATTTAGTCAATCTATTGATGTTGCCTAACTAATTGTAAAACGGGGGGACTCAAAAGCAGATGTTGCATTTCAAAGCACTTGTGAGCAAGGAGACAGGTTATGATTTATGCTAAGATGCGTGGCTTCAAAGCACTGAATGAGGCTTCTAAACAAATTGAACAAGTCAAGCGTTATTCACCCAGGACCGAGAGTGTGCCTGGTGCATGCAGATCAGAGGCGCACGTCTGCCGCTTGTAATATCCCTCAATGGAAGAACAGGTCCTCTGGGAAGAGGCAGCAGATAGTGGTTAGCACTGAGTTCTGTGTGTGTGTGTGTGTGTGTGT
>JBBPCW010000133.1:22382728-22401268 GCA_037974425.1 Phenacogrammus interruptus | reverse complement strand
ACACACACACACACACACACACACACACACACACACACACACACACACACACACACACACACAGTTTGTATTCACCCTGTCTGCTTGAGGTGGAAGGAAATGCCAACATTGCTCTTCTCCAAGTGCTGAGAGCCACTCTTAAGAAGCTCCTTCATACTGGTGTCCAGTCTTTCTTGAACATTCACCACATTCAAAGGACTTTGTGTCCAGTAGAGGACAGCACCAAGGACTAAAAACATCATCATACATCCCACCAGAAGTTTCTTTCTCTGAGCACGCATGGTGGCCTATAGAACACAAAGACAGGGGTCATCTGGGAAACTACGCAATTTATCTCTATTACAGTACTTTTATTAAAATACTTATTGTGCATTTTAGATTGATAGGACACTGTTACCACCACTTTGCCATAAATGGGGTTGCCAGTTATTTACACACAAATACACTACCAAAAGTTTGGACACACCTTCTCACTCACCTTCTCAATGTTTTTTCTTTCTTTTTATTATTTTCTACATTTCAGATTAATACTGAAAACAAACTAAATGATGAAAGAACACATGGAATTATGCAGTAAACAAAAAACAGTTAAAAAAACAGAATATCTTTTGTAAAAAGGGAATGATGGACTGTTTCTTTTTACTTAGTTAAGTGGTTCTTGCCACATAGAACCGTAGAGTAGAACCGTAGTGGAACAGGATCACTAAGTGTGGACCAACCCGACCATCACAGCGGAAGATCCCAAACACATAAAGAAGGCAAGAAATTCCACTAATGAACTCTTGACGAAGAACACCTGTTCATTAAATACCATTCCAGGTCAATTCCTCATGAATCTAAGTGGAAAAAAAACCAAGAGTGTGCAAAGCTGTCAGAAGAGCATTAGGTGATGTTTCCAATATAAATCTACAGTATAGTCAGTAGAAAAACTAAATAAGGAAATCGCTGAATGAGAAGGTGTGTCCAAAGTTTTGACTGGTATTGTTTCAGTTTTTGTTCTTTGTGTCACACCATGGTCCTGATGTTATGTTGTTTAATTCCACTGTGTCTTTATAGATGGCTGTAAAGACAAATATTAGCTTGACTTTTAATTAAATTGTCATTTAAAGAGAAAGAGGCGACAACAACTATAAGCACACAAAGTGTTCCACCAAAGAACGGTTAAAGGTTGTGTGTATATATATATATATATGGAGAGAGAGAGAGAGAGAGAGAGAGAGAGAGAGAGAGTTATACTGAACTACACTATGCTGAAATATCCCTAAATAACAGTCAGTGAATTCCCCATTTTTAAACATTCTAAATCCACACAGACACGTTTTGTTTTTTCAAAAAGATTTTTTCCAAGATGAATATATTGTGTAAGCGCTGTTAAAGTTATAAAACATGGTCTACTATTCTGTCTATTTCGCCCTTATAAGTTTTCCTGGTGTGACAGAAATGTAGTGAATCGTTTTCGTACTGTGCAGCTACACCAAATCATTTTTTTCCCCTAAGAATCTGTCCAAGCCAAGAAAAAGCACTTTGAGAACGTCAGACAGTGTAAAGTAGTGAGTCAGGACCCATATGTTCAACATTTTCCACTGAAGTGGAAATAAAATCATAGACCTGATCATGACCTAGAAGAGCTCATAATGACCAAAAGTGCTTATTAAATTTATTACTTACCTTCAGAATAGTGCCCGGCTGCCTCCTCTGCCCGTCTTCGTTATAAAGCAATCAGCAGCTCTCCTAGGGAAAGGTGACGGCACCCGCGCATGCGTCTCACACTCATTATTTCTACAAACGTTTCCACGAGTTTCTTCCACCCCATTGTCTTCCCTGCAGAGGTATGGTGCAGGTGCTTGCTTTTCTATCACTTTCATTCATCTGTCCCGGCTTGCAGATTTTTCACGCAGAAGTGAACATGGACACCCATTTCAACTGATGGTTTTACGCATATTGTTGTGTCAAGTTAAAATAAAGATCTAAATGGCACTTACAAATGTTTATTTATCCACGAATAAATAGTTATTCGTGGATTCAGAAAATACATTCGGTTTCAATATTTCTCACCATAATTTCGTTCTGTTTGTGATGTGACAGACACGCACACAGCCCAGACGATTTCCTGGGCCTATTTACTTTTTTGACCAATTTGACTACATTCAGTGATGGATCCTGGATTTGCTTATCGCAACACTGAAGAAAAAAACCTGATTTTCTGGTTGGTTTGATGTCAGCGTAGATCTCTTAAAGGGCCCGTAGCATCATTACTACTGGGTGCACATCTGTTAAAGGAAAACAGAAAATATTCGGTGTTATGAGGAAAAGTGTGACATAAGTAAAATATATTTTTTTAATTAAACATTGAAATGTTTAAGCTGTGAAATGCTATTCATTATGAGACTACATTGCTTCTATTTTTATTGTAATATAAAACATGCATTTGGTGATAAAGGTGATAAACTCATTTATTTGTGATATTTTTACAAAGCATGAATAAAACTACACCAAATGTCACCTTATACTAATCAATAACTCATGACAAAGAAGAAAGGCCTCTTAGCCTTTAATGCACATTGTCTCATATATATATATAAAAGAATTCAGCTTTCCTACATTCAGTGGATTTGCTTCTATGGACTAGCTTCTTTTGTTAGTTAAGAATGGATGTGGGTAGGGTGATCATATCCATAACCCCAAAAAGAAGGACAACATGCTGCATTTCGTGAGGCTGTGAATAAAGGATTCTGGCGTTCTCCTCTCTACAGTATGTGTCATGTGTGATACATCATGCATTGTAGCCTGTGTAACAGAATAGGAAAACACATTCTTGGAGAGTGAAAAAGTGTTTGCTTACAGTATTTGTATTTATTTAACACACTGTGGTGTTCAAAACTGACCACTGAGTTCTGAGTGCCAAAAAGCATAACATTTGACACAGAGTAAAATGTAGTTGACACGGAGTAAATGTAAGAAACTGTGATATTTTTACAAAGCGTGAATTAAACAACACCAAATTTCACCTTAAACTAATAATGTCCCTGGTCCAAAATCTTCTTCTTAATGTTCTTTTTATGGCTGAAAGCTTTAAAGTGAGAAGTGAACTAAGGTTCTCTGGAGCTCCCTACCACAACCCATCAGACAATGTACAGACTTGGCAGCTTTCAGGTTTCTTCTGCTTATAGCCTATAACCACTGTTCTTTCACCCACATGCACATGTTCATCTGTTTCATTCATTTGTACTTACTTGTGTTGTTTCCCTATGTTTTTTTTATATACATTTTCAGTTTTATTGTATCCCCAATTCTATGTAGAGCATTTATGAGTACCTTTAAAAGTGCCCTATTATAATATGTATAATTATTATTTTTATTTTTATTATTATTGTTGTTAGTAGTAGTGCTATATGGAATAAGCCAAAAATCATAAAATGCTGCTAAAAGTTTCCATACCAGTAGAGAAAACAATGTTTTTAATGTTGGTTTTCATAAAGCTCAGTGTTTTAAATTCTGTAATAACGGCTGTTTTGGGGTATGCAGAAGCATCAATAACTCATGACAAAGAAGAAATGCTTTTTAGCCTTTAATGCAGCTTGGATGCTTTGCTGCTGCTTTTAGCTCACATTGTCTCACATTGTCTCACATGTATAAAAATGTATTCAGGTTTCTACTTCAGTGGATTTGCTTCTGTAGACTAGCATGCTAGCTTCTTTTGTTAGTTAAGAATGGATGTGGGTCAGCTCATAATTTTTTCCCTGTACCCCAAATTTGCTGAACACAAGTTTAGTGATAGAAGTTTGCTTCTTTAGTTTTGTACTGAAACTATAAGGCTGATGTTGCCAACAAGTAAGGGCCCATATTGTGCATTTTTCAGAAACTGGCGTCATACAGATATCTATGCAGTCACATGCATTCCCACTGTTTATTGCCTAGACACATTAACGGTTCATAGTAACACTTCTGTATTGTTGAACTCGATCATGGTCTTACAGTTGATGAATAAGACCGTGAGGCCTCTTTTCCTCTGTTTTTAATCAGCTGTTGCAAAAACATAGGCTTTACGCAACAGAAGGTGGACGCTTGGAAGGTTCTTTCAAAACAAGTACTGTAGTTCAGCTTTGAAACTACAAAGGTTACATTCATCTTAGAGACTTCTGAGTTTACAGTTTCAATGGGATTAGCCTCTGCCATCTTCCTTCTTTCTAACTAACCAATGAAAAAGTTTGTCAGCATGAGTTCCCCTTTTTAGTTATAGTTCCTCCCAAGGTTTCTTCCACCTTCTTTAGAGAGTTCTTGTTCTGCTGTGTGAAAAAAAAACTCGATGGATTTTTTTTCAAGCAGTTTTTATTGTCATTCAACTATATACACAGTGAAACGAAACGTCCGTGGTGCAACACAAGAACAGAGATGAACACCATAAGACCACAAGTGCACACAGAACAAAAGAGAGTACAAAAAAACACAAGCGCAACCATACAAGATTATATTTTCTGCAATCAACAATAGCTACAGTATACAATACAGTATTACAGGACTTTATTAATGTTAAAAAGGTCAGCTATCTTTTACTTCCCTTGAATACTTTTTGGAACAATCTGTTTTGTAGAGTTGCATAGTTATAAATGCTTCTAAATAATTGGTACACTCATGTGTACAAAACATTTAATGCCAAGATCTTTCATCCATTTAAAATGAAAAAAACAAAGTGGATCACAGGCTTACTCTATATTATTCCCAAAACTGCTTAGACATTTGGAGGGAAAATATTCTGTATCATCATTCTGTAGAGTACTTAAAATGAATAAAATCATTACGTAAAATGCACATTTATTACTTGTGGGACTAATAAAGGGTTATCTTATTTTATGTTAGCCTGGAACTCTTTCTTCTGGCATGAGTGAGATATAACATCACTTGGGCCTTTTCTGTAGTGGATGGGCCGGGACGTGATCTCAGAAATCTATCTTCTCACCACGTCTAATGGCGTATTTTGAGGCAAATATATTGATCTTCACGACTTTTCCTTTGGAGATTCTTGCCTCATCTTGAGGATTAGAACATTCTTCAGTGGGCGGGGTTTCAGAGGCACTCTTCCAATCAGAGTGCAGCACAACGGGATGCTCTGTGGACCTGCAAGTCTGAATGCAAACTGCACAAAGGAGGCCTCGACACGAAATACAGGCAAGGGTTTTATAACGGACACACTTCTGTAAATGATTTGCAGCATTCCTGAGCGACATTAAATATTTTCTTTGTATTACGTCATTGGTTCTCCTGGCTGCTTACGTGTATTTACGATCTCGACATGGAAACGAGCTCAGTCTTCCAAGCAGCAGCACGAGAAGATAACGACGAGCTTCACACGATTGAAATGAAGGCTTACAAAACAATTATTCACTGAAAACCACTAACAGGACTTCAGGTCGGTGGCTGACCTCCTTCACGTTGAAGAGAATTAGTCTATTCTGCTAGCATTTAACTATCGCATGTGGTATCAATAGTAGATACGTCAGTAGAAATGTGATTAAATGCAATGAAATACTCTCATGCCAAGGTAACCAATACGTCTTAATAGTCAGTGACGTATTGCCAGTCCTCCTCACTTTGGCATGTGCACGTGGAGCTAGCCCCCCTACTACTGTCTCAGGGCTGTGCCTTAAATTCACCGAGAACATGCAATGGATCTGTTCAAAGTTGTATCACACCTCCCACTTTACAGCTACATCACATTTAATGTTCTTTGTCTGTAGCTTTGCTTTTCATCCAGCTTATCGTGTGACAATGTGACTCAAGAAGCCAAGACGCAGCAGCAGCTGAAGCAAATACCAAGATTTGTCTGTCACCCAAGGTAACCAGCTTAAAGCACCCTTATCCACAACTAAAGCTTACATTAGCTCACCGGTAGCTTGGCTGCTCAGATTGTAGTAAGGCGATGCAGCAGGCAGACACAACTGAAGCATGGCTGCAAAACTCTTTTATAATAGTGACTCACTGGGGTAGCTGATGGCCTAGTGGTTAGAGAGTTTCCCCCTGCGATCAGAAGGTTGTGGGTTAGTATCTCAGGACTGCTAGTTGCACCACTGAGGTACCTTTGAGCACGGTACTGTCCTTGACTTTTTTAAATCACATGCACTTGTTAATCCTTGTAGAGAATTTTGGCCAGTGGTTTGCCCCCAATAGGAGATCTTAATGAATGCAGACCACTAATACAATCTTAGCCGCATCCCAAAACTGAACTGTGGACCGAGTTGAAACTCATGAAAAGTATGTAGTACACAAATATAAAAGTAACTAAGCACTTGAATCCCTGTCATATTACTCCACATCAATCAAGATACTTATGCATAAGGTCATGGCTATTAAAACACTTTTTTTTTTAAAGATAAAATATTACGTAGTGGATATGGCCATGAGCATGTGGCATACCAAGTTAGCAACAACATGGTTGTAATTCCAAGCCCAAGATGTAATTTCATGAAGAAAACTATGTTATAAAAAGGGGGCTGTAGAGAGGAATTTACTCCCATCCAGTGTCAGGGAAATCCAAAGTCATTTTATTTTCAGAAAATAATAAGAGATTATTGGAGTGAAAGTACTACTTATATTTCCAACCTTTGCAACTGTACGAGTAATGAAATGCTTTTCGGTAATTTTGCATTGTCTATATAAATGCGTTTTTATGACCACTATTAATGTTGCCGGTTTTACAGTTACAGTGGATTTATGTATTTGAAACTTTTGCACTGATAATTTGTATCTTTCGTGTTTTGATTTTATGGACCCCAGGGAGACTAGCAACCATTGCTGTGGAAGCTAATGGGGATCCAAATAAAACAATAAAACTACAGGCCAGTGGTTCAGGTGTTCGGTATAAGTAGAAGCTTCAGAGCATTTTTGCTGGGCCTGCACCCATCATTTTTGTTAAAGGATACATTGTAATGGTGTTCAAAAAAAAAAGGAGCTGTGTTTGTCAGCAAAACAGCAGCTGATTACAGGGAATTCCCAGGTCCATAACAAAACAGTGTTTATCAGTAAACATCTTTTTGTTTTGGTTTAATACCACAAGCAGTTAACAACACCTAGTCTTAGTCTTATGAGTACATCTACTACAAAGGTGTCGAAAACAGTACTACATGTGAGTCAAAACAGTCAAATGAGTCAAAAACAGTACTCAAAAATAAAAAAGTAAGAGATGAACCAGCAGTCACTCAAAAGTAGTAGCCGGATGACCTGAAGGCAGCTGGAAAAACATAAAGTAATAAAGTGTCGTCTCATTCTTAAACCCCACACAAATGTCCTCTGCAAAAACAAAATCACAGGAATGTATTTATACAAATTTCACTATTTTTGATGAATGTATTGGTCAGTGGCGCTCTTTGGTGATAATTCAGGTACTGGGTGAAAACATTAGTGGTGTGATATACTTTGGATACTGGATTTACTCTCAGAAGTCAAGAAGGGTGGATCTTTCAGCAAGACAACAACCCCAAAGTCCAATAAAAGACCCTCATTATCCTTTGGGAATTGGGAACAATTTGCCACAATGCTGCAAAAAAGCTAATTATTTCCTACCACTAATTACTTCCTCTCTCAATGTTCTCAGCAATGGCTTTGCAACAAAGTACTTATGTTTTTCATTTGGGGCATTTCATTGCAGTCTTGTAAAAATAAACAATGCATATAATTATTCCTCAAGTGTTCCTCAAAACGGTGTGGAGAGATTAGCATTTGTCTAATAGAAACTGTCCCTACAAGAGTGTTATTTGAAGGAGCGCATATTATTTACAGGTAGACAAAATTCTTCATTTCTGCTAGTCTCCCTACACTCCCCTGTTGTGTGCGGCAGTTTCCCTGGGGTATAAATATGGGTTTGTACACCAGTAAAATAAGAACTGAGGTTCTTATGAGATAAGAGTTTGTGGTCCTACACAGATTATAAAAGGGTTAAAAATATAGTCACTTAATAAAATACCAAGTAGAGATACCAATCAAAAAAAGATCACTTAAGTGTACGGCCCTCAGTGTGGAGAATGAGGGGCAAAGGAGAACCAAAGATCTCCAAAACTGCCCAGTTTAGCTGAATCTTCTGTCTCATGACACAAGAACTGAAAATATTTGAATTACCTCCATGGAAGAATACTTGCTTAGGGCAGCCCAACACCTCAAACTACGAATAAGAAATTGTTTATTTTCTTGAGGCATGCCAGTGAAATCTGAGGCTCACTGTATGTATAAATATAAAGCTAAATGATTATTGAAAATAAAAGGAAAACATGTTTCTCTTATACCTTTTGATAAATTCTCTTGTCAGTGTGGGAGTTTTGGGTGTGGTGTAGTGTTGACCAGGTTATTACTTGTGGACCTGGGTCCATGCTGTGAGCTACTTCTGCTTGAAGACTTAATGAAACATTTCCCAAAAGTGGACTAAACAAGATTAGCAGCCTGTCGTACTTTCTATTCTACATTATCAAGCAAGCTTCTACTGTAAGTAATTGCTATTCTAAATAATCTGCATTTCCAGAATGGGTTTTCACATCTTAAACACTTCTAAAATGGAGTAAAGTGGTGAAGGGACTGAAATAGACACTATGAGGGCAGTTCAGCCTCAGTTTGCTGGTGTTCCTCTAAAGAATGTTTCAGACATGCACAATAAAGGTTGTAAAGCTTTATAAGGCAGGTGTTTGCAGCTACAGGTTAGGACCTAACACACGTAATGATTAACTCTTATCTTATCCAAGTTGCCAGTGACCAAAAGGTATATCATTCTGTGTCTTGCTTTGTTTTTCCATGTGTGCAGTTGATTAGTTGTGTGTGAAAGGGTGGTGTTTTCATTGTTTTTCTTGTTCTTTTGTTTTTTCACTTGCATTCAAAACATTTATTCGTATTTAATGAAAAAAAAAAAGACCAGCAGAAGTAATATTTGTGGTAAAGAACTATAGGCCTACAGTGCTTATCCAGTTTAGTGTGGATCTCTGTATTATTTTTTTTTTTTTTAACATATTCTTTTAACCATTTCTCTGAAACACCACAGTTTCACACTGATGTAAAAAACTAGATTAACTTCAAGATGTTTCTTTTTTTTTATTTTATCCTAGTTGCATTTTAAACACACTCACATAGGCCTTATCAAAAGTATTTTAATTAGTAAACAATTGTATTTACTTATCTATAATATTCATATCCATCTAACTTACTGACCACAGCATATTGTGTACAGGGACTTCAATGACATTGCATTTAAATACATATACTTTAATATAAAGAGTTGGTCCAGCTTTCACATTTCTTGGAAGGTTTTTCCACAAGATTATGGAGTGTTCTAGTGGGAATTTGTGCAGGTCAGGCACCGATGATGGTTCCAATTCATCCCAAAGGTGTAGGATGGAATTTAGGGTCAGGGCTCTGTGTGGGCTGGTCAAGTTCCTCCACACCAAACTCACCCAACCATGTCTTTATGGAGCTTACTTAGAGCACTGGAACACAGTCATGCTGGAATAGTTTCTTCCCCAAACTGTATCCACAAAGTTGGAAGCATGGTGTTATCCAAAATGTCTTGGTATGCTGAAGCATTAAGATTGCCCTTCACTGAAAGTAAGGGACCACATGATTTCAGTAATTAAGTGGTTTGTCCCAGTACTTTTGTCCCTGTAAGCATATATAAGTTTTCTGAATCTGATTTAAAGATGTCAAAGGTTCTTTGGAGATGTCACTCATTTGGCATTTATATTCTAACACCGTTAAAACTTATATTCTACAAGCTTGCAAATAAAAAAAATCTTGAATCTTCATTACATTTTTAGAAGTCTTACCAGTTACAGAAAGACTTTGACAACACTGATGTCAGCTATGTTAACACTGATATCTGTTCATCAAGGCATCTTTTCTCTCTTATAGCTCCTCACTGTGGTGGCCAGGGTGACACAGGAGGTGTCATGAAGGTGCTGAATTCGAGATCAGCCTTCTACCTGGGTTTCCTGGTGGGCTCCTGCACGCTCTACTTCTTCCTTAGGCAGGTGTCATTTGAGCACAGCTTCAGACTGTGGCGTGGTGAACAGCAGGAGGACACTGAGCCGACGACTGATAACCACAACTGGAAGGTTGAAGGATCTGCTCTCATTAACTTGGATCACCCTCATCATACAGGTGCATCAATGCTGCCCTCTAGTGGCCCCTGCATGCAACATGAAAAACCAAAGTATTGATGATGAGGAAAAAGAGGTTACAAATGTTATGATTAAAATGTGATATTTATGACCATAACCTTTTTTATTCTTAAATTTGGAGAAACAGTATAAATATTTGGCCTTGTGTTAAACAATTAAAGCATAGGTAAACCAAATTAGATCAAGGAGATTAGAACTGTCAATCGCATGATCAAAGATTGGTTCAAAATGACCAGGTCTCTTCTGTTAAGAGACAGACCCTGATTTAGGTACATATTTAGGTGTATTTCTCACAAGTTGTTTTTTTTTGTTTACTCTGCAGTGACCGGTCACAGTGCCCATGTTGACCTCTGTTCACCGCTGAAAGTGCCTATGATGGACACACATCACACACACATATCCTAACATTATCAAGTTATTAAGTTATCTCTTCATGGCAGCAGTGTTTCCTAAAGGCAGTGGCCTATCTCTGCAAACATTGTACAGGAGTAGTTTGGAGTTTACTTGTTCTCCAGATTCCTCAGTTCTTAGTCCAATCAAAGATCTGTTTCGACTGCCTGATTGGGAACCTCATACAATATTAGGCGGGTGGTTTTAATGTTAGGGTTGTATTATACCAGTTTGTAGAACACAAGGCTTAAATCAGTGCAGTTGATTCTTTCAGACTCATTTACACAAGAATTGAATAGCTAGCGGAGGCCTGCTTTGCACGATTAATTACAGTCTTTGCATTGTTTTTGCTGCACTGCAATTCTAAATATACCTTTTTTTCTTGTAGAAGAGGACAGCCGTGTTGCAGATGAGCTCTATAAAAAGGTACGTATCCTGTGCTGGGTTATGACTGGTCCCAGCAACCTGCAATCAAAGGCCCGTCACGTGAAAGCGACATGGAGTCGTCACTGTAACACTGTGCTCTTCATGAGCTCTGTAGAGGACCGCAGCTTTCCTGCTGTAGGTCTTGGTACAGGTGAAGGTCGTGATCAACTTTACTGGAAGACCATCCGTGCCTTCCACTACGTTCTGAAGAACCACGGAGAGGACACAGACTGGTTCCTCAAAGCTGACGATGACACCTTTGTGGTGGTGGACAACCTGCGCTGGGTCCTGTCCAACTACTCCTCTGAGGAGCCGATCTACTTTGGCAAGCGCTTCAAGCCCTATGCCAAGCAGGGCTACATGAGTGGGGGTGCAGGATACGTGCTCAGTAAAGAGGCGCTACGGAGGTTCGTGGAAGGGTTTACCACCAAAGTCTGCACTCACACTACCTCAGTGGAGGACTTGGCCATGGGCCAGTGCTTGGAGAAGATGGGTGTGCAGGCTGGAGATTCTAGAGACACGCTGCACCGTGAAACATTTCATCCATTCATTCCTGAGCATCATCTCACTGGAAAGTTCTCCAAGAGCTTCTGGTACTGGAACTACTGCTACTATCCTATTGTAGAGGTGAGGCTTTGACTGGGTACTCAGGGTTATTGTTTACAATATAGCAAAAATGTACAATTACTACATGACATTTTTGCAGTGCACAAAACATATTAATGTGTATTCAGGCTAATAATAGCATAGTGTCATGTAGTAATTTATGGTGTCACATGAATGTAAACTCCAGTGAATTAGTTTTTATTGGATTTGTGGGCATAGCATGGTGTAGTAAAATGGATAAAACTGGATAGATGCTAATGTTCAATCTGCTCCTTGTTATTGGTTCTAATGTGGCAGTGTGACTCTGCTGGTTGTACAAGCTCTTTAGGTTTGATGCGACTCTTTTTGTATTGCCCATTGTTTTAGAAATCCTGAGGATGCCTACAATGTATTGTGAGATGATTTATCACAGTAATGGCAACACTGTCATATTGCCCACCCTGATTTTTTTTGGAAAGGGGTGTTCGACACTAATGAAAGTGTCACTCATCAGATGTTTAAAAAAACTCAATATCCTTGCAGTTTAAGTTATTGCTTTATACTCAAGGGAAATAAGCTCAGATACATTTGCCCTAGGCAGTCATCAATGGCATGTGTATGAATGTTTTACATTGCTTGTCCCTCAACTACAAAATGAGGGTTGGATAGAAGTGCACACATGTTCCACTGTTATTCCCCCACTGACACTCGGACAGATTATTTGGGAGGAGTAAAATGTCTGTATCATATTGGAGGTGTTTCATAGGGTGAGTGAGTAACTATCCTTGAGGAATGATCTGTCATTTCTCTGTTAAAGCTGTAGTCTCTCTATGATGAATGAAACATCTCATTGTCCTGAAACTGTCATTTTAGAATGAAGAGGAAAGGAATTACATACAGAAACACAGTGTATTGACAAATACAAAGTGTAAACAGCAATTGTTCCCTTTCCTGTGGTTAGGATGCTCTGTTTTATGATGAAGCTATTATCATCAGTGCTTTTGTGGAGCCTTGTCACCCTTTAAACTTCTTAAATGTTGTAAACAAAAGGAGTGTAAGCAGTGATTGGTAGCTTTCATATTTGTCAAATCTGTTATGTCTGCCACTGGAGTACTCGCATCAGTAAGAGACAGTATTTGTCTAGACTTATATTTCTGCCAAAACTTGGCCAATAGTGTGATTTGATGCAATTTTATGGGTAATTGTATTTCTTAATCTTATTTCCATAACTAGTACTTAATATTTGCTCACACCTTATATGAAAGATGTCTACATGATCCACAGTGTTACTGTTGGACAAAACCTTGCATCATTAATTGTGAAGCTTCTCAAGAGTAGGATCCTAATGTAAGGAGATTTTGGTTATTCTGGACTTTGTATTTGTAACTTATATTGGACCATTTATCATGAAATGTTGTCTGCATTAGGTGTTGATAAAGTAGCCAATTATTGGGGAATTTCATTGAGAATAGTGTGACAGGAAAAACACTGATGGTTTTGAAAATCTTTAAGGAAACCCTGCACAGCAAAGAAAAAAACTGATTTTTGACAGATGCAACACTCTTTTTACTTGAAGCCCTGAAAGCTAGATAATCTTATTTTGAATGAGAAAGTCCAATTAATTGGATGATAGTTGAAAGTGACCATTCTGTCATACGCAAACACACTACAGCACACAGTGTGAACAGCACGACATTCCACCTCTGCATTTAACCCATTCACCAAGGGCAGCCAGGAACACGGCGCCTAGGGAGCAGTATGTGGGGACAGTACTTTGCTCAGGGTACCTCAGCAGTTAGTAGCGGTCTTGGGATTCGAACCCGGACTTTCTGATCGCAGGGCGAATGCCCTAACCATTAGGCTACCAGCTGCCCGAATGTGTTTATGTTTAGTTATGTGTTTGTGTAATGCAACACCCATCACATACACTGTGTTGAGCGTTGGTGTCTTACTGTCAACCTCCTCTTTCACAGGGTCCCCAGTGCTGCTCTGATCTCGCTGTGTCGTTCCATTATGTGGACCCTGAGCTTATGTACACTCTAGAGTACTACACCTACCATCTGCGACCTTATGGCTACCAGCACCGCTACCTGCCTCCGGAGCCTTCCATCCTTAACACTGCCACCCAGACTGAGAAGACAGTGATGGCCACTGTGAAAATGTCTCAACCAGTAGCAGTGGAACCAAATGCATCCTACAGCCAGGCTGTGCCCGAGTTAGATGGACGTACAGAAATGCACACAGTAGCAAAGGCAACCCCAGAGAGAGAGCCAGCAGAAAACAGCACTGCTCCAAATCAGGAGAGTCAAAGATAGCCTGGAAGAGTCTGATTTGCTTGTGCTGTATGTGGGTGACGGGGAATGCACGCATGGACATTGTATTGAAAACAACACTGGCAGAAGGGCCATCTAGTAGCATTGTTGTAATACCCATTGTCTTTCTGACAATGAGTTTATATTACGTTCTTCCTGAGGTCTGTTCACCACCTATTTTATATTATTTACCCTGGTGGTCCAGAGAGAGCAAAGCTACTCATGAAATACTGTGTAAATGGTGATGCTCACTGTAGCTGGATATGCTGAATCCTCTTACACATGATTTACAAAAAGGCAAATATTTTTGTACTGAGAGACTGCAAACAGAGGAAACTGACCATACATTCTGTGAAATAAAATGTTTTTTAAGTAAAAGAAATCTCACTGACCAGCAAATTCTTGTGGCTGTTTTATCAGGAACACTATCTATATGGGTAAACTTTGCAGGTCTACAATTACAGTCATAAAAGCATATTATTCATGGCTTAGAATGGTTCACCCCTCAGATAATGTTGTCATCCGGTTACAATGATGGAGTGATAGATTAAAGTAACCTTAAACTTCCAAAAATGCCCCAGCATGGAAGCTAAAATGGCCAATCTTGTTTTTTTCTGTTTTGTACAGCCATGTCTCGTAAGAAATGTATTTTCCCCTTTGTAAAATAGAAACACTCTACATATTTATTTTCATATTTAATTGAAATTTGTTTAGTTTTCATTGTTTTGTGGTATTAGAAGTACTTTATTGAAGACCAAATTCTCTTGGGTCAGTGATGTTGGTGGCAGGCTGTCTCATCAGTTTTGTTTATTTATTTGTTTATTTATCTGAAGAATGATCAAATAAAATGGATTGAACATTGAATTGTAATTGGCAGAAAAATGACTATGTTCTGTATTAATGTTTTACTGTAAACTCAAGCTTAGTAATTCTGCACGTTGTTTTTATTTTTTCTTCTTAGTGTCATGTGTTGAACGGCTTGGTGCAGGTCATACAGGCTTGCCCTGTTGTAGAAAAGGGGTGTAGGCTCCAGGTTTATTGTGATCACTATAGAAACAATGTACCTCTCTTTGGGCTCCCTTGAACCTTTACATTTCATTCGTACCTGCTCTCACACATATATTTACAGTATGGTTTATAAGGGCTGTTCTACTTACTGGACCTTAAATGCTCATTTGGACAGCTTAAATAGGCTGTATGTACATGTAAGTAATGGAAGAAATGCAGGTTTAGAGTGCTTTAAACTGGTGCAGCAAATTAGAATGAAAGCACACCTGCCAGTAGCCAGCAAAAACGGTACACAGTGATGATCTACACAGTGGCCCATGTGTATTATAGACTAAAACTGTAGCAACAGAGTGACGACAAATAAAGGTCAAATATTTTTATTTACAAAAATGTTTTTTGTGTTTTTACATTCAAAAGCAAAAGTAACTGGTAAATAAATATACTCAAGTTCAGAGGGTATCTCAGGAGATCTATGTCTACTGGTATATACAATTTGCAGCTGCAGGAAAACAAATCATAAAAAATCATCTTTCTTTGATGAATTTGATTTTAACATTTATTTCAATTAAATGGGTTCTGCTCTTTTTTGTGCACCAAATTGTGGCATGAGAAGAAGTTGCTGTGACAAGAAAACAGACGGTCCAAGGAGCTTGAAGTAATGCATCTGCCTACAACCCACGACGAAATCTGAAAGAGAATAGGCTCATCAGTCTCCTCATAGAAGATTGCAGTTCTCCCCAGATGAGGACTTTCTGGCACGTTCCTATGAATGTGTCCATGTACATCACATCACATTAACCTGTTTTTCAACTGCGGTCAGTCATCATAGAGCAACAGCAATTTTAGTAAATACAATAAAAAAGATACATCTTGGATTTAGTTACAAGCTCATTTAGTAAAAATTAAAAACAAAAAAAAAACTTCAAAAATGTTTCATTTTCTCACATTGAAAGTTTCTTTATGCAACACCAAGAGTGATTCAGTCCTGGTCCTAGAGGCTGCCTTTCCCTGCACATTTCCTTGCTCTTAGCCACTTCAGCCCAAGAGAGGTAGGTTAATCAGTTGATCAGCTGGATCAGATCGGACTTTAAAACACTAAAGTACCCAGTCCAGGGGCCTCTCCTTGATCAGGGATGGAAAACACTGCCATACCTCCAAAAAGCTCTATTTGTACAGTAGTATTTATGGTTGGGGGTGAAAGTGAAGGATTGCAGAAGCACTAACCTCAGCCTGCACTTGTTAAAGAACAAGCCTCTGGTCTCTGGCTGCTCTCTCCTCCACGGACGGCCAGTGTCTGTCAATGTAAACAGTACATCTGAGTAGAACTGACACTGCGTCATTGAGGGTGTACAAAGTGCTGTCAAATGTAACCCTAAAATAAATCCTGACACGTGTCCACTCAGGCATGCTTCCTGGCAGGCATGAGATCATTCTGATTGATCATACCAACAGTCCATTTGAACCAAATGGGTTCTATCAGCAAACAAATGCAGTGCTCTATCAGACTGTGTATGATTGTGCTAAGTAAAAAAGGGCACACATTCAGTTTAGGCATATACTGTAAAAAAGTTACCATGAAAACTCCAGTAGTATTGTGAATCATAGCTCTTTAAAGCAGGGATTTAGGGCTGTAAGGAACGGTATTTCCTCAAGCCTTCACCTGCTCACATGCTTCCCTGAGTGAAACGGTCTGGATGGATCTTCTCATTGTCCACCATTAAGAATGTAAGATGCCTCATTAAAATAAAGTGCTGCCTCGCTACGTGTGGGGGGTTTAATTAAACTAGAAATTTTATGGTAACTTCAGAACAGTCATTGATCACCAGGAGTATGATCAACAGATGAAAACCGTGTTTGCTGTCATTTCACAGGACATTTTTGCAGTGTCTTAAAAATCTGTCATTTTTTAAATGTAATTTTAATTTTACATGTGCAATTATGTACATTTTCAATGATAATGACACTGTTGTAACTCTCATTTACATTTAAGAGGAAGCACAGTCAACCACAACCCTCACCAGCATCGCTGTTCCGTCGACCCATGAGCCCCACGAAGATGTCATGCATTTCTCCTGCAAGGGCGCACACACACACGCACACACTGTTGAGCGCATAGCAAAGAGGAATATGCAGAGATGGAATGAGAAAAGTAGGTGCTCTTACTTTTGCGTGGGGACGGCAGCTCGTCCGCGTCTGTGAGCGAAAAGGAGCAGGAGCTCGGTGAGACACAGCGGAGGGGTGGAAACAGTGCAGTTAATAAAGAGAAAACTAACTTACCTGCGCTCCTCCGCCCCATCAAACCCACAAAACTGTCGTAGTCGATGTCGTTATACCGCTTGAGGAAGTTACGCGTCGAGAGACGAAATCTGGGATCCTCCTGTGCACGGAAACGACCCCAAAACTGGGTTTAATGACACGATACTTATGAAGACAATCCTCAGAGAAAACCACTCAGGAAAAACGTGGATCACGTGACAAATGTAAAGCTTGTAGAGGAGTTTCAAATGCACACGTCATGTGATTATTATTGTGAGGATCTATAAAGTATTTTTTCTGCGTTGCACTTAGAATTGTTAGGGGGGGTTTTTGTTTTCAGGTCAAGTAAAATCAGTGAATGAATGGATAAATCAATGAATAAATAAATAAAGAGATAATTAAATAAATGTAGCTGAAATACTCACGTCTGAGACGGCTCTTTGCGTCTGCTCCTCTCCTTCCTGACAGCTTGACTGACCGAATCGAGCTTCCAGCACAAGAACCAGGAGCGCGAAAAGTAAAGCTCGATACATCCTCGCAGGTGTTCTGGAGGTGGAGGAATGAGGGGAGTGGTTGGTGGGGGGAAGCGGAGACATGTAAGTGAACTGCAGGAAAGACTGGATGGAGAGCAGACACTCCTCAGGAGAAAAAGGTCTAAACTTAACATCTACCAACGAGCAGTGCGTAAAGCATGATGGAACCAAATTACAGCAAAAAAGAGAGAAGAAGAATCCATCATAAACTCTTTAATGACGCGCAACTTTACACCATTCAAATTCTTTTGTTAGTTCAATTTCTTTTTGTCATAAAAACTTTTTTTGCGCGTCAGGATTTAGCAGTGGTGGATGAAATGGGTCTTGGTGAATGACATGAAGCTCCAGAATGCTCAGTGCATAAAAAAGTTCACTTCACGTCTTCCTTTTTTTAAACAGGTTAAGAGCTTACCTGGCCTGGTGAAATTTGCTCCTCGCAGGTAAGTGGGAAGAGTGGTGAGAGTCGAGCCGTGCTGGAGTGTCAGAGCAGAGAGAGACAGGGGTTTTCTCCCCTCGGATGGTTAAATGACAGACACATGCGCGTAAGTCCAATCAGACGATGCTCTGTAGGTGTGGTTTCAGGTTATGGAGCCCCCACATCTGAGATGACCACGCAGATGAGGATCCTGACATCATGGGCGCGAGACTTTCCTTAAAAGGAGAAAAGCACGGCGCATGCTTTGGAGCCCCTTTCGTCATTCAAAGATGGTCAGTATTAGCAGCAAATTGTCTAAAACAATTTAAGTGATGTAGAAGTGAGACATTAATTCCTCCTACAGAACTGCAACGACAATGGCATTGTTTGAGAACAACACACACACACACACACACACACACACACACACACACACACACACACACACACACACACACACACACACA
>JBBPCW010000133.1:22340560-22350772 GCA_037974425.1 Phenacogrammus interruptus | reverse complement strand
TTCGTGCTGTTCACACTGTGTGCAGTGGTGTGTTCACGTATGACCGAATGATCACTTTCACTTCACTTCACTTCACTCCATTAAAGGGAGTATTTAGCATACTGTAATAATGGGAATCTGCATGTGCAATTTATCTGCTTCAATAGAGAGTATAAATATACTAAAGGAAAACTAATAACACTGCCTGTGCTAAAAGGAAAGTATTCTGTACTAATCCAATTTCTTAGAAAGCAAATACTTAGTATGCTATATTTCAAGCATGCTACAAGTAACACTGAACACATTGTACTAAAAGGAATAAAGATACAGTGTACTAAAAAGAAAACTGTATTTAAAGGAATGCTGTGTACACTGAACTTAAGGGAATATTGAGCATACTTTACTAAAGGAACCATGCCTGCTGGGTATACTGAGGTGAAGGAAATACTGAAGGGAGTAGCTTACTTAAGGAACTATGCAGTGTACTTTACTTATTTCATTCCACAGCAGTGAATACTGAGTGTACTATAGGCTAATAAAAGGAATATTAAGCATACTGCATTTAAATGAACATTGTGTACACTAAATTAAATGATAAATATGGATTATGTTGTACTAAAGGGAATAATGCCCATGTCTTGCTTGGTACACTGTACAGAGCACCTGAACCGATTCTAAAGGTAATACTGAGTATGTTAGGCTAAAATGAATACTGAAGCGTATTGTCTTAATACATCATATATCAGACTGTACAATAGCAAACACTGAGCATACTGTACTCAAGTGTATAGTAATTGTAATGCACAAATGAAACAAACCTACTGAATATAGTGCACTGAAAGGAATGCTGATTGTAAGCTGTAGTTCAAAAGAATACCACCTTAAGTTAGGAAACAATAACAGATACTACAGTGCTCAAATGCAGTAATAAATGCAAATGCTCTTGACTAATACTGCCATTATGGTTGTTCATGCCTTGTGGGCATTGTAAAAAAGGCCTAGTCATGTGTAAATCACAGAAAAGTGAGTGCAGACACACAGCAGCTATCTGATTTTAGACCTTTAAACAGCCGTTTTGCAGTGACCATAATTGCTAGTCTACCCTTCCAGCTCAGTCAAGTGTGGTGCCTTAAGCTATCCGCTGCATATTTCTGCACTTCAAAATACAGGCTAGATCATGCATTTTTTAGCAGGTGACTTCTGTAAATAATTACACATTTAGCAGGGCAGCCTCATGTAGGTATGCAGGGCCTGGACAGACTTGTAGTAACAATTCCGGTGGCATCTTACAGTGCACCTTGCCTCTGTCTCATCATTTTGGGCATTTTTGACAGAAAGTCCTTGCTCTAAGTAAACAAACACCTGTGTTGAATTTGTTAACTTGGAGACCTGTCACTATTGCAGTGTAAAATGACTTCACCATCACAGTACAGAGACAATGTCTACTGAACTGTAGAAGAAGCCTGCTGCAGCATGGAGCATGACTGCTCTGTGTCTTGTCAGTTTATTTAGTATTAGTAAGCTGTGCACTGTCCAAACTGTGAATTCAGGAAGAATAGGGGAAAACATTCTAGAACAGGGTGAAAGAAGAACATTCTAGAGCTTCCCAGCAATTGCACATAAGCAGTGCACACCAGTTGGTGTTTGTTGGAGAACAGAAGTGGGTTGGTTAATGTGTTCCACTGAAAGGTTCCTAAGGGAACTAAAAGTGATTCACTTGTAGCATCAAAAAAAACTTTTTGGCACCTGCAGGGCTGCAGATGAAGCTCACCTTTGTTGTGAGCCTCCAGCTGCGAGAGAGAGTTGACGGCCACTTTACACAGTGAGCAATACAACAGCTTCTTGGCTTTGTCCTCCTCTGTTTCGGGGTTGCCGGAGGCGGCCACAGTTGCTGCAGGGGCTCCAGGTCCAGCCTGTTCCGGGTTGGTGGAGCCACAGCCAGGGGAGGAGGTGCTGGGAGGTGGGGGCAGAGGGGTGGCAGGGCTTAGCATGAGGGCTCCAGCAGAGGGACCAGGGGAGTCTGGGGTAGGAGAAGTGGATGCAGGCACTGGCCCCTGGCCCACCACAGGTCGGTTCAACTGAGGGCCAGGCTGCGTCTCATCTACAAAACAAAGCAAACAATACCATTATATCAAATGGTGCATTCTCTGTATAAAGGTTGAAGTTTTGTTTACTGCATTTCTGACAATAAAATGTGGACTGGAATGTAAGTGTTTCAAGTCTAAGTGTTTTTGCCAGTTTTTTCCCTTAAACCTCAGACCAGACTGGCCCTGAACACCTGCCAAGTCGCACACACCACAGAATTTATGGAGCATAAAAAACTGTGCTCAAAAATACCAGTCCATGAAGCACAACACTTACAACTTGCATAAAAATGTATTTCTGGTACATTACATGTGATGATTCCGGCTATAAAGTGCTCTTTTTAATTTGTGAGTACTAATGAAAGGGATACTCTTCAGTAAGTTGACACACAGAGCAGAGGAGTGGACCGAGTGATGTGGTTTCACCCTTCTGTGCCGAGGGAATGAAATGGAAAACAGACGGATGTTTTTTTCCCTGTACTGTGTTATTTTTGGGTGAGAAAGTGAAAGAGAACAAGCCCTTTTTTCCACCATTTTTGGGGGACCTAGAGGTCAACCCTGTTTTATTGTGAGAGTACACATACATACACTCAGGCCACGAGTGTACAGTATCTAAGCCTGTTTCAAATGAGACAAGCCCTCCTATGAGTAATGCCTCTGGCATTCGCCTGTTTGGGTGGAGTGCTGCAAAGACCCCCTAAATTTGGGTGGAAGAGTATTACAGAGTTCAGCCTGTCACTTACAGCAAAACCAGAAGGATATCTTTCCAACCAGAGGCCCTGGGGAACACATTCAGTCCCAGATTGTGGTCTTGTGGCCTCTATATTAAATGGAGGAATAGTAAGGACAAGGAACGTAAACAGACTTTAAACGCTCAATTCATTTTTAAGGATTACGTATGCTTTTATCATTTAACGCAAGGTTGGCTGCGAGCTCTTATACAAACTCTTACTCATGCAGTTTTTTTTTTTTTACTTTTATTCCCTTAGCACTGTTAAGCTGCACCATACATAACATTTTATGTAGCAGAAACACTCTGTTTGAACACGGAAATATCTTGTTTCTATAGTTGTCATTTTAGGTTCTGGGTGACAGGTGGAAAAGCAAGATTACAGCACTCATTCTGGACGCCCCCAACATCCATTTCTCTCTCTTGCTCAATGTCTCTCTATCTCTCCCTTCCTCTCTTTCTCTTTTTTCAGTTTGGAGAGCAGATGTGGGCCTGTATGGGTTCCAGGCGAAGATCAGCTGGATGAAAGTGCAGAATAAAGGGGAATGCCTCTGCGGGTAGATACAGGATGTTTGAACAAACAACCCTTATGGCCTATTATTCACAGTAATGACTATCTATACACACACAGTTCTGCACGCTTTGTCACACCAGAGGAGTGAATGCACAAACATATTCGTGGGTGAATGGATAGCTCTAGTTCTAAAATATGACTATTCACATACAAAGATGTTCAATATACAGTTTGACTACACACATACACTTAAATCTGTTTCAATGCATGAAGTTATAAAAGGATCCATATCCTACATTTTGTCATATATATTTTATTATTCCCTGAGGTTTACTATTCAGAAGATAATAAATGACCTTCCTTTTCCCTTCACAGTGTTTCACTGTGTCTGTTACATGACCTCTGTGTGTGTGGGAGGGTTAATTGTCCTAATCTGTATCATATATGTTTTATACAATCTGAGGGAGGAATTGTATATTTTGAAACCCTAACAATGATTGTATACAAACTTTTATACTGCTTGGTAGCAGTATAAAAACAGTAGCTTTTGGCTAACATGACCTCAGTCTATATTGCAATTATTATTATTATTACAGTATATTTCATTTTTTATATAGAACACTGGTGTATTTAATCATGTTGCTGTTTATTAAAAGCAATAAACTACTCAGTTGCCTAACAGTGGCCCTTGGCTTGTTGCTTTAATGAAGTCTCAAACTGACCTAATAATTACAGTTCTTCCCAAACTCATACACACCCATTCTCTTGTTACATACTCACATGAAGACTCACACACAAACCCAAATATGTTCTCTAAGCAAAACATCAAGTCTGTTGAAAAGCATTAGAGAGGTTGAGTGGCTGAACTGTGGAGTCTGCAGCGTGCATGCGGTTTGGGTTAAACTCTAGAAGAGTGAGTGGGGGCACTGTGAGTGCTATAGAGGTTCTCACGATCCTCTCAATGCTGAATCACTGCCATTCAAAACCATCCCTTGCTCACGCACTACACCAGGTGTCCTTTGAACATGTGCTGCACTCTGTCCTGCATACTTTACAGCATCCCTTCTTCCGCAGCACAAATATTTCACACTGAAATGAGTCAAGTCTTGCATAAACTACCAAAAACAGAACCACTATCCAAACACAGGCAAGCCGTATCATAAATATTTTAAGAGCGGGTTCAGGACACAACACTAAATATTATTTTCCACTGGCTTCAACCAGGCACAGAGAGCCAAAAGTGGGCATGGTATTTAATTGTAGCAGAATTGTTGTGGTTGAACTATGCAAACTACACAAATAAGGCAGTAAAACAGGATTTTTAAACCCTCTGCACATTTCCAAGAAGCATTTTGCTACATATTCCGCACTGACAAGAGTGACTGAATGTACTTAATTCAACCATGAACCTCATTTCAACATGGATAAAATCTAACGCATAATCACATAAAATGCCAAATTTATTTATTTACATGGACAGTATACACACATTTGAATCTAGTAAATTCTTTGCATCACAACTTTTTTATTTTTGATCCGATCCAAACTGAAAACCTAGTATGGGAGCTGATCAAGATACAAAGTGTCATTATCTCTGATTACTTAATATAAACTAATCACACACATTTTTTCCTATAAAAGGATTTAAAAATTTAAATGAACTTATACAGCTGCCAGTGTCCCAAGATGACACAGATTTATGGGTGTGTCACTTAATCTGCACATGCACAGAGGGGCACAGTAGTACATCTCGATGGGTAGCATGTTTCGACAGAACATATAATCGTGGTGCTATTTATCATAGTTATTTTATAATGCGTTATTTTTTACTTAGGCAATCCTCGCTGCCCCACATTTACCTGTAACGTCATTAAATTTGTCTCTGTGGATCTGTGAAATGCAGAAAATATAAAATATCAGTGTGACCTCAGAGGATACACAATGACCCGCTGGTTATTAAATAAAACATTAAATAAAATGCCTTTTCTTGTGATATTGTGATCCCTGACACCAATATAAAGGAATCTTATTTTAGCATCAATACATTTTGCATAATTTCTTGCTAGCCAACTGTTAGCAAAACACACTTCTGCCAAATCTAAAATGATTAATGCATAAGGTTGGGACTGTATTTTAGTACTGGAAGCAAAATGGTACCCTAAGACATCCCTAGTTGCTTCATAGCAGCAGACTGAACAGCAGCAGCATGGCCTGTGAATGTGTGACAGGTGTGTTAGAAGGGTCAGATAGGAGAGAGGGCCAAAAGCCACCCATTGCCCCACCCCTCATTAATCATTAACGATCCCTGAAACATAAGGCCCAATGAGCACTGCAGCTGATTAATTATGGAGAGGGATAATGTTGACACTCTATCTCTCTCTCTCTAATTCTGGCTTCTGCTCTGAACACTGAGTCATACACATGCCTAGACACACATCTCCTGTCCAGCAGCACCCGCTAGTTTACCAAACCATTCTTGTCATCTTTACAGACTCAGGGTGTTGTGGAGATGCTGCTTCTGTGGCTTCTGAGGTGCATGGTGACAGAAACAGTCAAGGAGATTTAGGAAAGCTTAGGGAAGGACTGCTAGGAGCTTATCATTTCTGTCACAAGAACATTTCGTAACTCTTTTTCTTTTTTTTACACCATTTAAAATGGCAGCTGCTCTTTACATTGTGTGAACATTTGATGTTGAATGGACCAGTAAAAAAGGTTTTAAAACATTACTCTTTGTTCTACATCATTTTCTCATTAATGAACATTATAGACAACTTTTAGAGATAGGTATGGAAGTGGTGGCCGGAGCTAATCACTGACGTCATAAGAAAACTTTGTAACTCCATTTCTTTCAGTTTATTTTTCCCAGAAAATGCCAAGTACCGATTCAACCCACTGTTCTGGGTAATGGGGGTGGGGGGGTTGTGGGCCATCCACAGAGAGCAAGAGGGTCAATTATAATCCTGTAATCTGTGGCAACTTGTGATCTTCTGATGATGATTGCACCTCTCAGGAGACCAAGAGTAATACATAGTTTAACTGCATCTCAGAACGTCAGCGGAACTTTTTATTGTGTAAAGATTCTGTGATGAATGGTCCGATAGAAATACTAGGAAGTGTGAGGAAATGGGTCCTGTTTTCCTATTTCCATTTCTATATTCAGGCTCTGCGCACTAACAAACTTTGGTTGTAACAGCTGGCCAGATGTGCCGTCTATGCAAGCATGGGATGTAATAGGCCATGGGATGTTTTTAAGACTGGTATTATTGGAACCCTTCATTAGGTAAAGAGGGATCGTAAAGGAGTGAAACCAAAATGGAGTAAACATGTCAAACCTCCAGCTCTCCCATCTAGATCCCTCTGGACTGACCCGGCCTCTTTCTCCCCAGGGCCTTAGCTTTGTCTGTGTCCAGGAAACAAGTTCTCGGTGTGGAGATAGATTCATTCGATTGGGTGTCCTGACAGCAGCTGAAACTCTACCCCTGTGGCGGTCTAGAAGGTGACTGTTCAGACCTGGGTATTGTCTTTCCTCCTGCTGGAAGAGGCTGGCTCCAATGAAGCATGAAAGCAAATCCTCAATAAATAATAACAGTTTTGAATCCAGCTCAGCATCACATGGGGCAGTTCTATTGAAGCGTGGGAATTCTCCCTCCCACTCCAGCTACACTCACACACTCTTGCAAGATGAACAAAAGGAACAAATGTGAAAAACCCACAAGTGAACATCTATAAAATGAACCCACATTACAGATAAAAGCAAGAAACCTGTAAGACTTAAATGATACTCACACAGGGTTATGGTTCTACACTAATTCAAGAGTTTTTTCATTGAACCTTCACTGCATCATGTGCAGGTTCAAGTTTAAGTTCTACATGATTGCACTAAAAAAAAATTCTTTAAAGTTTAATGTTCTAAAAGTGATTATTCTATGGCAGTGGTGACCAGTGTTCCTGGAGATCTACTGAGAGTCTATTTCCTGTCACACCTGCTCCACCAAATTCACTTCTTCAAAAGTCCTTAATTGGGTTGAAATTGATTCCTTTATTAGCTTTAAACTAAATTCTGCAGGAAAGTAGATCTCTAGGAGAAGAGCCGATGACCACTGTTTTATGACATTGTTCCAAAAAAGCCTTTATTATAAAGGGTGCAAGTGTGAGCTAATCAAGAAAACCTCAGTGAGCCACTAGATAATGCCCTCAAACCTTTATGACACACATCACACACTCCATTCTGTTCTACCCCCAGACACTGGGCTTCTAGCAGGCAGATGGGACTGCAGCTGTTGGCTCCCTTGGGGCTGTCAGCTTCACGAAAGATGTGCTGTGAAACTGGTAGAACAGAAAGCCATCAAAACAAAGAAACCGCTGAGAGATATGAGCTAACGGCCGATACACAGGAATTCTGGAAGTATGTGAGTGTTATGAGGGGGAGGGTCACAAGATCGAGGTTTGGACGGAAAAAGGCATTCTTTCACATGTATCTGGTTTCACATTTAGATCATGGGCCGGCTTGTTTTGGCTCCCTCCCACTAGAATTCCTCCTGGCCTTCATGAATATATGACTGCTTTCTATGTCTGAGTAAATCCCTGAGAGAGAGACATGGCTATCTGTTCAACCCTGGCCTCTCTCTACTCTTCTATACAGGAAAGACCACCAGCAGATCGTGGACAGGAAGAACAACATAGATAGCAGAGATTGTTATATAAAGCAGGATTTGTCTTGTCTGAACACACATGTACTCTAAGAAACTTGACAGAAGAAATATAGTAAAGTTGCCTCGGTACAGATTCCTTGCAGCAACCTAATCAGTTTCTTTCACCCTAAGATTCACTCAAATCTGTAGTGACAAGTAGGGTGAAGCTAAAAAGGGCAATCCAGCACTTGCTCACAACCTTTGGAAAATGTCAAGCAGCTTTGGGTGCTTCCCACTTTCCTAATGATTTGATCCAGCACTCAGTTGGTGATGGTGAGTGAATGGAAAGAGGAGTGTGAGGGCAGAAAGAAAGCTGGAGAGGGAAGGAGGTGATGAAATCCCTGGACCTGTCTGTTTATGTGAGGTTTTGATGATTTTCGCCATTATTTTTTTTAGCTCACATAAGGTTCAAATTTATGTCCAGGTTAAAGTCCACCAAGGCCCACAGGCCAGAATGAGAGAAACGCTTTATGTATGAAGTTCTTCAAGACATTCTTAAGAATTTAATGTGTGTATGTGTGTAATTATCCCCACCTTAATTCTTTTTTTTTTTTTTTATTGGAGCAGCATGTTGTCATATTTCACTAAACACATGTACTTTTATTAGAACGTTTGTTAGGATGTTGCTCAAAATTATTGGTTGAAAAAAAAAAATGAATGAAGTTTTCTTTATTGGTGTTTAAGATTTATTTTAAACTCACACATAGGGCTGACTCCACACCTTTCGGCAGGTGTTCCCAAACCGTACTGCACTGTCTGCAACATGAATACTGTTGCCATGTTTCTGCTTATGTTTTGAGATTGCAGTGAGGTCAGCAACACATTATCTACATTATCTGATCAGCCTAAAATTCCTATAGATAGGAATCTTGCCTGTGTTCATTAAACAAATTGCTCCTTCACCTTCACGCTAGATTGAAAATGTTACATTTTTGCCCGCCCAGTCATTTTTAAAAAGTATATCCTAATATACTGTCAATACAAAGTTTTACCATTCAGTCCATATGTACTACTGTTGCACCAATGGCTGTATAATACAAATCATATTGAGCAGACTACTGCAATGTTAAATAAAGCTATATCAGGTACAATATTCCCATGGAAATCTATTCTTAAGGATTTAGATTAGCAGATTATTAGTCCATTAAAGTAAGTGTTTAATAACCCACCTTGTATATTTATTAATTTTTTAATTGGTGCAACATGTAATTGTCACGGTCGCCTCGCCCTCCCCCCATAGATTCCGTTCCCCGTCCCCTGAGTATTAGTTTTGTCCATTTATTTTGTCCCTGGTGTCTCTGTGTTTTCCATGCTTTAGTTTCTGTCTCCATGCCTGTCTCAGTTAAATACCTGCCCGCATCCCAATCCACCTCCGTTTCTCCCTTCCTCCCTTCCTCCCTTCCTCCCTTTCGAGTCTCCGCGTTCTGTTTGTGTTACATCCCGTCCTTATTAGTTTCACCTGTTTTCAATCCCGTGCACTACTTAAACCCAGTCTGACCTCGAGTCGGCGTGTCTGTATTTGCTCTCCTTAGTGTGTGTGTGTGTTCCTCATTTTGTCTCATGTTGAAACGTATTCTGACCTTAATGTTTTCTGTTGTGTTCTTGTGTTTGCAGGCTCGTGCTTCATCCCTTTAGTTGGTGTTTGTGCCCCATTTGATCTGATTATCTGTATCACGTTTTGCTCTTGTCTGTTTTCCAGACATCCTGACTGTTTTGATTGTCCTGTTTTGAAGCCTAGCACGAGCCTTGCCTGTTTTGTTGTTCTGGTTTTATTTCTGTTTGTGTTTTTCTGTTTCTGTAATTTTGTTTTTGTGTTTATTAAACTGTTTGTTCATTTTCACTTAGCCCTGCATCCTCCCCCTTGCCTTACTCACACGCAGCATGACAGTAATCATGTTTTACAAAGCTGTGTACTTTTATTTTATAACTGTATTTTCTAATTCTAATTTTCTAATCACATTTATTTAGATGGGTTTGGTTGTGTTTTGTTCATAACTTGAAGTGAAGTGGGCCAAGTTGGAGACCAACTGACACACACAGGCACTGTTTTTGTTTTTGTTTTCAGCCCACTCAACCTGCCAGCTCCCAGCTAATCCTCCAGACTTTTGAACTGTTTTGCTCTTTCATTTTTTTTTTATTCACACACAACCTCCCTTACTCGTAAAACACCCCCCCACACACACACCCCACCCCCCACAACATGCCTCCACCCCA
>JBBPCW010000133.1:22327189-22340460 GCA_037974425.1 Phenacogrammus interruptus | reverse complement strand
ACCCCCCACAACATGCCCCCACCCCACAACACCCCCCCACCCCACACCACCCCGCTGCCCACTATTCCCTCATCCCATCATTCCCAGTCAGCCCCTATCAGTCCTACAGTTTATTTTGAATCGGAGACAAATGGCTTTCTAATACCCACTCATCCCACCCATGGTGTCATAAGCACTTCAGCTGGTCCCGCTTAATAAAGACACAAAAGTAGTGCCATGGTACTGCAGCACCGTGCAAGTCACTCCAAATACATGAGATCAGCCTCTAAAAGAGGACCGATATTTGAGGCCTTCGCCCTGACCTCTTTCAAGGATTTCTGAACCACAACCGAAGATTGCTCTGTCTATTAGCAGCCTTGCTGTACTATTTCCTGGGATAAGTTGCTGCAGAGCAGGGCCTGAAACTAGTGCACTGAAAAAAGCAGCAGCTCTAAAGACAAAAGTCAGACCACACGCATTGAGGAGATATTAAAGAGTGGCTTGTTAATGTGTTGTTGTTTTAATTTTAAGTTCACATAAAAAAAAAGAATCGGCAGAAACAAAGTGATTGTCCACCCATGGATTTGTTATATCTGAAATGGTTACTATATATAAAGACAACAAAACCTTTTTTCTTTAATAAGATTATTTTTGTAAATACAGTTACTTCAATCTCTTACTTTATTTTAGGTCATTTATGACACAAAACAAACACACAAGTCTGATTATAGTTATTATAATCATTTTGTGTGTAAGTAGCCTATATTAAATCAAGGTCAGGGTTCAGGTAACTTGTTTCATGTACGGCAAACGTCATTCACAAAAAAATATGCTAAAAATTAGATGGAAGTGTCTGATAGTAGTGCAAGCCACATTTACTATTTGAGATTTATTTATTAACAATAATATAACCCTAAATATCTTACAATTAGAGACAGAGAATGTGCATATGTATAGATTTTGACCAGAAATATGCATCTATGGTTCTGATTCCATGCGTAATATTAAGACTAAATCTGTTGATTTTATGTAAATAATGAGTTTCCTCTTTTAGAAAGCAGACTTAGTCCATGAAGGCCTAATTTAAACATTTTGAATCTCACATTGTTGAGACTCCCTGTAGTATTCTGCAGGGAAACAAAACTGTAAACGTTTTTTTCCACATTCTTAATGTAAGCATTTTACATCTTATTAATCCAGAGCACAATAGTTTTTGTCAGTGATTTTGGTGTATGCGTTTTAAATTCTGACCTGATTTGCTGGAGTCAGCGTCGGTGATGGGCGGCGGGGCGCCTGTTGGTGAGGGTGAGGAGGTGGGTCCAGGGGGAGGTTTGTCACTTTCCTGTGGACGAGTCTTGGAGGTCTCGATGCCTTTGACTCTCCTGGCATGGCGATTCCCCTTGTAGTGGGCTTCTGCCTGACTCTGAAAAGAACAAGATGCTTTCAGGACACTTTTCGGAGATTCCCAATGGATTCATGTCACATGTTCATGTCACTTGTCATTTACATTTACGGCATTTATCAGACGCTTTTATCCAAAGCGACTTCCAATCCCTAATTACAGGGGACAGTCTCCCTGGAGCAAATTGGGGTTAAGGGTCTTGCTCAGGAACCCATTGGTGGTGTGCTGGGGGTAGGATTAGAACCCATGACCTCTTGGTCTAGAGGCAAGTATCCTACCCACTGCGCCACCACCACCCCGTGGTCAACATTTCAACAGTGCTTGTCACTTTATTAGACACGCCTACCTCATTAAAGATGATAGTTCATAGCACAACTGGTGTTAGTCATCCACTAGCCCTTCATCTGTGGTTAGGTTCTAACCACAACGGACTGGACAGAGATCCTGTCCATTGCGGAAAAGATAATTCTGCACAGATGGGCCACAGTCAGTAACTACCTCATAAAATGGCAAGTGTACCTAATTATAGCAGCTACTGAATAATATGCTTTAAGATTATAACTAAAAAACAACAAGGGATACCTTGCTCAGATGTGTTAGCAGCTGGAAACAACAAAACAATCCACCTGCTCAGTGCTGGTGTAGGATGTAGTACCGTAATAAACGACAGAATAAGTAAATACTCATTAACAACCCATTCATTACAAGGCAAGAAAATACACCGGCCGCAGTCATGATGTCATACTACAGTGACACAGTACACCAACTTGGCTACAGCAGACCACAGTGAACCCTACTTAAATAATGCCTGCCAGACTTTTGAGTGCCATTCTATATCCACTGGGGACTGCAGACCAGCAGACTGCAGGCAGCTTACTCTTGCACCCATTCTGCACTCAACACAGTGATATGAACATGGTGATATTACTGGCCTAAGCACTGGGGTTCTGGGGACCAGTCACATACGAGACTGGACATCCTGTCATCCTGTTCTAGCACTCTAGCTCAACAGGGTATGCAAGGACTGTCATGTTATTAGTAGGATTATGAGATACATACCTACATAACAGAAGCCAAGAGCAAACACATATCTAAATTACACTCCACTGGCACAACATCCTTCACTTTGTTTAGTCCTTCTTCATCATGGTATAAATATTTGCTCACATGGACCAGGGCTATATAACATCCTTATTGGTTGTTCAGATTGCAGGGTTTTTTCAGGGTTTTTTTTTTTGTTTTTACAAAAAAAACTGCCAGACCCTCACACTTTTAAGGGCTGGGCCAGGGCTTCAAATATACATATATATATAATATAATGTAATACAGTGGGTATGGAAAGTATTCGACCCACTTACATTTTTCACTCTGTTATATTGCAGCCATTTGCTAAAATCATTTAAGTTATTTGTTTTTCCTCATTAATGTAAACACAGCACCCCATATTGACAGAAAAACACAGAATTGTTGACATTTGTGCAGATGTATTAAAAAAAGAAAAACCTGAATATCACATGTTAAGTATTGCTGTGACACTTATATTTAACTCGGGTGCTGTCCATTTCTTCTGATCATCCTTGAGATAGTTCTACACCTTCATTTGAGTCCAGCTGTGTTTGATTATACTGATTGGACTTGATTAGGAAAGCCACACACCTGTCTATAAAAACCTTACAGCTCACAATGTATGTCAGAGCAAATGAGAATCACGAGGTCAAATGAACTGCCTGAAGAGCTCAGAGACAGATTTGTGGCAAGGCACAGATCTGGCCAAGGTTACAAAAATATCTGCTGCACTTTGGGTTCCTAAGAGCACAGTGGCCTCCATAATCCTTAACTGGAAGACTAGGGATGACCAGAACCCTTCCTAGAGCTGGCCGTCTGGCCAAACTGAGATATTGGGGGAGAAGAGCCTTGGTGAGAGAGGTAAAGAAGAACCCACAGATCACTGTGGCTGAGCTCCAGACATGCAGTTGGGAGAAAGTTGTAGAAAGTCACTACACTTTATGGCAGAGTGGCCTGACGGAAGCCTCTCCTTGGCACAGTATGTGTGGAGAAAACCAGGCACTGCTCATCACCTGTCCAATACAGTCCCAACAGTGAAGCATGGTGGTGGCAGCATCATGCTTTCAGGGTGTTTTGCAGCTGCAGGGACAGGACGACTGCTTGCAATCGAGGAAAATATGAATGTTGCCAAGTACAGGGATATCCTGGACGAAAACCTTCTCCAAAGTGCTCAGGACCTTAGACTGGGCCAAAGGTTTACCTTCCAACAAGACCAAGACCCTACGCACACAGCTAAAATAACAAAGGAGTGGCTTCAGAACACCTCCGCGACTTTTATTGAATGGCCCAGTCAGAGCCCTGACTTAAACCCAATTGAGCATCTCTGGAGAGACCAAAAAATAGCTGTCCACCAACATTTACCATCCAACCTGACAGAACTGGAGAAGACCTACAAGGAGGAATGGCAGAGGACCCCAAATCCAGGTATGAAAAACTTGTTTCATCTTTCCCAAAAAGACTCGTGGCTGTATTAGATCAAAAGGGTGCTTCTACTAAATATTGAGCAAAGGGTCTGAATATTTAGGACCATGTGATATTTCAGTTTTTCTTTTTTAATAAATCTGCACAAATGTCAACAATTCTGGGTTTTTCTGTCAATATGGGGTGCTGTGTGTACATTAATGAGGAAAAAACTTAAATGATTTTAGCAAATGGCTGCAATATAACAAAGAGTGAAAAATTCAAGGGTGTCTGAAAACTTTCCGTACCCACTGTATATAATATAATATAATAATAATATTGTCTTGGAAGACACATTGGTCTGAGAATGGTACCAGGTAATGCTACATGTCTGGCTAACTCAGGCTGTGGTCCATGGAAAAAGAGAGGCACAGATGGACAGGAAAGCAGACTATTATGTCCTTAATCTTCAGGAACACCCCTGTGGTGCAGGATGGTACACTCTGCTCATCCATCATACTGTTGACTCGACCTCTGGTGGGCACACAATGTAGATGCTTCCAGAAATGCACATGTAAGACCATAGTCCAAGGTCTACATCATTGTTATGGAGCTCGACAAAGGGCACAGAACTCACAGAACTTTCTGGGCCAATAATAATCACCAATCATTATTATCTTGCATGTATCTATGTATAGTATGTTGCATGTACAGTCTTGTTTTGCAGATAGAAATAACCACCAGAATAGAAATTTAATTCTTCACCTAATGATTTAATTACATCAGAATAGTACAGCTAGATATTAAATAAATTTTAAATGACCACTATTGTCAATCATTGTAAACATTTACCTACCTAGCAATCACATAAATGGCTGCTCACAATGGTACGAGAATGTAACATGTTCCTATTATTAGTTTAGCAGTTGGATTCCTAGGTAATAGACAATTCAGTCTCCAGTATTTTGGGTGTGGGATGATGGTGTTATTTGCTATGCTTTCCTCTGCCTTCAGTTTGAAATGAATGCAAAAGCCTGCTTCTAATGAATACACATACATCAGTGTGCAAGTTATTGGTAGTGAACATCAGAAGTAGCTCCCATATCAGAACAGTAATCTCATTTTAATAATTCATTATTTTAATGAATAATTTAATGTATAATAACATTTTAAAATTTAGTGGCAATTAATACCCTTGCCACCCACATACCTATATGTCCACTTTGGACACATTAGCTAGACATTAGCCAGCAGCGGTTCATGGCAAGAAGCATAGCCCACTGCAGAATCCAGCCTATCAGGACGGTGCTGATGATTATTAAGAGGCAGGATTATCTCCAGTCATTCTCCCAGAAGAGCTGAGAGTTGATGACAGCTGCTGCAGGCATGGAGTGGCACAGCGAGAATGAATGCCCAGCACTGGCGCACAACTGAATGCAGAAAAACACAGGGGGAAAATATGCTTTGAATTTACTTGACTTGGTTCTCAGCTTGGTTCTCATATGATTCCAGAAAAAAATGAATCCATTGTATGGTTCTTTAGGGATCCAGTAGTGGTTAAAAAAAAAAAAATCCTTTTTACCTTTATCCTGTGTGTATGTACACTGGTTCCACATTATACAACCACATAATTTTGTCCTTAATGTTGATTAATGTTGGGAATAGTTGATGTAATATATTTTATTCATGTGAAATAACGTACATGTCTGAATCTGGTCCATTCCAAGTACAATTGTTTTCTCAGTGGTGTGGCCCTGTGGCAAAAGAGCAGACTGCTGTGGCTAACAGGCTAACGTCAGCAGAGAGACCCACGGCACGGAAGTTCGAAGATCAGAGCAAACACAGACATGTGGCAATGTGGTAGCACAGATGCTGGGAGACTTGAAGCAGAGAACAGAGGAAGGGCTGACCCGGGCCCACCTCTATGGCAGCAGCAGACAGACACATTGCGGGGACAAGACGGGCTGACTGTGGGCTGTAATTGGTGGTGACAGAGCCTTATATAGCTGGTGGTCTGTAATCAAAGCCCTTGGGGGACTTTAAGGAGTTGCCTGTCTAAAGCTGTGAGATCAGAACAGAGGTCACTGAATAAGAGCTAGGTCACTGCTTAGCAAGCCCACATCTCTAGGATCAAGGAGGACTTAGAAGAAGCTCTACGACTCTCCATGACACCAGCAGACGTGTACACTCACTTAACCCCTGCCAAAAAGCCACAAATAACATGCTCAAGTCCAGGTGCTGAGTATGTGTTACAAAGCAGACAAGGTCACTGATGGTCAAAATAAATGTCAGAAGGAGAAAATAGGCCGATAAGCTAAAAACGGATTGAAAAAGACATCATATAATGATTACCATGGATGCTTTTACCAAGAATTACCGACATGGCATTCATTGTTACCACATGTCATGTGCAAATAATAAACACTGAATTCTGCTGATTTTTCCCATAACTATGGAGCCACTACTTGGTGTAAAAATAAAGCTTTTCAAATGATTCTTGGCTTTAATGGTTCTAGGAAAACCATTTCATTAGAAAAGAACCTTTTCATTATCTGATATTTTACATTGGAAATAGGTTCTCCACACAGACACAGCTCATTAAAAAGACTATTCCTCAAAGAACAATCCACTGAAAGGTTCTTTAGGAAAGCAAATGTTGGTTTTCTATGGCATCACTCAAAGGTGGTCTTTTTGGTACTGTAGAGAACTGGATCTCAAATAAGTTCTCAGGTTCTGGTTTCCACCCAACTGGCAACATGCACGGTTAGAACAAAACTGTGGACCATCTGAAGGTCCCTGAGATCTGTTTTGTGATCCACTGCTTTAGAGGATCTGGATGCACCTGGGAGGAAATTAATTTGAAAGCGAATTATGGTCACAGCTCATGAAATTCATGGACCACTGGCTTAAGCATTCCTCCTCAAGGACAAATGAGGACACTTTTTCATACAGAAACGTACTATAGTGTTCTGCAGGCATGGATTACTGTTTCTCTTGGCCACGTGTGACAGATGAAATCACTAAATACAGCCAATAGACTAAGATGGCAGCAGGGGGAGCAGCAGTCACAGTCATTTTAGAGCTTGGTATAAACCCTTCTGTGGGGTAAAGCTCCTCTAGTGACAGAGAGTGATGGGCCCAGGGACTGACAAGCAATAAGCCTCAAGGGAGGGTGACTGCAGCTTTAAAGCCAAGGGTTGTGGGGGGTGGGGGTAGGGGTATTCGAGACACGCATTCAACCCCATCCTGCAGCAAACACTGGCACAATGCAGTGACATCACTCTCCTGCAGCACGGCAAGGTTATACCTCCATCTCACGTGAGAGAATGGGCAGGGAGGGGGGCGAGAGACAGAGAGGACACTAGAGGTTGCTGCCTTGCGACAGCACAGCAACACAGCTCCAACAAAGCCCCCAGCCTCCAGCTTGATGAATGCAGCTTGTGATAAATACTGGCAGTCAATCTGCAGCTTTATTTTTCCCACAGTAAATATGCTCCCTTATCAGAGAAGGGGGATTAGGAATATATGAATCCATAATGAGGCGTGAAATGACAGTGGCATGGGGCGAGCGGACAGACTTTTTGAAGGGAATCAATGCGACGCTCTCATCAGGAGGCGCTGCTGTGAGGAAGTGCTGCATTCACACCAAGCATCCAATTCATGACATCCAGGAATTATAACATGATCTTCTATAACAGCAGCTGAAATGTTCTGGCATGGCTAATGCTGCATGATAGATGCGTCAGGGTCTCCAGCACATCAGCAGTAGGTGCTTTGATGTTGTGCAGAATCTTTGCCTCCTGTTGACTGGATATCCATCTGTCTCTGTCTGCCCTGTGTACCGATGAAACAGTACTCCAATCGCTAAGCGTCACAAACAAAGCAGCATCCATGTGTGCGACCGTAACTGTGTATGCATTCCTGCAGGGAGGCACTGAGCACGCTGAGGGTGTTGAAATGATGGTGGTCTGGTGGTGTCATTATAGAGCAGCTGCTGGTGTCAGAGATGTCCACTAAGAGGTGAAGTGCTTAGTGTTTTATTGTTCAGCACGTGTCAATATTTACGAGGGTGCTGTGTGTCAAACTGGTTTGACTAGCAGGTCACGAGCCAAGTTATAAACAGAGAGCTTCTTCAAACAACAGTCAGAGTAGATTTCACAGCTAGGGTAACTACAACATCGTACCAACAAAAGAAAGTAAAATGAGGCAGTGATGCACTGAAATCGCCTGATTCAAGCCCTGGATGTTTTAATTTTTTTTACCATTTTCAGGTAAACTGTTTGGTGCCCGAAATTTAAATGGTTCTTTAAATGCTATTTCACCTATATTTAGAAACCCAAAATGTTAAAGCAAATATCAGGTCTGGAAAAAGAGACACTTACTTTTAAAGCCATTGTAAGATGGGTAGTCTCAGCGAGTCTTCTCATAAATCATTTGTTACTACTTTGGCCCCATAGCTACTTTACAGGCCTCCACAAGCAGACCAAAAATTCTCTGCTCCAACCCTCGTTTCTCAGTGTCGGTGGCCTGGGCTCAAAGTGGGCCATACATCTGCTGAGTGGAAGCTTGAGATTACAGCCTTTCCACCAAGAACACCACATTCTACCCATGATTACAGTGCTGCTCCATAAAAATAGCGCAGGATTGCGGGGCACTCCCAGGATTCGTTCACTAACTAGCCCCATGCACTGTGCACTGCCTATCACAGCTGCCACCTGAACTCAGCAACAGAATATTCCAGGCTCCGGTTTCTCTTTAACAAGCAAAACCACTGAAATGCTATTCAATTTACGGTTCACAGATATGATAGCTGCTCTCATAGTCCTCTTTGAAAGAAGACAGAGTGTCCTGACAATCTCTTTTGTTGAAAATGAAGGCTTCTCCTTTTTAAAAACACATTTGTATGCTTGGCTGAAATTACTTGGCTGAATTACTGTCCACCCCCACAAGATCTTAATCAATGTTGCATGATAGGGACTTTAAAAAGCCCCCTGAAATCAAAAGGAGGAAAAATAAAATCCTATTTCATGCTCCGAGGCCTCCCCAGCAACATAGAAATGTTATGCAGATACATACCGCAGCTGCACGGAGGTGGATTTACAGTGTTCTACTTCTGGACTGAAAAGCAGGATCAAAAAGATTCCGCAGCAGCCCGAACAGAACACCCTTCATGCATACGAAACACATGCCTAATAATGCCACATGCAAGCACTCAGAATCGTAACTATAACAAACACAGGCTCCTCTCCAGTGAGCTCAAACCGAACATTCAGAAAGTGATCAGACACAGGGACAAGCCAGTGAAGTGGCATCAGACAGAAAGCGCACCTCTGAGTTGAATCGAATCTGGCAGACGTTACAGGAGATGATGGGCCGCTTGGTCTTGACCAACGGGACTCCGAAGGTGTGGTTGATCACTGCCTTCTGAACAGGATCCATCTAGAATAAATAGAGGAAAAGAGAAGGTGTGAGAGAGCGGGGGACAGGAAAAGAGAAAGCAGTGAAACTGAACTCTTGTATACAGAAGCAGCTTCCATGAGCCAGACAAGGCCATTAATCATGTTGATGGAGTGATCTAAATGGCCTGCAGGTTACAGCTCAGTCTGTAGCGCAGGGTCGGGTTGAGAAAAAGGGTTAAGCTACTATAAGGGACAACGTCAGCCCAACTTCTCATGTACCGTATGCCCTTGTATGGTTTACAGAGTATCGACAACTTGGCTAATTAACAAAGACAACCTAACTAATTCACCGTTAATACAGAGCAGGCCCCCCACCACCCCACATTAGATAATAGGAGAATTAGCAATTAGCATGCACACAGACACCAATTTATCAGTATCTTAGGCAGCACATGCTGATAATCAGGCCTGGATTTTACCACATACTCAGGCAAGAGCAATCTCTTCCAATTTGATAATAGAAAAATGAAATTTCCATAACGGATTGTTCATGGCACCGATCTCCAGAAGAACATATCATAAATTGCTTCACCCAGAGATGAGTTTGCTCCTGGCAGTAAACAGCACTGCTCTTGAAGGATAGCGCTGCACTAACTGTTTTGTCAGACATTCTCCTAGAGTGGTGTATCCAGTGACATCACCCTAATTGTTTCAGCTGAGGTGTCCATCACCTCAGGCGTGGAATAAATTTAACTGGTTGGCTTAAGAATGTCAAAACAAGTTCCATACACACAAAGGAACCCTGTTTTGAGGTATTTGTTTATATTTCCGGTGATTATCATTACCGGGACTTGCCTTATTGGTCCTTTGTGTTATACGCTTATATATTGATTTTGGCTTTTGTTTCAAAACATTAAATGTCACTTCAATTGCTTTGATCTGTATTAAAACATTTGTAAAAAGTTACATTAAATTCTTTGTCGTTTTGGATCCTTTCAACTGGTCATTTCATTTTTACACAATGTAAAATTATTGCTTTGTTAAAATGATGTAGAAAAACAAAAACTGAAAAGAAAATGGACACACAAGGTCTTCTTTGGAGAGTGACAATATGTCAAATCCTACTAAGAATCATTGATTATGCTAAACAACATTTGCTTAATTCAGACAAAGCATATTTTTAACATCTCAGAAAGGACATAGATGAGAGTCATCACTTTCTTTTGACTTCTAAAAACAACAGGCTTTAGTGGGCCAGTGTGTAATGTCGAGCCTTGGCTGGCTAACAGTGGGGAGAGGCTCAAATGAATATTCCCTAAGTCAAACAAAAACAGTTTGAAACTCAACACAGGCACTGTATCCAAGCAACCCTCTATTAGAAGTAAATACGCAGAGGGCCGAGGCATGGAGCGGAGGGGGTGAGAGCGCAGACACACACCATCTGTAGGTTAACGGGCCTAGCGCCGGACTTCCTGGGATAGCTCCCCTCTTATCCCATTTGGCTGCACACCCCAAACTCATCCACCCACCCCAGCACTCTGTAGCCCGAGGGGGGCCAGATAGTGCAGTGCAAGTGCGAAGTCTACAGCAATGCAACAGCCAGACAGGCACTGGATTAACCACAATGATGTTGTTCTATGGCTTTCCCTTCATGAATCCTTCGGGGATTAACTGGAGCTGGCAGTTAGCTGGGTAATCAGAACGCCTCAAGCCAGAACGCATCAATAGAACAGATACAACTGTCAGCGCTAACCGGCTCCGCCATTAGATGGTCGACAGGCTTTGGAGGAGCGTGCAGGAAAAAAACATTTTGGAAAGGCCTCTCATTAGCCTCAGATTAGTTTTAGGGTCCTGAAAACTAACTAAAGTCTACTCAAAGTACTTTGAGAAGAGAACTTTTATAACGAAGACTCTAGCCACAAAACCCCAGTCAGTCGCCTCTCTGCACCTTAAGAATCAGAACAAAAGTAGCCTAGAGTACAGAGCTGCTGCTTTCACTTCTTCTGCAGTTTGTTCGCATATCTTGCACATCCATTTCATTCATTTCCATTTCTTTAGAGGATAGAGATGAATCATGCCATAGTGAATCATATGATCTCATAACAAAAACATAATAAAAGATCTCTTGGTTAAAATGACGATAATAGCATACAGATGATATGCAGGAGGAGGAAAAACACTCACCACAACCCTGTCTTCTAAAAGAAAATCTGTCATCCAGGGTGTGCGGAGGCCAATGTAGAAGAGATATAAATATCTGCATTGTTATTTTTCTTTGTGATGGTGCATAATGATGGTCCACAGAACCTGCATCAACACAGTAACCCACTAAGCAATAGCTATTTACATCTATGCTGTCAACATAAAAAACAGACTACCATCTACCATCACTGAATTTGTTTTACTACAGGAGGTTCTCTAGACTAATGTATAATTTAACTGCCCAACTGGTATGGGATAAAGTACACAAACAGTCCAGATTAAACATCATAGCCCAAATGTTCAAATTAACATTACGTGACACATTTAATGACGATAACACAAAGCATGGCTTTGTCTATTAATGGCGCTTATTACAGGTTCAAACATGAGTATTCTTACCAAAGGAGTTCCAGGTTTAGGCAATTACAGAAGACCATTGACTCCAGGTTCAAAAATCCCTTGCATATTTATGGCTCCTTACCAACTGAACAGTTTTTCCTTTACATTACTTATTATTCTTCACACTCACACATCTCATTTGCAAAGTGGTTCCACAAAAAGCACGGAGTTAAAGGTTCTTTAGGGGACCAAAAGCTCTTTTATGGCACTACGGCAAAGAGGCTTTTTTTTTTTAGACACACTTCAGAAAAGTGCCAAACAAAACCAACCTCTGCAAAGTAATGCAGATGAAACAGTGTGGAAACTCTGTGGAACGTTTTATTCCCTTCATTCTTCCAGCCTTTAAATGTATCCAGTCATTTTGCACTGTTTCCAAGAAATTACAGAATGTCACCCAGCTGAACGCTTTAAAAATGGCCCTTAGTCACTGCTAGGTCAACTAGCTGCAGTGTAACAAATCACACGTCTTAAAATGTGGAAATTCAAAGGACGTTAGAGTTTCCCTCCCTCTGTTCTCTCTGATACCCCTTTTTATAATTTTTCTGCAAATATCAATGCCACATTCCACAAGCTTAACATGTACTGCCACGGTGCACACTCAGGAATATTCTGGCAAGAGAAACAAAACCCGCACCCACAGATAAAACAGCCTTTGAAGTAACTATACTGCTTTGAATGGTGTCCAGCCTGTCGTGTCTGGAGAGTACAGAGAGAGCTTTGCTTTGTCTGTACCTCTCTGTCTCAGCTCCTCGTTCATGTGAGCTACTTACCTTTCTGTCCTCAGCACTGCTAGGATCTTTCAGCTGCATCCGTCTGCCGGCGAGAGCGCACCCGCGTGTCTGTGTGTGTGTGTAGGAAGGGTATGATGGTGTACAGCTTATTCAGAAGTGATCCTCGCTGTCCCACTGCGCCACCTGATTCCCACGCTTACTTCTTCACACACCCACGTGTGCACACACAAACACACAGCTGAGCATCCCCTCTTCTTAGGAAGTCTGGGCTCTGCATATGCACACCCACCGCTGTGTTTACAGATCATAGATAGGTCTGTTAGTTATTCTCTTCTTCTCTTTTGACTCTCTCACCACACTCTGAACTGTAATGTTGAAACCTTTCTCTCTAAGCCCCCCTCTCTCCCTTCATTCCTCCTGTTGCTTCAGTGTTAGGCAAGATCTAATGTCACTTATTCTCTCACTCTCTGTCTCTCTCTCTCTACCCCATTCTGTTCTGCCCCTTACTTTATATTTCCTCCCCTTTCCCTTCTCTGTCACCATTCTTTTATTCTCTTTTTTCTCTCTGCAACTTCCTTCCATCTCTCTGTTTTACAGTCTCTCATTCAGGCATATGCGCACGCGCACACACACACACACACACACACACACACACACACACACACACACACACACACACACACACACACACAC
>JBBPCW010000133.1:22238138-22252931 GCA_037974425.1 Phenacogrammus interruptus | reverse complement strand
GTTAGGTGTTGGCTAGTTATTATGTGACAGATGTTGTATAGATGCTCTGACTGCAGTATCTTGGTTAAATAGTTGACATGGATTTAAGCTTTTTTTCAGGTAAGAAACAGTTGTGGACTTCGTAAGCACTGATGTACGTCGCTCTGGATAAGAGCGTCAGCTAAAGGCCATAAATGCTAGCACTATTTTGCAAGTCTTCACTAACATGGTGCACTTTTTGCATCAGCCACAGATAAATGTCACTGCACCGTGATACCCATGTTGACAAGTCATTTATTATGACTGAACTTTCAATTCTCTGTCTTCTTGTCTGTGCATATCAGTTGCTGTCACGTCTGCAGAGATCAGCATGCATGGACTGTATTTCCCCGTTTGCACCATTAAAAATAGTGCCCCCAGCCACTGATCCATCCTCTGAAGTATAAACGAATCTGTGTTGTATGTTCTATTTGCACATGTCCTTGTATACCCTTGCAAATTCCTGTAATGTCTGTCATACTTGACAAAAAGTGTAGATTTACACTGCTGAGGAATTGCATGTGTATCGTCAGATGACATGGTAAACAACACCATCAGCAAATGCCCAGGAAAACAGATATAGTTTGTGACAAGCTGTGACAATATTTTCACATTTGCACATTTTGAAGCTATTTTCTGAACACATGTTTGGAGAATCACTCACATAATATGTGAACTAGGTGATATAAAATTCAAAACTACTACAGCTCAGATATAATTCATGCAGTGATGAGCTTCAAAAACAAATAAGGCACATCTACCAACTAACAGGGAAATCAAACCAGTGATGCATTTATCATGTCCAAAATAATCCAGAAATAAAAAACCTGAAAGACACCATTTCACTAAATATATTGCATTTATGTATACTCTTAAAACAAAGTAAAGCCAATGTATCGCTTTTTTCAGTCCATACAGGTCATACTGGACAAGCTCACTCACCTATAGACAGACCAGTAGTGTATATTTCACAACCCTGTGCTAGGCTTTCTCTTCTCTTCTCTCACGGTAAAGCAACTGTTCAGACATGTACTCAGTGAAAAGGCCCAGTGTAAGAGCATGCTGTACACAGATCAGGACTACTGTGTGTTCTGGCGTGCAAATGGTGAATTTAGAGTCTCCACTAAAAGGTCAAAGAGGCAGATCCCCACCCGCATTTCTGCATCAATGACGTTTAATAAAGAACATGAAACCAAGACCTTGGAATCTTTTACACGTTTAGGAATTACACAAAAGAGTACAGTCCATCATTAAAACAGCAGGATAGTAAGAAATATCTTACCTATATGTCTGTTACTAGCAGTTCTGAGCTATATTCCTACTGTTAGCTTGGTGCTAACAAATACATCTAACATTAATACCAGATATGTATGAAATAAATGTAATAATTTCTGCATTAAATATTATCACCTGATCACAGTTTGACCGTATCCAGCTGAAACATTCAGTTAAAACTTTCATAGTTGTATACGCAATTTTATCTCTGAATACGACTGTTATTCAGCTTTAAATCCTAATGAAATAACCACTCTTACCTACTAGGCAAAGAAAGTTTACTTAAATGGCCCATTATCACACACATACAGGTCATTCAATGACTGCATGATTTGTGTGCTAGAAGATAAAAGTAGAGTCAACCGATTAATGGAAGGCCGAGGAACACTAGGCAGTTTTTAGCATCCTTTTAAAACTGGCAACAGTTGGGGCAGATCTGATATCCATGGGTAGCTGGTTCCAGCAGCGGGCAGCATAATGGCTAAATGCCATTTCACCCCGTTTCATTTCAGTTCTGGGCACCACTAGCTGACCTGCTCCTGCTGATCTAGGAGACCTTCCAAGCTGATATTCATCACACATTCAATAGATATATTTAGGGTCCAAATGACTTATAAACAATGTGTACTACTAAAAATCCTATTCTGTATATGATTGAAAGCCAGCATTCAGGCCTGAAGACATAAGCACTTATTGTTTTTTGGGATTTTCTAACAACATTTCCATTTTGCACGATATAAGCATTATTGCCAATAGGAAACCTATGGTTTCTGCACAATCCACCTGTTTTTTCAATGCATAGGAAATATGAAAAAAGCCACTTCCTTTTCTGTTCTACCACTACTAATATTGATAATATTGAACACTGTCGATACTCATTTTAATTATATTTTTTCAGTTAAAAAACTAGTCATGTTTAAAATGAGCTACATAGAAATGAAGAACTTTACTAACAATGAATATCTAAAAGAAGGCATTTAAGCTCAAACAGAGACACTCCTGCACAGAATATACTGCACTTTCTTAGAGTAATTTTCTGGCATTTCCATACAGACAGTAATGAGTTTTAATTTTGCTTTAAGGAAAAAAAACTACCATCTATCAGTAATGTGTTGCCTATTTTTTTGTATCATGTTACACTGCCAGTCAGTCCTGCTATTCACTTTACCATAAACAAAACCACAACAACAGGACAAACTCCATTCCTTCAATGCCTTTTCAGGACTATTTGTCTATTCAATTTAGTTGTTTTTTTATTAGAGTTTTAAAATCATACATGGCCGCACATGTGAATGGAAAGAAGATTTCTTTGTGATATTTCAGCCGGATGCGTGCTGATGAAAGGTCCTGTGCTTCAGAATGCCCTTGAAAAGCACACAGTCAGTAAGGCTGGCACATGAGTATCAGTTTGCATGGTGGTGGACCATCACACTAAAATTAGAATATTGATCAGGAATGGGTAGATATGTGAGTTTCCTGTGCGACACCAGGAAAAAGAGGATAAGATTTATATTGTTTCGCAGGCTGAAAGTGACACGGAAAATATGTCCGGCCTCCAAATGTGTAGCAAAGGTGCGAATCATTCCAGGTCTGTGTATGGAGAGAATGTTGATGTTGACCGTCACTCCCTCACATGCGGACACTAATTTCACACCATTGGCAGAAAACAGAGAGGCTCCTGATGGTGCCTCAAAGTCTACTGATCTCTATGACACACCCACCCCAAGACCACCTCAGCAATCATGCGATTCATATCAGTATTTAATTAACAGTTGTCCACCAGCATATCGTCGCTGTTGGGCGGAAACCTCGTATGTCCAAAACGGCTATTTTTCAGGAAACTGAAAAAACGATTTATATTCTAAATAAATGAATACTGTGTCATCAAACATCCCAAGCTATTTTCAACACTTTTCATTGGTTAATAATTTCTAAATTTTACAGACACACGTGGAGACTGACCAATGTATCGATTTATGAAAAAAAAACAACAAAGACCAAAAGTGGAGTTACAAGGTTTCCCCCCCGACAGCGACGATATTCTCATTCGTCTCAACCACCTATCAATTAGTTTCATTCTGTCCTTGGAAAAAGTGACTAAAACCCTAAACAACATATAAACTAAGAAACACTACACTGTTTTAAAGTTTGGAAGCACTTCTTAAAATACATTTTTATTTAATATAACAATAGTAGTTTTAAAGCTAATCAACTACTCACCCAACTGTATTTTCAAGATTTGATTCTGTATTTTGAGCTTTAAAGTACTTTTTGAGCTTTAAAAATACAGTTAGTTCAATGATTTATCACCTCTTTTCAAATACAAGATATACTGGATATACTTCACTCTTAATACTATAAGGCTTTTTTCAGTTACTTTTCAGAAAGCTTGGTTAGTTTATTATTCTGGAGGCATTTTTCCCCACAATTTTGTTATAATTATTAGAAACATGTGATTGCATGGCTTAGAATATTACACTAAAATAGATACCAGCTAAAAATTAATTAACTAAATGAACTGTGTTGTAAATGTTTTAGATAAAACCCTTTAGGTAAAATATACAAGAATTAAATACATTTCGATTGCGTTTATTTTGATCCAAAGAAATTTCCATTCCAACAAATAAATTATGCTGAAATGTTTCCATCTTGTTTAGACAACAATTGAACCTTATGTTGCAGAAACAAAGTTAGGGCATGCCGACACGTCTTTCCTTGAAAGGAAATGTGTGGAAATCAGGCATGTGCAGAGACAGCGCTTTAGGCTCTCAAGCCCCTGCCCCTTTGGCCACAGTGCAACATTTGGCAAGGCTAGGGCTGTACTTTTTTGTGTTTGGGTTTATAGTGTTGAAAACACTGATTCACAAACACATAACAACACATTAGACACAACACATTAGGCCACAAACTGTACTGCACCACAATGACTTGATTCAAATGTGTACACCATCTCCACATTATTAAAAAAGATTACATCAGCAGTTAAACTGTATTCATTAAATACATTTGATTCATGTGGAAATGATGAACAGCTTTAAGACATTTGAATGCTGTGAATGCATCACTTTTTACTGTGCAAAGACACACACAAAAATAGCATGATCATTCCTTCTCTCCACAGGATGGTCTGCTCTCTGGTTTCAAGCATAGTACTTTCATGACCTCTGAGGTCAAAGCTATCACAGTATAATTAAAAGGACAAACGCCTGTATGAGGACTGTCTACAAACAGGCTTATGAAAGACAGGAAGGCATAAAAGAAGGCTTTTCTGGAAGCTATGTTTTGAAGTTAAGGTGTGTCACAGCCCCTTGAAGGTAATCCAAGCTCACTAACGACAGGACTGACATGATTTATATTCTGAGACTGACAGACGGCAGAACAGTGAGTGCTGTAACCTCATAAGATGTATCAGATCACATACTATCGGTTTATGATCTACATGCTGATGTATAACTAACAGAGGTTGCATCACGACATTAACACGGCTGTAAATAGTTCAGTTAGTACTTCGGTTATTTAGTGTATGTCTACAGCTATAGAAGTCTGACAATAAATCACTGAAACGCAGAACTCGAAAGCTGTTTGGAAAAGATCTTCATTTGTGACAGGCAGACATGCAATGTCTTGAAGAGACCAAGGATTAAAAAAAGTTAAAAAAAAAACAAAACTTCAAGATGATGTCATATTCGTAATATTCAGTATGCAGGGTATAGTAATACACTTAAACATACAGGTTCTTAAATGGCCCTTTAACCCATACACATTTACATTATGGAGAAAGATCTGTAAGCTAGTATTGTTATGCTCATCCATTGCAGTTTTACAAATGTTTCCATGGGATGATTTTTAGGGAACAAAAATGGTTTCTTCTACAACCTTTAAATGGACTTCATAGGTTCTTTAGTGAAGACAACCACCAGGTAGAACCATGGCAACAATAAAAAAAAACATTTGAGTGGTTTAATTGTTCTCTATAATGAAGTAACTGTATATTGTGGTTGTCAGGAAAAAATAGAAAGATATAGAGAATCGGAACATAAAGTATTATTGAGAGGTATTGCAACAATATAGTTCTTCACAGAACCATTAAATAATGGTTCCACATAGCACCAAAAAGGGTTCCAATTCCAGTGGTTTCAAGATATTTCTGTACTACACAGAACCATCTTTGGTAGTGCAAGTGTATAATGTATAATCACAGAACACTCTTAAAAATAAAGTTTCCTAAATGGTCTTGGCCTTGAACCTTCACATTATGTGGAGGTCCTGTAACCATCAAAACGATATTTAACATATGTGTGTATATATATATATATACACATACATACATACATACATACATACATACATACATACATACATACATACATACATACATACATACATACATACATAATATTTATAAGAACTATGCTCCAAAATATTTAATTTGCCACATAGTTCTTAAAGAACCGATTGAAAGGCTCTTTAGGGAACCCCTTTAGTTGTAGGACTTCCTCATTATTGGATAGCAACCAGCTGCCACAGGAAATAAACCAATGGTCTTACCTGGGCCCCACATTAAAGCTCTCTTCCTCAGCCTCTTCCCTTCCCTTCTTCTAGTTCTCCTCTTTCACCCCCCTCGAGGTTTTCTGCTTCCACCCTGACACAACAAATTTCTTGCAGAAGTCCACTCTGGTATGGACAACTTGTGGGTCCCGAAAGTACCTTCAACTCCTCTGCTGTAAAACTACAATGGGGTGGCAGAATGGTCCTCGTGAACTCTGGTCAACTGCGAGTGAAAGTGAGGCAGTCTCCCGCACGGGCAGTACGCATTCGCGGAGACGCAGGCCATGCCGCAAAGAGAAAAGAGCGAGCAAACACATTACCCCCTAGTGTCCCTCCCCCTCTCCACTCCATTCGATCTCACCACACTGAGAATACAGAACAAGTACAAGACATTCCTGCAGCTAATCACAGCAGAACCTTAATAAGTGAGGACAACTGTGTCAGGAGGGGGAGAGAAGCAGAGTGGGGGGAGACACGAGGTTGGAAAGCAGCAGGGGGAGTGGGACAGGGAGAAGAGTCAAGTGTCAATGAAGGCATGGAAAGGTACAGAGACATATACAGTACACACACGAACTGGCAAGAAACATACCTCCTGCTTTGGAGACTGCAGTGCCTTTTCCTGCTGTGCTGAGATGCAATGAATATGACATCAATTTGTTGCTGTCAGATCAAAATCTGTTTTTCTTCCATTCATAATTATTTAGAACCCTTAAAACACCATTCATGGAAATATACATAGTGGAAAGAAGCATTGGGACAGTGGTCATCATTCCTGCCCCCCAACCCCTGTACCAAACACTAATGCAACTGATCTATTGATCTTATTAGCTGGAATTAGACTGTGTGTAATGGCTGCTGTTTGGAGTTACATGCAAATGTTTGAACATCCCAGTCAAGTAAAGTAAAAATAAAACAATAGTTGCACATCTTAAATATGGCATTTGTCTACACAACACTTAGCCAATTTGGAATTTAGCGTTTTCATGTAGACTAATGAATTTATGCACATCTTTCTCTTTAGCCTTCTCAGTTTAGGCCCTCCCATTTAAGATGAGGTTATAAAGGAAGGTTCAGCACAGACTGCGTTTTGTAAGAGGCACAGTACTGGCAACCATTCAGAACTGATCTCATTTACATGTTTTATTTTTTCCAGTGTTTTAAATTCAGCAATAAGCATTAAGTATGTGTACTCATCCTGTTCGTAGAGGATGTGTACTTATTTTCCCTTGAAAAATCAGCAAAATGTCAACTGTCCATGACATATCAATACATATCAATCACACTATTTTCAAGGGTTCTAACAACAAAAATGTTCCACTGTTGTTACAAGTGAAAATTATCTTTTTTTAATTCGATATTAATAGTAATAAATAGTAAGATTTTTACATTTCGTAGATACGTCACAATTGATTATTAATTCCTTAATTATAAATTATTCAATTCCTTTGAATAAAATCTCATTTACATTAACATACACCAAAGATTTTTTCTCTCTTATGAAGTTATGTCTTTTGGGACATGTGGCTTTGTTGTAGTAATGATTTCTAGTCAAGCTCTACATATTACATGAGAAGAGCACAACAGTCAAGTACTATAAAAGTGAACAAATCAAGTGTCCTCTATTTCCCTTTAACGCTTCCATCAAAGTTTCCAGCTGCTGCTGAAAATGGGGAAAATTCCAGTCACTCTACATGACGACTTCTTTGCTACACTGGACAACATTTACAGTAGCTCAGTCAGTCTATGACACATCTAAAAGGATTCTAAGAGGTCAAACTCGCAGTAAGGCCAACCCTCAAAATGAATGCGGCAAATGTCATGTCTGATATGAAATACTAGATGGAATATCAAGTGACATACAACAGTGCAGCACCCCTCAGCAGACACATGGAGATGATGGAAAAGAAAAGCATGAAATCAAGATGATCAAATGGGAAAGTAAGAAAAGCTCAATAAATGTACATTTATGTTGCTTTACAAACTTGAGTGAGCTGCTAAGTGGATGATTTTTAAACCCAGACATTAACAGAGTATATTAGTACTCCTCGAGGCCACACACTGAGCACAAGTCTACGAGAGAAGGGCACGGGGGTTTGAGGGGCTTCATTTTGGACTAGTAAGCACATTTCAGCAACTAGGGGCTGGGAGGGTAGGATTACAGGAACACGGTGGCAGTCACAGGCCTCCTCTGTGTCCCCCTGTCATAAACAGCTCCCAAATGTTCACACCACAAACCATTAAAGTTGTCTGCCACACCCAGACCATGTTTCATGGTTACATCTTGTCTCCCGGATAAAGGTAGTTAGGACCAGCTGTCCATCAGACCAGACCACAATTAACTCATTCAAATAAAAATAATACAGAACGTTATTAAATTGACAGGAATAGCTGGCATCTTGGTAAAGTAACAAAGGCCATTCTGTGGGTGCTCAGTAATCATTTTCTCCAGCAGAGGGAGACTCTCTTACATTTTATACCTTGTAATAAAATGCAGGGTGGATTTTACTCTATTTCCCCCACTGAAAAATAATTTATCCAACATGATTGATCCTATTTGTCTGTTTTAAGATTTGTAATGTGAAAGGATACACAAGAATGAAGCACAAGTGCTTTCACTGAGAGGGCAGTCTAACACTGTCCTACTTGTTTAAACACACCACAACCAATAGATTAGTCCAAAGGATCTGCACATTCAAGAGAAAATCCACAAGAAAGATACATTTAACGTAAATCAGATCTGCCTGTTTATGACATCCGTTCTCACATCTTATGTGAAAAACAAGTTTCACTTTGTTTTTTCCCTGCATGGCACTGTAGGGTTCAGTGGGGCATAATGATTGAGTGTTGAGGCATTGCCTCCTAAAAGACCTCCTGACCCTGGGCCTGATTACAGCGGGGCAAATTGCTTCCCTCCCTGACTGGCCGCTACGTCACTAAAACACAAGTACAGTTTAAAGCAAAGCAGATTTTTGAGTGAAGGTTTGAAGATCTGGCCACAAAGTGGTTACTTTTTCAACAAATGCCATGTTTCACGTTATGAATATATAAATAATACACACACACACTATACATATATATATATATAGTATGTAATTTGCGTTAAGAATTGTTTGTCTCAGTTTCCGTTCCAGTTCCAGTTCATCCCACACGTGTCGAATGGAGTTGAGATCGGGCCTGTGTGCGGGTCAATCGAGTACGCATTAAGATTAGCCCTTCACAGGGAGGTAGAGACACCCGAATTGAATAATTACCAGATGTGTCCCAATACTTTTGTCTATCTAGTGTAAAACGATGTAACTTCGCCGACAAAATTTGAATTGGAAATAAATTAATCACCTGCAGCGTTAACAAACTGGAAACACGAAATTAGTGCAGATCGGTTGTGTTAACGGTGTAGGCTACCTCAGATTGGCGGTGTACCTCAGCTGAAGCTGGTTAATCAGTCAGCAGGTGTTAATTTAGCTCCTCACCTCTGCTGTTTGTTTGTGGTGTTGTACTGCTTGCGTGTCTCTCGGCGTATCCTGCCAAACTCCTCACTGCTGACATGTCTTATCACGAAGTGCTTGCAGCCCGATTCCTCACTTTTGACCAAATGTACAGCTATGAAAAACGCCTGCAGACTTTCTCCGACTGGCCTTTCCGTGAGGACTGTCAGTGCACACCTGAGCTGGTGAGTCACCTGTGCTCAACACTGAAATGACGCTGCAAGTTTGAAGCAATTCACTCTCACTTAAATACTAAAGTACTTCGTGTATTCATGTGTATGCAGTTGAACTGGTTTGATTTGACTTAAATACTTTATTACTTAATTACTTATTACTTAAATACTTTATTGACTTAAATTATTAGTAGCTACAACAGTTTCCACTCTTAGAAGGCTTTCCTTAAGAGTGTGGAGAGTTTCTATGGGATGCCATAGAAAATGTATGCCCATTCATTCATGAGGTATTTATGAGGTCAGACACTGGTGTTGGACGAGAAGGCCTGGCTCTCAATCTCCGATCTAGTTCATCCTAATACTTTTGTCCATATAGTGTGCCTGTTAGGGTTTGTGGCTACTGTGTGTAACACTACACCTGATTAACACACCCACCCAGAAGGTTCAAACAAGCTTATCTGCTGGGTTTGTGTATCATGGCAGCTTAATGAGGAGTTGGTTTGGAGGCTGTAGGTCAGGGGTGTCAAACTCCGGTTCTGGGGGGCCAGTGTCCAGCACAGTTTGATTTTCCTCCTCAAACACATTCACTAAGCCTGACCATTATCTTGTGAGGTGAACCAGGTGTTTCTGAGCAGGGAAATCACCAAAATGTGCTGGAGTTCCTGCTGTAGGTCAAGAACTTTCATGAGCTCTAGTCATATATTGATTACGTTTAGTTTGAAATTCCTCCTAATGCTCCAGGATCCAGGTGACCCCTAAGCAGTTTGACTTGGTTTGATTACCGGCGCTAAACCTTGTAAACTAACCTATAGGCTGAGCTCATGTGTTCACATATTTCAATTTTATCCTAATTGTGGAAATAAGCTCCAGCATCCATGAAGCTTTGCAGGTCAGGAGGGCTGATTTAGGACCTGTTGCTGTCAGTAAGGTGATCATGAGGATCCAGGAAACTGGAACTTTATTGATCTCAGGGAAAATTAATGAAAAATAAAACTGTATTCAAAATAAAAGAATAATCTGTACTATGTTTCTGTGCTATATGCACAAAATGCTCTGGTCAGTAAGAGGTGAATATAAATTCTATAGATAAGTAGAATAGTTGCTGAAGTAGTTTACAAACGCATCATGGTTTAGAGTTCTCTATACTGAGTTTATTGCATATTATGGTGACCTAAGTAGTGATATTGCATATGATACTACTATTGCATAAGTGTCTGCACTTAAGACTTTTTAATATAGTAAACTGTTGTGCATAAGAGATTGCACATGATTTTGCACACAATAAGAAATTACTTATCCTAGATTAGCCTTCCTGAGTATCTGTATGAAAACAGGCCCTGGTGCCTGCCACATCTGTAACACTGTGTCCTCAGCAATGCTCATCTATTCCAACACTCAACTGTATTGCTTTTCACTGTTTGACCTTCCTGCTTCTCTCTGATTAAATTACCGATGATGAAGGCAAAATGTCTGACCGTTGTATTCACAGATTTTTTTTTCAAAACAAAACCACCCACCTGCCTCTGTCCCCCAGAGCCCATTCCAAATGTCTGATGTGCAATATTTGTCATATGGATGGATACTCTTGTCTTTGTATCTGCCCTCAGATGGCCAAGGCTGGGTTTGTCCACTGTCCCAGTGAGAATGAGCCTGATGTGGTGTGCTGTTTCTACTGCCTTAAAGAGCTGGAGGGCTGGGAGCCTGAAGATGTTCCCTGGTAGACCTCTTGTCATTTACATGCACATCACTGCTTTGATATTAATGTAACTAAGAGGCTCTCATGTGAACATGGTTCAATTTCATATATATTTATTAATATTTTACTGCATTACACGATTATAATTCATTCTCCTCTGTTTTTACCCTCATTGTTGATCTGTGTTGTGAATGTAGTGTGTTGTATGTTACACCTACGGTCCAGGAGGATGATATTTCACCTCACCTGGCTGGGATGACAAAGCTCTACCTGACTTGACGTCTCTTGAATTGTCCTGATATGACAAAGATCTTAGTTGACTTTACCAGAGTTCCAGCATGCTACAGAGAGTCAACATGCCTACTGAAACATACCATTCTTTTAAATGGATCTGTGTGTTTGAAAAAGGTCTGAGCATGCCAAACGCTCCCAGGACTGTGCTTTTCTTCAGATGAAGCCCTGGGATGAGCTCACAGCTATTGATTTTTTCCATCTGGAACTTGGACGGATTCGCAACTACATTGTAAGTAGGAGTGCACCCTTTAAGAAAAGTTCATTGAAGTGATGTTCTGGAATAACTTCTTTTGGTTTCAGTGGGTAGTTCTTTATATAAATGGACCGTTTTTAACTTGTACATCAGGGATGCAGAGCCCTGGTCCTGGAATGTAAGTGTCAAGCACAATTTTGTGATTTCTCTGCTAAAATACACTATTTAATCTTTTAGTTACTTTACTGGGCATTTGATTAAAAGAACTATCCAACTGTGCTGGCCCTCCAGGACCAGAACTCTGCACCCCTGCTCTAGACAATGCAAAGTATTCCATACGACTATGGATCTAAGAAGAATTGTACTTTTAAAAATTTGCATTTAAAACTAATATTAAGAATTGCAAATTTGAGCCCCTTTCTCTCAACCCCTTTCTTTTGTCCTTCTAGAGGAAAGTGGGGCACATGAAGATCGCAAATTTCCGAGATGAAGTGGAGAGTATCAGCAAAAACCTGAAAGTTCTTTTTGATATTGTGCCTTAATGTGATTGTCGTTTTTTAAATGTTTTGTTTGTTCTGTGCTTAACAATCCCCTGTAAGCACCATTTTAGTTTAAATAAAAGAAGTCATTCTACCTGCCTTGCGTGTGTAGTTATGAGTTCACCACAAGGAGGCAGTGTCGTACAGGCCTCAGTTCAAGCTGCTGAAAAGGACAGAAAAAACGGATTCCTTTGATTCCTTTCAATATTTGCTCCGCCTTTCCACAATCTAAGCACAGGCCTTCAGCTACGTAACATAACTGAATTCATGAAATGTTTGCCACAGTTCATTTAGCTAAAGTTGCCAGTATAGCTAGCTGCTTTATTTTTTGGGTTTTTTTTTTTTTGTTGTTGGGTTGGAGCCCCCACTCATCCAAACCTTGACCCTGGGCAGATGGTCTTAAGTCCCTCCTTCTCAATACCAACTGTTGCCCCAGCAACATCTGTCACTGTGGAGACCTCTGTGTTGGGGAGGAAGGGGAGAAGACCAAGTTTATCATTTAGATTTGTTGATTGTTCAGGTAAATCCAAGCAATGAGACAAATAGATTTTTAAGGCTTACTTTTTACACACCCAATGCATTTTTACAAGGACATAACTACCAAATAGTCAACCCCACCCCCACAGTAATGTGTTGTTTTTTGGGGGGGGGGGGTTGTAACGTATTTATATATTTTGCATCCGTTTTTATTGGGGGAGGAACTGTGACACTTTTGTAAGGTGTGTGAGGGGGAGAGAGATGGAAGGGAGGATTAGAGGTACTATCCCATCTCCCCCTTCCTCTGTCCTGGATTAATGTCTAATGCAGCGCTCTGGACACTGAGCCCCCATCAGCTGCTTAATTCTCTTTTATCCCCTCGCTACGGAGCAAATAGAAAAATAAGACATTTTAAAAAAAGAAAAATGATGTAACAGTCAAGAGGAAGAGCTCAGAAGAGTCCTCTTGCGTTCACTATAAAATCATTTATTTTTATTTTTAATTGCTGCACATAATTGAAATGGCCCAATCTTCATCCATGGATGCGGTGTGGTGCACCAGCTGCGTGCGTATATGCCAACTGTAGCAGGTGCTGGGGATTTGTACAGTATTTAGTCTTTATGTTAATCAAGCAATTAGCATCGGCAATTAGCGGTCCACTCTAGTGCTGTTATTAATTTTCATCCACACATCGCATAAAGAGCGGAGAACAATAATCGGCTCTGTTCCCCGTTTTGCTCATAGCCCATCGCTTTCTGTCTCATCACTCAGACTTTGACGGGTGCCCGTAGGCCCGCTCCGAACTGTGGCTGGTTAGTTGCTCGTTTTAGCTCCTGCGAGTGTGTGGCATATGGAAAAACGGACAGATGTTCCTAACAGAAAGTTTACAACCTGAGAGAGCGCCATTGGGGCCCATCTGTTGCTGTGTGTGCGGTTCCTCCCTCCTGGTCCCTTAGCGATCCTCATCTTACACTGAAGGGGCCTTCCCTCACCTCTACTGCACCCCCCTCAGTCACCCACAGCAGCTACCACCCCATAATTAAAGCTATTCACAGCTTATTACATGCTGAGCAAATTAATGATGAGGGCCTCACCTGGAGGTGTGGGGTTAAACTCACAAGAGCGCAGGAGGCCACTCAATGAAGACCATGCACTTGTGCCTCAGCAGGGCAAAACACATGAGACTGACTTTTTGGGTGATGATTACCCTTTTAGAAGTGCCCATCATAAGTCCTTAAGCTAACTCAGTCATGAACCTGATCTAAAAGCTTCCATCAGTAGACCATCATCTCTCTCTTTCAGGGATTGCTTGGGGCTTCTTTTCATGTTTATAACAGATGGGGCCCAAAAGGGTATGGTTGGGAAAATGCATATCTTTGTTAATTTTCTAACACATTTCCACAACTGGATTTTAATTTAATAGTAGAGAAGATAATGGTGCGTCTTTAATAGTGCAGTGTTAAATGAACTATATGTGAACCACAAAAGTATTTGTGTATTAGACACAATAAATAAATCCATTTAAAGTCCCAGTTTTGTCAGTAGATAATAGAAATGGTTACACATTCTCATGTCATGCTTTTGTTGATTTTCGATTCTTTTAAAAAATACATTAATAGTCATATATGTCAAACGTTTGTGTGCCATATACTGCAACATGCATTGGCTCTGAATCGCACTGATAATGTCTTTAAGCTCACCCACTGCAAGATGCACTAAAATGTTTATCCAAAAAGTCTGCTTAAGCTCAACCTTTCAGGGTAGATTAAAAACGGAATAGCTAGACAAACGTCAATGTAGATTAATTTTCAAAGCCGTACACAGAATGACATGGCGCATCTAAGAAAGATTTAGCAACAGACTTCATCGTCCCGCACAGGTTTCGACATAATATATGAACAGTGTTTTTAAAGTGAGGGGTTTTCAGGGTCAGTTAGGATTCACTTTACTTTCTCATGCTCACGTTTGTATATTTACTCCACATGTGTTCTTTACAGTTGGTGTGATACATACACTAGTTTACCGTGTGTGTGTGTGTGTGTGTGTGTGTGTGTGTGTGTGTGTGTGTGTGTGTGTGTGTGTGTGTGTGTGTGTG
>JBBPCW010000133.1:22196698-22208590 GCA_037974425.1 Phenacogrammus interruptus | reverse complement strand
GAGAGAGAGAGAGAGAGAGAGAGAGAGAGAGAGAGAGAGAGAGAGAGAGAGAGAGAGAGAGAGAGAGAGACAGCAGAGCTAGGAGTAGTGTACCTCCAGCACCCTTCCCCCGCCTCCCCCCGCCCTCACAATCAAAACACACTCACTAGATACTGTTGATGATGATGATGATAATAATATACATAACTATTATCCTATATATAATTATAAATAATAGTAACAACAACAACACCACCAATAATAATAATAATAATAATAATAATAATAATAATAATAATAATAATAATATTAATCATCATCATCATCATCATCATCATCATCATCATCATCATCATCATCATCATCCTAATATACAATTTGTCTGGTGCATTATTACTGTTACAAAACAACCGAGGACAATCAAATGTGTATCTGTAGGCAGATTTATGCAGTATGGAGAATAACTGCACGCTGGTGAATTATAACCACCAACTTTTCGGTGCGGTGTGTTGAGTCCCGGGACAAACCAGCCAGAGCCAGAGAAAACGAGCACGGGGGAAATATTAAAGAAATGCTAGTGGCATCTAGTGGCCACAGTCAGGTACTGCATAACTGACTCATCAGGCCCATCTTTTTATAATTTCTTTTTTTTCAGCATGTAATTCAGTTTGAACCCCTTAAAATACAGACTACTGTCCAATTTTAGCATTTCCTAAAGGAAGTGGTGCTCTATGTAGTACGCATTTTCGTAAGTATGTATGTATATGTGGCAAGCAGCACATAGCTGTGCTATGCACATATAGTATTTAGTTTGTATTTTGTGTATTATTAAGTAGGAAAGTAACAATACACTGTATTGTTTTGTACACAGCTGTATCAAAGTGCAACTGATTGTATCAAATCCTGACTAGCATGTTAGTTTGTGGCAGGGGTGTTAGCTTTAAGCTAACATATAAGCCCATAGCCATAGCATTAGATCAGGACACAATAAAGCTTAGCTGTTGATTTAGATAGTTTTCTTTTATGTACCCTGATGCGTATTTCCATCCACTCCCCTTGTTGCTGCATTGAAAAATGTATGGAACCTAAATGCATTTGTGCTTGTGCGGTATCATATTGGGGTCTGAATCATTACGCCCCTTGTATGTAGTAAATAAGTTATTTTTATAGGATGTATGTTTGTATAATATGCAGTATGCATTAGAATTATATCACATGTAATATGTGTATATGGAATGCCTCAGTAGCATGAAGTAAGCATTAGTAGTGTGCATATTTTTGTATAGTTTACAGAATGTATTAGTAATATTTGGTGTGTATTTTGGTGTTGTATTTGACATCCATTAATTACTTGTTGTGTTGTGTATGGAATACATTTATAGCTTGTATTTTTTGTGGCATATAGTATGCATAAGTGTAAGTGTCACTTATGAACACACCACAGAACTCAGTGTGAAATTGTTCTTTGCATTTAACACATTCACCAAGTAAAGCAGAGGGCAGTCGACAATACAGCACATGGGGAGCAGTGTGTGGGGATGGTACCTTGCTCAAGGGTACCTCAGTGGTGCCACTGGCAGTCCTGGATTTCGAACCCACAATCCTCTGATTGCAGGGGCAACTCCACTGGACCACTAACTGCAGTATAAAGTATCTCTTTTTTCCCTAAAAATAGTTGACATTTTGTGAACTGGTTAGGATCCACATTTCTGCTCTATGCCTCCTGTCATTGCATGGATTTATAACATTTCATAAGTGACACACATCATTTAATCTAAAGAAGTAAAAAGAGCCAACCTAGGTATTTGAAGGTAACCACAAGTGATATTGGGCTTCCATGAGAAGAGATCTGAAAATCACTTTGCCACACATTAAACCACAATTTACTGTATTAATGTTATTCATATTTATTGCATTATTTGTGTTTTAACACTAGCCTAACCCTACTTTAAAGTAGAAAAGAGCGTTTATATGTGCCATGATTTTTTTTACACAGTATTGTTTATAGGAATCCCACATGGTGAATAGGATTCCTTTATATGTAATGTCTAGGATCTTTAAACACTTTCTTTACAAACCTCTTCTGTCCCCAGCATGATCCAGTGTGATTTAGGAACCAGCAGAGAAGAAACTAATGTTTAAATAAATGTTTTATGTACAGTGTAGTAAAATGGTGATCATATCTTGCCCAAAAAAGCCCTGTGTTTACTCCTCCATCTTTAGTGATTAAAAATATGGTTTAAGACAAAGCTACCACAAAACATAAAACAATGTCACAGGCATCAGACTGCATTTATACCCAGTTCATTGTTCCTGATTATGCGGTGTTCTGTGAGCAAGCCAACATTATGAATAATTACAGCTTAGTATGTCCCTCTTACATTGCAGCATTTGACATCAATCCATGGTGAATAATTGTTTACATTCTGGCAAATTTCAAAAAGTAGGCATTATCAAATGAGTAAAGAAGTGACTCTTATTCTACAAATTTGCAGTCATACCAAAATAGAGAGCCTAATAATATCTCTGGCTGGTCAGGGGTGAGGTGGGCTGTTCAATCTCTCAATATCTCACATACATACACCCACATTCTGACCTATATATATATAAAACAAGCTGAGAGTCAGGAAACAGGCTCTCTGTGACAGCACTCCTACACACTCTCTCTCAGCTCCTTACACACTCCTACATCTTTCACACACACTGCCCTCCACATTGCCGATCTTGTCTTCCCAGTCTTCCTACCTGCCAGGCACACACACACTCTCTCTCTCTCTCTCTTTGGCACACACACTTTATCTTTCTCTCTGACTCACTCACTTTTCCTCTCTCTCTCTCTCTCTCTCTCTCTCTCTCTCTCATCTCTACCACTCTCAGAGGACAGAGTGTATCTGACACAGATTCTCTTTCTGCATCTTGCTCACACTCTCCTTTTACAGAGAGGGAATAACTGCACATATTATTTATACAATCCTTTGCTAAAATGGCACCAAAAAGAGAACCTTCTATCAAGAAATCTCCATCAGGTGGGACATTACCAAGACTAGGACCCCCATTTCCTTGTACAAACACGACACCTGCGCCTCCAAAACCAGCTCCAGAGCTCAAGCCTCGTCTGCTGCGCCCTTCGGACTCCCCATTTGACCCAAGTACACTGGAGGTAAGCGATGATCTTCGAACACTTAGGCTGTTCATCCAGAGGCCTGTGAGCTGCTAACCTTCATAGCATTACACCAAAGAATATGATCCACCAAACCATTTAAATAATTGTTTGAGTGCCCACCATTACACCATTACACTTATTCATCTGGTTTCATCTGAAATCAAGGGCATACATAGAGTATAGTTCCACTGCTCCACAGACCCGCATTGGGGGGCTTTTAACCCCTCTAGTCGACACTTGGCAGTGGTCATAGTGACCTTCATGTGCAGCTTCTCCAGAGCATAACAATGGCCTTTTTTCTGGAGAGTATACAATGCCTATATCAACAATTAGTGCAGCATAAAGGAGGTAAGTTCTCTAATTAGAACGAGTGGTGTCTGTATACTTTTAGACATATTGTATATTATCTGATTATTATGACTATGCCATCTTTATTTAAACTATGTTAGAGTGGCATCCTTCAACTAAACATCAAAGCACTTCCCTGCGATATTTATTACCCTCTCCAAGGCAAACAGAAACTATGTCAACCCAGCCCCCATTTCTGGAGAGAACAGTAGTGCTATATCAAGATCTAGAAATAGGCCACTGATGCAGTCTTTCTAACAGTGATATTCATATTATGAACCTCCCAATGGAATTTATTAAATTATATGTGTGTATTCTTATTGAAATTAGTCTTAAATGGTAATAATGTAGCATCATGCAATAGAGTGTATTCTTAAACCATGGTGTATTTGGTGTTATCATGCAAAACATCAAACATGTTTTGTGCATAATAATTCATTACCTCACATGATATCTGTCAATTTAGCATTCATTAATTCATTTTACCATGGCCTGCAGATTCATTCATTCGTTTTACCATGACCAGTCGATCTAATGCTGTGATTTGTGGGGACCTGATTAGAAAATCAGTGAATAAAACATCAGCCCACAGCAGTTTAGCATGGCCATTTCCACTGAAGTCATAAATGTGGACTGTTTTTTTAAAATGAGGCTCATTATAGGTCAGCAAATCAGAGATTATTTACACTATACACTATACGGACAAAAATATTGGGCCACACCACTTAATTATTGAATTCAAATGGCTCCAGTGAATGGGATATCTTAATGCTTCAGCATAACAAGACATTCTGGACAATGCTATGCTTCCAACTTTGTGGACACAGTTTGAGGAAGAACCTTGTCTATTCCAGTGTGTCTGTGCCCCAGTGCACAAAGTAAGCTCCATAAAGACACGGTTGGATGAGTTTGGTGTGGAGGAATTGACTGACCCACACAAGAGCCCTGACCTCAACTCCATCCAACACCTTTGGGATGAACTGGAACGGAAATTGTGAGCCAGGCCTCCTCGTCCAACATCAGTGCCTGACCTCTATAGGACAAACGAGCACAAATTCCCACAGAAACTCCAGAATCTTGTGGCCTGTACTGGGACATTTGGCAGGCTTACAAAAGTAAAAAAAAAACAAAAAAAAAAAACCTTATTGAACCCGTAGGAAATCGCTTATGTTATGACTGAAAAGGCATGCGCAACTTACATATAAATGAATTATAATGACATTATGGCACGTAGTAGAGATCGGTATAAGTAATATAGAAAAGTAGTGATATTCACACAGTAAGACTATTGCATATAATGAAATGTAATAAAATCTGGTTTAAAATAAATAAACAAATAATATTAAACCGAGTTTGATGGCGTGTGAATGTGACAGGGCAGTGTTAACGCCCTGGATTAGCGAAGCATTTGAAGTGGGGAGAGCCTCTCCAATGGCTGAATTCCAGACCCACCGCTTAACGTACGTGAAACATGATGACGTAGGACACAACGTCGTTTCGCAGATCTTCAGCTCATTCGGATCAATTTCTTCACTTGTACAGAAACATCCACTATGGATACATATTAGCACTGGTAGTCGTCGTGCTTCTCGCTTCCAGGCGGGTTGACTCTCCCCTCCCTGAAAGCCAGGCAGTTCTCAGGCTCTTTCTGATCTTCCACTCCCTCTTCGCCTTCCTGCAGCTATGGTAACTTCGGCTCTTTTAAGTGTTTAGATATCTACCTAAATATATGTGCTTGTCTAAGAGCAAATGTTTAGATTGTATTATAACTAGAGACACGTTTACACTCTCTCAGAGCCGTTACAGCTGAGCTAACAGGCTAGTTAGCGATACCCTTCAGTTAGCTAACCTGGCTAGTGTAGTAGAGAAGCGATATAACTTCTAAATGTTAACTCTAATGTTCTGAAAACGAAATATACTACGATGTAGAAAATATTTAGATAGTTACCAACACAATAATTGTAAAGTTGGCTGTCGTGGTAAGCTTGCTGGTAAACTCTAGGCGTTAGCCAGTAGCTAACTTGTCTTGAATTTGGAACCAATTTCGAAACATATTTTACTTTGTTGATCTGCTCTGACTAACACAAAGCAACGATTTTCCTGCCATGTCGTCTGGAGGATGTTTGTAATAAGGTACCGCCACATAAGGTTTTGGAGTTAATCAAATATTGATCTGAAGAACCTTATTTAGCTTATCAATTTAATGTGTTCATTATTTATTTAAGGCTCTTGTCTTCAAATAAAGCATGTTATTTAAACCTTTTTGCTATGGCATAACCATTCTTGTCGATATGGCATTAAATATAAACTACTACTGTTGGACCCAAATTCAAACGGCTGTTTCCTGGCATGTAGCGTACACGACAGTATCTTTGTATTCGTTTTAAGGTATTCGTTTAAAATGACGTTTTACAGTCATCAATAACGTTTTGTTCCTAAACAGTCCGACTTCTCAGAAGACCAGATTATGGGTGAGTTTGCCTCAAGTGAAAACTGCATGTTGTTTATTCTTTTTCCATTCTGTGAATTTGAGAGTAGATCCGTCTCCCTCCATTTCCCTCCTTCATCTGCTTCTTTTCATGGCAGTCCTAGCAAATCTTTTACCTCTTCTTTTTTCTCACTCATATGTATTGTTATTCCCTCCTTCCTGCTCCTTTTATGTGCTCCAGATTGAGTTTAACTTGGATCAAATACATGGTGAGTGCTCTTAAAGCTCAGCACATCGCCTTAGAGCAAGTAGGAACTTCATAGTGTGTTGATTCGTCCTGGTGAACTGTGTGTGTATGTGTGTGTGTGTAAGCAGCTGAATAGAAGTTTGCATGCGTTGTTTGGGTCAACTATGTGTCCCAGACCTCTTACACCAGTGTGATCAAACCAGTAACCAAGAATGTGTCCATTAAAATGTTGGTTAAACTGAGAGAACAAATCACTAGTCTTGTACTTGGTTGTTTTCTGGTGCAGATGTGGTTCACTTTCCCAGCTTCAGAGTGCCAGGGCGTGTCTCACAGGAAGAAGGCTATTTAGACAGTGCTCTGTTCCCCTCTTGCACACAAATCTAGAAAGAATCTCTGTCTGAACACAACCTGTGCCTTTCGTTTCCCAGTCGCTACTATAAGGGCTATTGCCTTGTTTGTTTAATTGGAGATGGCTGGCATAATGCTGCTCAGCCTCCTATTCTCTCCAGGACCTTATATGGTTAAAGAGCACATTTTCAGGCTGAAGGGGAACAGCCACATTCCAGAGAGCAGGAAGCACAACAGAGTCAAGCTATTTATGGGAGGAAGGGCCAGCCCAGTTAACATTCAACTCATTTTCCTAAGAAAACAGCAGCTCAGATTAGTCCTGGGCAAAATTGATCAAATTCGATATCTTCTAATTTTCACAATTGCATATGATGCATTTTTTGCACAAATTAAATGAAACATGTGCCTTCTGAGTACAGTCCCCTCCCCATAATGAAATGTCTTGCAAACATGATCCAACTTGTTTTCATTTAGTTTCTATGCACAGTTCGGAACCTTGCACAGATTTGGAAAGGACAGCTAGATAGAAAATTCATTTTTGAAAGGAAACATGCAATTTATTTGCCTTTTAAAGCATTGCATACCGCAGTGTTTTTAATCTATAAATATTGTGTTGTGACCACACCATCAATATTGATAGTATGTATTGCCCAGCACTGTTTCAGACAACTTTCTTCGCTTATTTATTGTTTTTTTCCCCCCAATTTTTGTCATTACGTTTCACTTTTTGGTGTGTTTGCAGTGTGTGTTTTTATGTTTGGTCTGCTTTATGTATATACAATAATAATAAGTAGTTATAAGTCTAAAGCTGTGAATTAAAGGAGGTACTTAATGCTTCACATTGGTGTGCCAGTAAGTTAATAATAATGATAATATATTTTGTCAGAGGCTGAGAATACACCTAGACTAAGAGGTACAGTGTACTTTAGTCAGTATCTATGGTTATGTGTTTATGTCGACTGTACAGTATATGTGCTAATCATTACTGTCTTTTGCAGTATAATGGTTACAAATGGACATAGCTGTTGCATTAAATTACGTGGTGTAACTGGTACATCAAACTCTAGTATTCTGTGCATTGAGTGAACAAACCAGCAAATCAAAACTGGTCATGATCATTATCAGAGATTTATTTGTTAGCATTCATGTAGTCTGGCATTTTTAATTAGTACTATTTTTACTGAGTTTAAAACTCATGTAAACAAACACATTAGTGGATAGGAACAAGACAGGATACTTGATCTGCAGTAGCTAATAGAGTGCACAATACAGCATTGAATGACATTAATATCGATTGCAGGTGCACTATTTCTCTTACTCAGGTTATGCCCCAGTTTACCTGATGCATCCTTCTGCATTTAACTTCCTGTTCTTTTGACAGTTTTACTCACTTCTTTTAACTTGCATTTATCAAAGGCATGTGTAATTTTCAGCTTTAAAGTTAAATAAAAGTTTCTTTTCTGTATTTTATCCTATTTTTGTAATATTGTTTTTGCATGTTGTAAGAGCTATCATCAGTTTTCTTACTATTTACAATTCTTTCTTGTCCTTACAGACACTCTTCCCTATGTTTGTCCCTATTTGCTTATTCAATGCTCTCTCTCTGCAGAATTCAAAGAGGCCTTCCTCCTCTTTGACCGGACAGGAGATGGCAAGATCAGCTATAGTCAGTGCGGGGACGTGATGCGTGCACTTGGCCAGAACCCAGTCAATGCCGAAGTGCTTAAGGTCCTAGGCAACCCAAAGGCCGAGGGTAGGAATCAAAACTGAATTGCTCCGTTTGTGAGGGAAGAAAAGGAAATGCTTTCAGTGATTATAATTAATTATATTATATTTAATTCCATATATATATTAATATTCAAAATAATGTGGTATTTGCAGAGACATTAAGGTTTAAGTGCATCAAGACTTTAATCCATAACCGCTGTGAAGTATTTTAACACGGAAAACTGCACGAGTCACATTCAGAGATTTGACAAACCTTTGTTTGCATCTGCATGCAGAGATGAACCACAAAATGCTGGACTTTGAGCAATTCCTGCCCATGCTCCAGGCCATTGCTAAAAATAAAGACCAGGGCTCCTTCGATGATTTTGTGGAGGGTCTCCGGGTCTTTGACAAGGAGGGCAACGGAACAGTCATGGGTGCTGAGCTACGCCACGTTCTTACCACACTGGGTAAGGCAACTTTTGTCTAGAGATGGCATCTAAAACCCACATATCCAGGGCACTGTCAGAGTGTAGCACCACAAACAGCTATAGTTCTGCATGAAGTAATGCAAGTTAACAATCTTGCTAGAGGATTTTAAATTAAATATTATATTGAAAATTAGAATATTATATTGGCCTGCTGTAATCTGTACTTTTTTTATGTAATCCTTGGATATCCCATTGGATAGAGAAGAAAAGTAATATTTGAATATAAAATTAAAACTATATACATGCCGGGGTTTTCCTTAGGGGAGAAGATGACAGAGGATGAGGTAGAAACGCTTCTGGCTGGACACGAGGATGCCAATGGCTGCATCAATTATGAAGGTAAACAGATGGTGAAACTCAATGATGTAATTAAGCTCACCTTGCTTAACCACAAAGCAAGTGTTCTTATCACAGAAGGAGAAGGAAAGATGTGTCCCATTCTACGCCCTGAAATGTGCTGTGTAAATGATACGTTTTCAGTTTTCATAATGACTATCATAGTTAAACAATGCTTATTAAATGAAATGATGTTCAGTAACTACTGAAGAGGGGGTGAGTTGCCATAACTGTTGCTGATCTTCCACAGCCTTCGTCCGTCACATCATGTCTGGCTGAGAGCCCTCTTGGGAGTATGTAATCCTCCTATCAACGACACGTATACCATATGAAGCTTCAATCCAGACTCTTCCTCATTCCTTTATATGGGCACGCATGCCTGCACCTTAAACCCCCTCCTGCTGCTGTTTGGCCACTACTTCATCCAATTGGAAAATGGAATAAGATATTATAATCACACTCAAGAATCCAGTTCCATTGAATTATTGATTAGTCTGTTCATTTGAAATGGATATCTAATGCGTATTTTCCTCTGGGTCATTGTGAGGCATGACGTTTCCATATTTGGTGGGTCGGATTAGAGCTGGTGTTAGAGTGGAGGTTTTGACTCGTGGTTGGACACTCATGTTTCTGCAGCAGCAGCAGCTCTCTCTGGCCCCTGGCTGCAGCATGCTCTCTGCGTCTGGCCCAGCGATGTGATGGCCTCATGGGCACGGCTGGTTTAGATGCACAGGAGCGACTGCACTGTCATGAAAACAGTTCACGACAATGAACAGCTTAAAGAAATTGCATAAGGGTTCCAGACTATATACCAATAGTTTAATTATCTTGTGTAAAATGAGTTGTCCAGCTAATTTCCCTGTGCCACAAATGTAGATTATGGTTAGTTACCATGGATTAAAAAAATGGACACATTTCCCTGCTCTTGGAAAAGAACAAGACACTTTAATTGCACTTATAATAGAAGTCAACAGGAAGATAATGAACGGCCTATTAGCTTATTTCATAAATGTGTTTTTCTAAGTACAGGGAAAGGTCAGTTTATCTCAGTGGTAATCATTCATATGCTACAAATGTTAGTTTGTGGAAACACTTTTCCTTTAACATCTCCCTAAAGATACACATTTGGAGCTGCCCTGTGGCATATAAATCTGACTTAACTGACAGGTTAACAGACATCCATTTCGTTAATGCTTTCAAAACAGTGCAGTCACATCTTTTACTAACCAACCAGTGGCAGTAAGTTGCTGTTTTTTTGCTGCTTTTTCTCTGATGAAACCTGATTCATAGCTGGGCTGTCCAAGCTCTCTATTCTGTTCTCCAATCTGTCTCCACTCTTGGCCTGTAGTAGAGGAAACCCTGGAGGAACTTCTCTTAATTCTCTTGAATCCTAGACCTGGTCAAACCCTTGAGCTCTGGCTGAGTAGGAGATGATCTTTCTCGCTGTTGCGTTCCCCTGGTGCTCATAAGTTTTCTTGAGGGCAGAACCCACCTGCATCAAGCCACACATGTCAAACAACACTGCAGTAGCTTTGGGAGAATGTAGGGCAGGTCAGTTGGGTAATGACAGAGTAAAGGACGGTTTTCCCAGGTTATACTGAAAAATAAAAATACCATTTGCTTCAGAAGAGTGTGATAATTCATTTAGCCGGCAGTGTAAATGGTATATTGTGTGACATGATGTAGGTTGGTGCCCCAAACTGTATTTTCAGAGCTTGTGTCCTTAGGTTTCTTTCTTCTTTTCATTGCAGAACTTGTGCGGATGGTCATGAACGGCTGAAGATAAAGAAAACACGTTTGTCTGTCTCTTTTATGTGTGTTCTGTTACACATCTCTGTTCATTCCTTGGTCATTCATTCCTTTCCTCTTTTGCTTATCCATTCCAGTTCCTCCTCCTTCCATTTGCACTCATTTGGTTTTTATTTTCAGAAGTGCCTTTATCTTCCCCTGTTAAGATCCCACATGACCTCCTCACTTCTCTCCACACTGTCCAGTGACATTCAAAGCCTATAGCTGCATGAAGGAGGGCCCTTGTGTGCTGGCACTATCTGCAATAAAACCTCTTGATGCAGCACTTTGCCATGTTGTAACACCATTGTGATGCAATATATATTCAGGCCCTTCAGTAATGGACTGTGCGTCAGCAGGATCTGCAACAAAGCATCACTTGTGCTGACAATAACAATACAGGACAGTTTTATTCATCAGTTAACATCTAAACCTAATGATCTCGTTTGAAATATATACCATTTCCAGTTTTGTTTATCCTTTTATGTATGGACCTCAAAATAAAATGCATTTTAAAGTCTTTAAGTGCTTGTTTCTTACTTATCATTTCAAGAATGTTGAGATGTGGTCCATGTCTTAGGACTTAAAGTGTAGCTTATACGGAGTGTAGTGTTTCCAATATATAATATATTTTAGGGCTGTTAAAAATATTGTGTTAACTATTTGCGTTAATTTATTTTCTATAACGCTTTAAAATAAATTGATCGTGCGATTAATTTGAAAATTAAACGCCCCTCTGCATTGCAGTACCACACAATCATTGGGGGCAGTATTGCACTACGTCGGCGACCAGCATGCCAGAAGAAGAAGCCACTTCATGTAGCCAATGCTGCTGCTCAGTCAAGATGGTGATGCAAGATAAACACATGCTGTCAAATGAACAATTTTGCTTTAAGTTACTACCAGAGGGGGATTTGGACCAGACAAGGGTAATCTGTGTGCTTTGCAAAAATGAATTCAATTACCACCGAAGCACTGCATCACTATCATATAACCTCAAGGCGAAGCATCCCGGTGTGGCAGAGACAGTGGAGGGAGGGGGTCTCCGACAGTTGCA
>JBBPCW010000133.1:22183833-22196598 GCA_037974425.1 Phenacogrammus interruptus | reverse complement strand
ACAAGCTAGATAAAACGTGAACGCCCTGCAGTGGCAAATAGCTTTGGTTTTATATTTGATTTGATTACATTAATGTTACTATGGAATAGATTAACGGTGATATTTTTTTATCGCGCGATAAGAATCTCATGCCGTTAACACCGTTAACGGCCCAGCGCTATATATATTGTGACGCGCGGTAGAGAAAGGTGACACCAGGCGGGATGGATCCTTTTACAGTTTTTATTTTTAGCTGTCCTCAGCACACACTCTGCTTCACTCTCCTACTCCTTTCTAATTGCCAAGCACCGCCCCTCCCCTTATATACACCATCCCAAAAAGCCCGCCAGTTCCCATGGTGATGGCCACGTGTGCCCATCACCCTCTAATTCACCCCATACACCTGCCAAACCCCACACAGACCCCCCGTGCAGTTCACGTGGCCCTCCTGCCCGCCACAATATGTATATATACATATAAGCATTGACACATAAGCATTTTTATCAGTAAGGGGATTTCTAAGTGGGCTATTGACACAAAATGTCCACCAGATGTAGCCATCAAGCCAAATATTGAATTCCTACACCTGAAATCTGTCAGCATTGAGAGAGAAACCCTGCCCCCTATCAGTACTAATTGATATCTGCTGCTTTAGTCCTAATTTATGGTCTATAGAGGCTTCTCATTGCAGGAGGCACACAGGAAAAACTTACTGATGGGTAAGAGCAAAGAGCTCTTCCAAGATCCTCATAATCTTATCGTTGACACGCATTCTGATGGGAATGGTTATAGGTGCATTTCCAGAATGCTGAATGTTCCTGTGAGCTCCGTTATCCGGAAATGGAAAGAGCATTAGATCACCGTAAACCGGCCACGATCAGGTGCTCCACGTGAGATCCCTGTCCGAGGAGTCCAAAGAATAATCAGGAGAATTCTCCGACATCCAAGAACCACTCGGGCAGAACTTCAGGAAGACCTGCATCAGCAGGTACTGTTGTTTCCAAGAAAACTATAAGCAGTGCACTGAACCGCCATGGCATCCATGCATGCTCACCATGCAAGACTTCACCGCTGAACAAAAAGCATGTTGAGGCTCGGTTAAAGCTTGTGAAACAGCATTGGGAGAAGCCTGCGGATTACTGGAAACCTTATCGCACTCAGGTGGGCCATATTGTCTCTCCCATGTTGTGAGACTTCAAAGACAGTCTTAAAGAAATGAACCACCCGACAGTTTGCCATGTGATCAAGAAAAGGGGTGATTACATACCTGATGAAATTGTCAAACCAGAGTAAGCAAAATATAAAGATTTGACAAATGAGTTGAAAATTATGAACAAAAAGGCATAAAGAGATGTTGGTAATAACTGATAACCAGTTAATATGTAGGAAAAGGACTGATGCACCCAAATTAGATCAGAATGTGATCAAGTGCATCATGACCTGTTTTGAATCCTTGACTGGATTCCTTTTCATGGCAAAAGTAGTTTGGTGATGGACATTATTGTCACAGGCAACAAAGCATAAAAGATCAGACCCAAAACACCCAGCACAGCATTTCGATCGTCTCTACAAACGTCTGCAGTGACACTACATTTATAGTTTTTTGGTACACGTAACTCTGTGTATACAGTCTCTTTTAGGTTAAAAGGCTATAAACAGCATGTAGAGAATCTCAGTCTGCCTGTGGATCTGCCCATTCTGTCTTAATTTAGATATGTCCTGTTGCTCAGTTATAAATAGGCTGACACATATGATGATCTAGTTAATCTCTGAATGAAACACATGATTTTTTTCTGAGATAAAGTACATCAGTGTGCTGAAACATTTCACTCTGAGTGGAAGTTACAGATTGGAAGCCGTGAAAATGTGCAGCACTATTCATATTTTGTCTATTATAACAACACACTTTCTGTGAGAACTAAAATGAGGGGGAAAAAACCTTTGCAATCATACATACAATCCAGTCCAGTTGCATTTGTGTTATGAGGGTCCTGAAAGGAAAAGGATTAAGCACTGATGTACGTCGATCTGGATAAGAGCGTCAGCCAAATGCCGTAAATGTAAATGGATCAATGCCTTTTTACCTTGAGCTGACAGCAGATATTCTTATGATAAAGAAAAATGCTTCTGAACATGCTGATCTAATAAATAAACATTTTTGGTTTTGAATTTTTAGTTTCATTCACAATTAAATGTTTTTTAGAATCAGTATTCCCATCTGATAAACAGTACATTTAATATAATTTTTTATAATGAACTTTTGTTTTTTAAAGAATTTAGTGTTTTGATGCCTTAACCACTAGGCCATCCAACTGACAAATGCATTGGGACCAGCACACCAAAAGGGATTTTATTAATGATATTGTATTCAAATACATAGTCTTCAATACAGAGTTGGACTCTCCATCGCAGCTATAACAGCTTCCACTCTTCTTGGAGTTGCCCATTTACTCTGTAGAGCATTTATGAGGTCAGGCACTGATGCTGGATGAGGAGGCCTGGCTCGCAATCTCCATTTGAGTTCATCCCAAAGGTGTTGAATGGGATTGAGGTCAGAGCTCTGTGGGCCAGTCAAGTTCTTCCACACTGAACTCATCCAGCCGTGTCTTTATGGAGTTCACTTTGTGCACTGGGACACAGTCACACTGGAACAGAAAAGGTTCTTCCCCAAACAGTGTTCACAAAGTTGGACGCATAATAATGTCTTGGTATGCTGAAGAATTAGAAAGATTGCCCTTCACTGAAAGTAAAGGGCCACATGAATTTAATAGTTAAGTGGTTTGTCCCAATACTTTTGTCCATATAGTGAATATCCAGAATTCAGGCTTGCCAAATGAAACTGCACTGCACAATATTTACCAACAGATGGCGCCACAATCCCATTTGCCATTTATTCCATACGGGGTTAAGTCATTTACTTCTTTTTGTAGGTATTTATCTCACGAAATGTTCTCTCTTACAGTTTTTCTGAATTGCTAAAACGCATTTCCTGAAATCTCATCTCTTTGTCTCAAAACACTAAACACAAACTCCAAAATTTAAGCTACACTCACCAAACCTTCCACTTGTCTTGCAAAACCAAACATTTGACCCAAAACTATTTTAACTTTACTCAAAATCAAGCACTACTGTCAAAAACCACACAAAACCAGCCAGTGTGCAAACACAACTTAGCAAGGATTACACACTACATAAATAAATACAAAACACTGGGATAGCAGGAAAATATTTATTTATTCATTTATTCTTGTACTCACATTTAAAGAAAACGAAACGAAAAAAAAACTACAGCCAAAAAAAAGGAAAAAAGATCATTTTTTCTGCCTCAGCATCATCCGTGAAGATGTATTCATTAGGCCTAACCATTGAGTCAAATTCAAAGATTCGCTGTACACAGTGAAAACAAACTACATTTAGTTCTGTAAATGACACAGTATGATGTACACATGTGCTGTTTGACAGACAATACAGTATACATTCTAGTACTGAGTTTACTGTAAAAGTTTACTCACTCTCTCACAGTTTCTCTGAAATGGTACTCGATAAACTTGTTTCATCCTTATCTTGTTGCGTTGCAGGACACGGTCAATTGTTGACAGACTCACACTATTTATTCCCTCAAAATGTATGTTGTCTTCTATAATCTGCTGCTGTATTTCACGCAGTCGAGTTGCATTTTGACGGCCCATATTCACAATAAGTGTCTCCTGGTGTTGAGAACATGCGTGTTCTTCCACCCTCATTTGGCCGTCTTTTAATTCTAAAAAATAATTTTTCATTGCCCCCTTACTGAGACAACTATATATTTAAACTTTTTTTATGTTTTCTTCTCTGGTCCGGATTATAGAACCAGCTTAGGTTTGGTTGCACACGTTGCCCTGCCTCCTTCATAGTCATGCCATGCACCAGAACATGATCTATGACGGTTGCTTGAATGTCATTTGAAATTACAGATGTTCTTCTTGGCCTTAGTCCTTTCCCACCACCTCTGGCACAGACTCCTCTTCCTATTCTATTGTTTTGCTCTATTGTTGGATCCACTCACGCCTTTTGCATTTGCAAGGCTTATATACTGTTTACTAATTGGGTTCACTGATTGGACACCTGTGTTTTCAGTGTTGAGTGGTAGTGTGTAAATGATGAAAACAGTGTGTTAGTTGTGTTTAACTTCTGTAGCCTGTGTGCACCATTCTGGGTACAAGTGCACCACACTGCTAAATGTGTTTTATATTTGAGAATGTGTTTAGAGTTTTGGTAAATGGGAGATTCAGATTTGCAAACTGTGTCCTAACCAGATGAATAGTGTTTAAGATTTTGACAACTGTGGGAGTGATTTGATGAAAGAGTTTTGGTAGTTGACAGTTTCGTTTTTACAATGGGATTTTGTGTTTTAGCAATTCAGAAAAACTGTAAAGCCTTTGTACTATGGGCGTGTCTACACCACTGATACAAGTCATAAGATGTCACTTTCATGGTGGGTGGCAATTTCTGTTGTACTAATTTAATTGTACTAAATACCTTTGCACTCACAGGATAGTTGTTTTTTTTTACTTGGCCAGAGATTTCTCATTTTTTGTCTTTTCATATATCCTTATTAAACAGAAGCTATTGTTATATTTAGCTTTCTTCTTTCCTTGTGCTTTACATGCTTTATGAAAAAGTCGAATAGAAATGCAACAGAAAATTCTGACATTATTATTAGTGTGTTTTATTTGATTAATACTACATCTAGCTACAATAGCCTGTTCTGAACAGGGCTGTTCTGTTACTGAGATGTTGTTTTAATATCTCACCAGCACAAATTCTTTGCATCTACGCCACCGAGTATCTAAAGTGACAGTGCACTGATAACAATGACTGGTTTTTGTTATACTTAACTTTAAGTCTCTTTTAGGTATAAAGACTATAAAGATCAATTAGAGAATCTCAGTCTTCTTGTGTATCCATCCATTCTGCCTCAATTTAGAAACGTCCTGTTGCTCAGTTATAAATAGGCCGACACGTATGATGATCTAGTTAATCTCCAAATTAAACCCTTTAATTATTTCTGAAATAAAGTAAGTCACTGTGGTGAAACATTTCACTCTTCTGAAACAGAGTGACTGAGTGTAAGCCAGGAAAATATGCAGCATTATTCTTATTTTATCTATTTATTATAACAACATACTTTCCATAAGCAGTTTAATTAGAGAAAAAAAGACTTTTCCAATGATACACCATTCCTGTTGCATCTCTGCTGTGTGGATGTTGCTGGAAAGAAAAGGACCGTTGGCTTTGACTGATCTTTGCTGTGACCCATAGATGCTGTGCAGGTCAGCTTCACCTGCCAGTCCTGTACTGTGACCTGAAAAAAGTGTGGATACAGTGATGCCGTTTTTCACTCCTGTGATCATCCTGTGTCCACAGTGGTCAGTCCAGGAACCGCGATAATGAATAACTTTACATTGACCTTCTATAGGAAGGTCAAGTACATCCATTACATTTCTGCAGCAGAATTTGAAGGTGATATAGAGTCACTGACAAACTGTTCCCTCAAACATCCTCATCACCTTTTCATTAAACTAAATATAGGAATTATATTGCCACTTCCAGAACAACATCTGTATCACCATATTTGCTTTTTTTCATCAAATGTCAGCAGGCTTTTGCACTGTATGAAGCTTTCATGATAAACAGACCAATGGAAATATGTCAGGCCGTTACAGAGTAAGACTATTTTAGGTGCTGTTCAAACGTTTGGACTCAATATCTTCTATAATATAACATTAGCTTGGAGGTGTAATAGATGTATAAAATGAGTCTAATATGCTAGTCCTGATTTCATAGCTTTCAAATTATTAATAAGAGGCTGTGAAAAAAAGATGGCATGTTTTATGTGTCCAGAATGATGAACAGAGCCGTATTATTCCATAAGTGGAATAATAAGTGAGAAAGATATATAGCTTTCACTGCACTTACTGTCTGCTGTATTGTGTGCATTTTCTAGGGACCAGTGCGGACCATATTCCAGTGGAGACAGCAGGGTTGTAGACAGCAGGGTACTTTTGGAAGTCTGTTAAATGCCATAACTGTAAAGAAGAGTCTCTTAACTAGTTTAGCATTTCAATCAGTGATGGGTGGGGGTGATGAGAGAAGAAGATAATACCTGATATTATTGGATACAATTGTTTTAAGGCAGTATTAAGGCAGTCAGAGTCACCACACGTTAATCAATCATTGCAGGAAACCCAAAAATTGAATTTTAAAGTACATGCAAGGAATTCTGCATAATCTGACCAGGAACAGGAGCTTACAGGGATTTAAAGGTCAACTTTGATTTCAGTTTGACTTCAGGATGGCAGCTAAATAAAGGTTTATCTTACCTTATATTAGATAGAATACATTTTTATCCACAGAACAGAATGTAACAATACTGCTTTTAAAATGGTTTGAGAGGTGGACAGTAGAGCTCTCATTATATATTTCTAGGTGGTTGTATGTTATTACTTTGCCAGTTTCAATACACCCGTTGTTCTCTGTCTTGGTGTGTGTATGTGTAGGTCAGCTGGGTGAAATGACTGGAGTCAGAGTGAGTCGGGCAGGGTTAACCACCACAGATGAGTGTAAATCGTTTTTTGGTAATTCCATTTTTTTTCCCAACAGAGACAATGTGTAAGTTAATCCTTTTGCATTACAAGGCCTCTGATGGAAACATTACATGTTTTTTAAAATGAAAACTCCTGTCTAATGTCTATCAGCTTTATCTGTATCACACAGATGATTACCCCCAGCAATAATTTTGATATGCCATCCTGTGCTCATTAAAATAATAGAAAATTGCAGCAATAATCCACAGCAATCACCAACAAGCCAGATGTGATGAAGATAAGGTTGAAAATGCGAAAGAATTTCGTTAAAGGGTCAGTAGAATGAAATAAATGTTTCTAGTAAAAGGTGTTGATGTAGTGTAGGAACACTTTTAAAACGTATCTTACTTACCAGTCCATACAGTCAATATACACATACATAACAACAAAAGCATCCCATTTTGAATACATTTTTTGTGATGTCATGTTTGCAAATATCCATCTATTCAGCCTACAGCCACCTTTAGCTCAGCCCCATCTATAATAAAGGAATATTTCAATCCTGATTATATTCTGATCTTATCAAATTATCGAAAATCCTAAAGGCGCAGCAACAAAACAGCCTGTTTAATTGGATGGAAAGGTTGGAAAATGGTCATGGGAAAATACTTTGTGAGTATTTTTGTGAGTTAAACCACACACATATATCATTAGTGTACCTCAGGGGGAAAAATCCAAGAAAGTGGTGTAAAAACAAAAACTTTTTTGGTCAGAAGAAGTAAAACTTCTGAAAATATCATCAAAAAACATTGCTTATTTAATCTTAAGCAATCCGACACAAAACAGGTATTTTCCGCCAGCATATGCGTCTGCTTTCATCATCCGAAGCCCAGACTTGCTTGCTGAGGTGGGATTTTCAAAGCTGACTGTTTGGGTGTGAGGCACGGATGAAATATCGGCTTTAAGATCCTATGATGCATTGTGTGGTGGGAGCAGCCCATCAACAGCTCGCTGACCTTTTCCTCATCTCCGCACAACCAGTCAGAACTATGCCCCCTCATTAGATACCATAGCTATTTGTGTGTGAGAGTGTGTGCGTGTGTGTGAAGGCGAGGCGCCAGGTATCATACCAATGGCGAATAGGTCCTCTACTAATTACTGAATTCATTTTGCTGGATGTGTGTGCCTACGTGCGGCTTTGGCGGCTGTGCACTTGTGTGAATGTGCTGGAGGTAAGTGAAGTGTATTGATTATTTTAATCCGCCTATTTGTGAGTCTGTGATCCTCGTGGCTCTGCATTCGACAGGGGAATCGCTAATGGGCCTCAACGCAGCCCGTCTCAGACCTCTCCCCGTCCAATTAACTTTCAACTGGAATCTGGCAGGAGAGAGCGAGGAGGCTGGCTGCAGACACACAGCGATCCCCCACACGCTCCCACAGGCAGCAGATTCACTGAAGCCTCCAGGTCCAGAATGTCATTACTTCTTGCTTTTTAATTAAAGATTTCTTCTCTCTTTTTAGACCAGGTAGAGGCCAAGGTCCTGCTGCTGTTTATTTTCTGTTTCTTCATCTTTACAATCTCACCGCTTCAAAGGATCACCATAATGCACTGAATGAGAGATCCATGCCTTATGCATAAACAGGATTCCAATGCAATCTCTAAATTCTTATATTAACCTGTTCGTGTCCATACACGACATGTCATAGTTTCTTTAGTCCATATAATGCCCAAGCTTGTCAATCTGAATTTGAAAAAAGCAGACCTGTACATTTGTTATCATTTATAACACTTCAGTATATGAAATGCAGTATTTGAGTCACGTGGGATTTCTTTATTGAAATGTCCAAATTGACCTTGAATAAAAATGGCATGTGATCCCAACATCATCTAAAGATATATACAAAATATAGTTTGCGCTAAATAGAATTTCTTATTACACTAAACTGATTTGTAGGACATGAATGGGTATATAATATTAAATATATGTAAATATATGTATCTGATATAGATACATCTGATTGGACTCACCTTGGTATATAAAAAATAAGTATGAATTTTTATATAAACCAAATGATAAAGTAATATATCAAACATATTAATGCCACACGGGGGGAGCGCCAATCAAAACAGCTGTTTGTTTGATTACGTACATATGAGAAGAAAAAGGGTCAGTGATATTTGAACATTCTTTATTATAGAGTCATTTTATAAGGAGGAAATGTGGCATCATTTATAGATGTACTGATGTGTGTTTGCATCTTTGTATTTGCACATGGCTTGACTTGTCTTGTGACAACCCCTACCAGGCCTCATACAGAATTACTACAAGATTTGCACAATCAGCCATAAATATTTTGCTGATATGTATGACATGGAATGGCACGCAACTCAAGAGACACCGTAGAGACGCTGGGACTTTTTATCAATGAAGCATTTCTGCACAAAAAAGAACACACACACACACACACACACACACACACAGTGAGGATAGCCTGATGTTTTCAGACACTGTTATATATTTAATCTCTGAAATAAACAATTTACAGGAAACCTAACAATACTTTCTATAGGGGTGCATCATTATCTGACCATGGCCAAGTTAAATCTTGCATTGATTTAGTTGGAATGTATAGCTTTAGTAATTTTTTCACAGATAATTTATATAAATGTAATATCACAGGACAGTTTAAGGTGCTATTGATAGACACTAAGGTAAGATTAATACAAAAGTTATGATAACACAATTAGTGTCAATGCAATTACAATATTCTTTTTAAATGATATTTTTTAAATGGTGAACTTTCTATATATATTACAGAGACATTATATATTTCTACTGTTTCAGAAATATTGAATATTTCAGAGATTTTTTTCTTTATTTATTTGGCAGTCATTAAGTTTCTATTATCACATAAGAAAATATTTCACCATGTGCAGCTATTTTCAGTGATAAGACAATTTGGTGTAAAATTGATGCACTGTATCTTTATCATTATTAAAACAGTATCCTCTTTTATGCAGTGCTCATGAAGCACAAAAAATAAATAAACCACATTGATTAATAGTGAAAATCGTAAGATTACGAAGATGAAAAGAGTCAAGCGAAAGATAGGATATTATCAGCCCAAATCAATATATTACTGCTGTAGTCTAGGCTAGTCTGCTTAGACATATTGGAAATCCATGCCTACGCAGCACAGAGCCAGTCACTGTGTGTTCGATCCCATCCCCTGTATGTCCACGCACACGGGCCATATTTTCAATTCCACACAGACAGCCAAAGCGGTGACTTTAAGTCAAATGAATTGAACTGGTGGACTTGGATTAATCACAGACCCACGGTGGTGGGTGGGTGTGTGTGTGCATATGTATGTCATTGTATTGAATTGCCTTTGCACAACACTATCTAATCAGTCTGCTTGTTAGTGAAAATAACCCTCATTAAATAATTCCTCCTCACTCATGTGTAACAGCTGTGTCTGACTTCAGCTGAACATCAACTTTACAAGGCCATATGCAATTTCCAGCACAAATTCCAAAGCGATCTCACTAGAGTGAATTAGGCTTCTGGTGATGCACAAAAATGACACGTACACCTAAACACGTGCTGGGAGGATAACAATCTGGTAGATAGGTTTCTATTCGCAATGTCTATTTTACACTTTTTGGGGGAAAATGTGTAGGTGTAGGTATAGCATATAACCATAATTTCCACACACATACAAACAACATGTCAGAAAATGCACTTGCTCAATAAAAGTAGGAGTTTGGTCACGAGATCATGTCTGTGAAGCCCTTCTTCCAGCCAGCATCAACCCATGTGCATTTCCCTCCTGTTCAGTCTATTCAGTGTGTGTGTGTGTGTGTGTGTGTGTATGTATGAGAGAGAGAGGGAGAGAGAGAGAGTGTGTTTTGAGCAGCATCATGGGGTGGTGGGGCGGCAGGTTTGGAGGGCAGTCAGTCGGGGTAGATGAGGAACCCAGAAAAGGTGCTGTATTTGTTGGTGTTTCCACCGTGGACTTTGCCCCCATCTAGCTGTACGCACACCTCGTCCCCAACGTCTAAATGTAGGATCACACTGTTGGAGGCGTAGTCATAATTCTGATCGGCGTCCTGGGCAATGGCACTGGCCCTCACCTGTCAAACAGAGAGAAATAGAGGTTTGGTCAGAGGAAGGCCAGAGAAACGCTCACATCTCACCCTGTCACTGTCCCTTAGCACAGGAGAAACAACCACGTCTGGCACGGAGAATGGCAATTTATAACCAGGTGAATAAAGACCATATACTGAAAAAGGGATTGCTTCAAATGTGCACATAATTTCCACATAAATAAAATGCAATACAATTTATTACAACAACAAAATGTTGTCTTTTAGTTGACCATCTTTTAGGAATAATTGTGTTGATGTAAATTATGTACACATTAGAATCATGCTGCATTGTGTTGTAACTAACAAAAACTATTTTACAGATTTGTCATTGTATATTTGCCAATTTGTCATAAAAAAGTGACCATTTGCATTCATACAAACTAAACATTTAGAGCTTCACACTGTTCACTCTGGGGGGAAAAAACAAGGTGCACTACACTTCTGCTTCTGCTTCAGATCTAGAGTGTGGACTCTTGCTAAGCAGTAACAGTATTGTACTTGTCAGTCTGCTGTAAAAAACAGAATAAAACCTCACAAAGTAGAACACGACCACTTCAGCCATGCAAAAACAGTCAGCAAATGTCTCCTTCCTAACAAAAACAACAGAAAATAACAGAATCAGTATGTAGAAAACTTGGTGACTGTGTTTTACAATGAATTTGTGTTCTTTAGTTTCTTACTAATCTACCAATGCAATGTTAATTTTGTGCTTGATCAGGTCCATATAGCACATTATTTTGTAACCAGGCAAATGGTATTAAGGATATTTTGCATCTGGCTACTCACTGACACGAGTGCTTACTATCACTCAACATGTTTTTTAATGTTAAAAGGATGTCTACACTTTGACATAAATCTATATTTGTCTAATAGCCTTTATAATTGTTTTCGGGATCTGCTATAGCACAATTCTGAGGGCCGTATGACAGCGAATGTCAAGACTAAGTGAACTGGGGCTACTTCTATACTTTGTGGTATTGATCTCCTGTAATACCAGTGGTCATATGGTTCAACTTGTGGAATAAGACCTGCTGTGGAGGGATGTAAACACACACTGTATCTCTTTCCAGTATCGACCTGTTGAATTTAATGCAAGAAACACATCCTGTGCACAGGCTGCGTGCCACAAACCCAGACTTATTTAAATTCTGCATCAAGGATCCGTCGTATTGACTCCTGGGAGTGGATCTATTGCTTGTTTGTTAACAATTTAAATTGGGTTTACTCATCTGAACACACAGACACATACACTTGGATAGAATTGCAGTAAAGGAGGGGAAGAGACCTACAGTAAAATTGATAAAATGGTAAGCTTACAATTTTTCACTCAATTTCTTTGTTAAAAATTAAAACATCTAAAAGGTGCCTCCACGTTGTGTAATTGAGCATTTAACATAGTATCACAATTTAACAAATCTGCAATCTGAGCAATCTGGTACCCTTTCACTCTCTTCTAAAATAAAAAAAAAAGAAAATTTGCTGACAGATGTCAGACATTGATTGTCTGGTGCTTTAGTCAATGTCCAACCAAGCTGTCACCACTCAATCTCTGTCAAGCCTTCCTGACAATCATCCCTAATGAAGCAGCTTTGGGAAAATATGCACAAAAACAGCTATTTTAATATCTATATATCTGTCTGTCTGTCTGTCTATCTATCTCTTCTTGTGTGAGAGCATATGAAGAACTATGAGTTTGAGCTACACTGATCATAATATAATCAGCATAATAAAATTGTTAGGATGTAAAGACAACCGCTCATAACAGTTTGAGGCAAACTTTTCCATTCTACAGACACTTGCCAAGTCAAAATCATCATTCAGAAAGAGCTGGTAGTAAAAAGAACTAGAAATCTGAAGAGTTGCTTTCACAAACTACCCCCCAAAAAGTATTTTACAATAGTTTTACACCCAAAAGTCTACACATACATGAACATACGTCTTGACATATTATACACTACCGGTCAAAAGTTTTAGAACACCCCAATGTTTAAAGCTTTATTTAATTGAATTTCAAACAGTTCAGGTCCAATGAATAGCATGAAATGGTACAAAGGACAGTGCTGAACT
>JBBPCW010000133.1:22137017-22153153 GCA_037974425.1 Phenacogrammus interruptus | reverse complement strand
CACACACACACACACACACTCTCTCTCTCTCTCTCTCTCTCTCTCTCTCTCTCTCTCTCTCTCTCTCTCTCTCTCTCGCTCACACACACACAGACACATGAAAATATCAAAATGAGGAAGGAACACATATAGAATTATGCAGTAAACAAAAATGAGTTAAACAAACCAAAATATGTTTTATATTTCAGATTCTTCGAGTTGCCACCTTTTGCTTTTACGACAGCTTTGAAAGTGAAAGTGAAAGTGAAAGTGAAGCATTCACTTAGCATTCTTTCCATCAGATTCATGAGGTATTGACCTGGAATGGTTTTTAAAAAACATTTCAAAACCATGTGCCTTGCCAAGAGATAATTAGTGGAATGTCCTGCCTTCTTAATGTGTTTGATACCAACACACTGAATAGTCCGATTCAACTACTGTTCTGCTCCACATTGTGCCAAGAAGCACTCAACTAAGTAAAGAGAAAGGAGAGTTCAACATTACTTTCCATGAACTTTTCATGTATCCTCAAGTGCAGTTGCGAAAACCATCAAACACTATGGTAAAACATAGACCACCCCAGGAAAGCAAGACCAAGAGCTACCTCATCTGCAGAGGATAAATTCATTAGTGTTTCCAGCTCAGAAACCACACACTAACAGCACCTCAGATGAAAACCCACAAGTAGCAGACACATCTCAACATGAACGGTTCAGAGGAGACTGAGTGAATCAGGCCTTCATGGTTGAGTTGCGGTAAAAAAGGCACTGCTGAACAACAAGAAAAAGAAAATTGCTTGGGCCAAGAAACACAATGAATGGACATTAAACCAGTTGGAAATCTGTACTTTGGTCCAAATGTGAGATTTTTGGATCTATCCACTATGGTTTTGTCAGATGGAGGATGGAAGAGGGATGTGATTGTTTGGGGTGCTTTGCAGGTAAAACTGTTGGTGGAACACAACATTCTACAGTGACATGCCATCCCACCTGGCTTCTACTTAGAGGGACTATCATTTGTTTTTCAACAGGACAATGGCCCAAAACACACCTCCAGGCTAGGTAAGGGCCATTTGACCATGAAGGAGAGTGATGGAGTGCTGTGTCAGATGACCTGGTCTCCACAATCACCCAACCTAAACCCATTTGAGATGGTTTGGGATGAGTTACATATAGTGAAGGGAAAGCATCCAACAAGTGCTCAGCATCTCTGTGTACACCCACAAGACTGTTAGAAAACCACTCTAGGTCAATACCAAATGAATCTGATTTTTAAAAATGCCGAGTGTGCAAAGTCATCAAAGCAAAAGGTGGCTACTTTGATAGTCAAAGTGTTTGCAAAGTTATAATAAGATAAGTGAGTTTACCTGGAGTTTATTTCTAGATTTGATGTTAATTTACAGTAAAACTCCATTGTGTGTGTGTGTGTGGGGGGGGGGGATTGCAAGAGGGTTTTATTCTTGAACAAAGTATTTGATGTTAGAAACAGTGGATAGTGTTTGGAAATAAGTGCTTTGCAGAACCGAAAACAAAGTGCAAAGCAGAAAATGTGGTTGTTTTTTGTTTGTTTAAGGCATGGTAAAAAAAAGGTATGGGTTCAATGTTTTTTTCTAAGCTTTCACTTTCAGTGTGAAAGCAGTCAGCAAACACTGCAGTACATATTTTGTGGCTGAAAATTTCAGTGAATTTGCTCATTTAAAAAATAACCACAATAAATTAGCACATTAACCAATGGAGTCTGAAGGGAAACAAATGTTTGATACTACGCTTACTAGCCCACGAACGTCAGCTTTTTGTTGCATGCTAGAAAATGTTATTTGCGATTTAAGTAGCAATTGAACCAATTTAGCAACAATTAACTGATTTATTTGCAAAATGGAAATGTTTTCGTTCTTTTAGTTTTAGGGGAAAAAAGAATCTGATACAAAAAAAAATTTAAGCTTTCACTTCTTGACTTTTACAGTAAAATTTGTATATCATATAACCACATGATCCACTAGATCCACTAGATCCCTCCCCCCAACCACTACCCCCAACACAAAAGCAAAGAGAAACTTGCTAAACCTGCCTATTTACACCCCTGAATGTGTATGTGAATACATAGGAAAAACGCAACACACACACACACACACACACACACACACACACATGGTTCTTGACTATAAGACAGCAAGTGCATAGGCATACAATTTGTCAATCTGCGTAAATGTGAGCATGTATTTCAAATATGTATAAATATGCAGTGTGTGTTTGTGGAGCACAGTTCCACAAGCAATCCATCACTCCCAGGAAGAGCTTTGAAATTCAAAGTCCCTGTCATGAAAACATTTGTCCCATAGACAAGAAACAAAATCTTGATATGTTTTCCTGTCATGCATGTCTTTCCACTATGCAATGTATCTTTTTCTGCTGTGTTTGAAAAAACAACTAGGAGAAATTAGTCTAATTCATATCCATTTTCTCTGTATACTTTTTTATAAGTGCACCAAATTTGTAATTAAATAACGAGGTGATAAACCAAAAATGATCAAATGAAAAAATTACATGTCTGTAAAGAATATCTGCCTGTTGATGTCTCTTATAAATCCCTGTTTTCAGCCCCCGAGCCCTGAGAGGTCAAAGCCTGCCACCCACACTTTTATTTCAAAAACACAGATTCATCGTTTCCTCAGGCAATTTAGCTGCCTTTCAATGCACGTGTTCTTTCATTTCTCATGATTTGCTTCCCTGGAGCTTGCATGCACTGTGCATTTGATTTCAGGCCACTTGTTCTGCTTTATCTGGTTTTACCGAGTTCAGTTTTTGCAGTAAAAGTACAGAAAACATTAAAGCAAAGTAGATGCTTTGTAAATTAATTTGAAAAGAGAAGTCAAATGTCTAAGAATGGCTAAGGCATCGTTCAGAGCCTAAGCCATTCTTAGCCATTTTGATGACCAAAGATATTTAGTGGGATTTCCAGCAGCCATGAAATTCCACCTGACTTGAAGATCCCTTTTTCTTCAGTAGTGTTGAATGGCAATTTTGCCTTTGATTTAATGAATATATTGGAAATTTGTAGACTAGACTTGGCTTGGACTTGTGACTCAACTTGAAAAAACAACAACCATTTAGTTCAGATATAAAAATTAAAAGTATAAAAATAAAGACATAAAAATTTAGTTTTATTTTATTATGTATATAGCTGCCTTGCTCTGTGTATAAATGCTATTTTGATTGCGCAGTATTACATGATTGCTTTGTCACTGTTTTTGTCAGAGCAGGAGTTTCTCACACACCACTTTCACCTCTCTGTGCTTGCTAACAGCTCAACACAGATTCAAAATATTTCACAGTGTCCAACAGTGTCCTAGTTATTCTGGTTACAGATTTATGGGGGCAAATATTTTATTTGATTAAGTAAAATAGATATTAGGAGGTTATAAGGAGTGTTTCAGCCTGACTGCTTTCTGAATGAGACATAATACAGAGCAGCTAATCAGAACAGAGGTCATTTTTATATACAGTACATCAGTCTTAAAGTCAAATCGGAAATGCATTTTTCTTACTTAATGTGATATGTTTCCAAATGAACTGTACATCCAGTCAGATTCAGTTACACTAACATGGGAGGAGTGGGGACAGTATGAGAATGCTGCCAATAGGCAAAAGTCAATACAGTATACCTCTATCAAAGCACATGAACAGACATAAATTTTGCCTTTTGAATAATCTGACACAGTTCTTAATATGACCAAGGTCTATTTCAGACTGACTTTAAAGGTGCTAGAACATTCTATGGGTTATAGAGAGGTTGTAAAATGAATTATGACTGCTTTTAAGAATATAAGATATGGCCTCTTTAAAGTGTTATTCAGCAGCTACTATAAATTATTCTGTTACCATTAGGAAACTAATGAGTGAGTTACATAGTTGAGAAGAGAGAAAAATGAAGGAATACATTGTGAAAATAATTAAGCAAACTGAAAGACAAAATTGTGAATGGAATATCTTTCATTCATGTTGAAATAATGTTTCATTTTTTTGCAATTTTTGGGGGGGCCCTTAGGATTCAAACACAGTTTCACTGAAGTTTTCAGCCGCCTCGGAGGAGATCATACGGAGGCCCAAGTCTACTCAGCTGGACTTGCTGTGTCAGTTCTAGTGCTTGGCCCTGCTTGGTGAATGCCTCCTAACCATTTCTGTGAGATCCTGCACTGCGGGATCAGAATAGATAACACATTCTAGAGGAAAAAGAAAACAACTTCTCCCGGCCTCTCAGTGTCCATCAAGTGTCATGGCCGTTCCTGGCTTTCATGTTCTGTCTGACTGCATCTCCTGCTCCAGCAGCTGCCGCTGCCTCTCTGTCCCTCAGAGGCTGAGCCGCTCTGGATCCTTCTTCACGCAGACCTGCTGCATTTCTCCCTTCGACACCCAAACGTATAACAGGCACACCCTCCTGTCCTCCTGGCTCCTTCTCCTTAGCAGGGCTCAGGTGTGCCTGATCGACAGCTGTCTGTATCACACATGTCCACATGGCTGAACTGTCGGGCAAACGTGTGCTGCTCTGAGGAGGCCATGTCCTTCATTTTGTATCCTCTCATGCTGAAGGGATCCTTTCTTTCTTTTACTTTGGAGCATACAAGCTCAGAATGCTGTAGAAGAAATACATTTAGCTTCTTAAAGAACCTGTCAGTGGAGGGTTCTTTAAAGGAACATTTTGATAAATGACTTGTGTAAGTCCATGCCTTTTTAAAGCTCAATGAACTTCCATATAATGCTCATAATTTTTTTCAGTATTCATTTTTTTTAAAAATCAAATTTGTTAGAGAGATGATTTCTAATGTTAGAACAAGAATTTGCGGTATCAGAATCTAAAATATGCTCATGTATCTTTTTGTCAAAAAACTGTCATGATGCCCATGACTTCATTCATCTGCTGTTCTGCTTATATCGCCGGATCACCTTTCCATCTGGTCAGCCATGCCTGCTTATTTATATTCATGTCAATGAAGGCAAAAAGTCAATTTGCAAACTTGTCGCAAATGTTGTGGTATTGCTGCATTAAAATGGACACATTTGATATCTTTGGCCTGCTTGATTACCATGGGAACCAGTAAATGCAGGCTGGCCCTATAAACAACCAGTGGCTGATGAAGACAAATGTGCGAACCCAGGTTGGCAGAATTGCTTTCTCGGAGAGTGTGATCAGCCACGCTCGAGAAGGCGGAACCAGGAGTTTGTGATTTATAGTTTGGTGCTGTCCCCGGACCACCACTGTCTGCTGCCTCTCCATGCCTTAATTACCCCAAGTGTGTTTATTAGAATAGTCACACTAGCCATAATATATCATCGCCACTGAGGAAATAACAATTCCCCATGTAGTCCATACACACATGCTCAGTTTGGGCCAGGCGATTGGGGGCATTTGCAAGGTCTGAAGGATAGCATGATAGAACCTATAACAAAGGTCAAACACATACAACACACGGAGGAGAAGAATGAAGTTTCACAATGTACACCCAAATGTTTTAGCTTTAAGAGTGTACCGTAGTATTTCACTGAAAGGAAAATCTCTACCATAAAGTTAAATAGTAACACCTTCATAAAACATGCATAAGCTTTGAATTACACATTTAAAAATCAATACTCTAGTATTCATGAACAGCTTAGGCAATATGCAAATGGAACTGTGTTGACCTCACAGCTTTTAAACTGAACTGATAGAGGACATTTGTCCCATTTATAACACCATTATTCACAATGGATGGAACTTTCTATTGTGGTTAAAACACCATGTATTAAATTTCAGTGCCCTCAAGAAGGTTACAGTGCCTGTGTGATCAGTTCAATACATCATTTCCAATACATCATTTTAGTTTAAGGGTTTTGAATATTTCAAAGAACGGATTCAGTAAACGGTGTTCTTATCTAGGCCTCTGCCTTCATAACAGCGTAAAAAATGAAGAATAATACTAGTTAGTTTAATTTGTCTATAAAATATCTCATGCCATCCTGCATATACTGACATAATCTGTTCATAAAATCTTGCTTATTGAACATGTTATTCAGCGATTATGCTTGTGTTCTGAAGTCCCTATGTGCGCAGCCTTGAATAAAGTGTTAACAAGTTTAAAAGTAGCTTTAAAGTGAACAAAAGATATCAAATAGAATGAACTTCTGATAAAGAAGAGTAAACATTTTCAAAAACGAAACAAGCCAAGCTATTATTAACCATTGTTTTTTATTTGATACAGCAGTCTGAAAATATGATGAATGTGTGAAATTAAACAGCTGAAAACAAAACAAAGCAATAATGCTTTTATATCAGCTGTATATTGCTTTGAATATAACTGTACCTTATGATAAGAATGACATTTGTATTATTTTGTTAATTGTGCATGATACATAACATGTCCAAAAGTCATGATGCACGACGTCCTACTCTGAAGGATGTAGGAACATTGCTGAGCATTCAGCTATGAGCGCATCAGTAAAGTCATAAATTAGTTCTGAATCAAACACCACACCAGTTCATTCCAAAGGTAACAGATAAATCGTTGTCACTCCAGAGAATACAGTTACACTGAAGGGAGCTTCACACCCTCTAGCTCACACTTGGTCAGGATCATAGACTTGTGCATGACTGTCATAGAGTATCTATGGAAATGCTTTAATATGGACATAATAGAGGCTGTGAGTGAAAGAACTGTGTCAGCAATGAGTGCTCCTTAAAGTAGCTGTCTGTCTGGATACATTTGGATAAATACTGTTTGTATTCAACAGTCAGAATCAAATCATATATTCTAAACTGGGATGACATTTAGTGCTCTTAGTACAGTTCTTCTCAACCTAGGTTCCAGTAGCATTACTGTCCTGCACGTTTTAGTGCTTCCCTGCTTTGACACACTGATTTCATTTCTGTAAGGGAACGTTGTGGGCTGATTAGCTGGATCAGGTGTGTTCAGAGCAGTGAAAAGCACTGGGCCTCCTGGACCAGGGAGAAACAGTCTTAGTATAAAATGTTTGTGTAAAATAATTCATTTTTCAGTATTTATGCACACTTGCGCGTTGACTGGAGATTATGTAGGGCTTATGTATTCTAATCAGGAAACATTTTGGTGGCAGATGATCCACAGTCCTGATTAACATTTAGGGTTACATAGATTGATTTCTTCTTGTCAAGTAAATGCAAATGATCCACAGAGATATGTCATAAGATAAACATGCATACTGCTGCACCCTGTTGTTCATAGGGTGGTATCGCAGGAAAAAATCTGATCTCTACAGCTATGTGCAAGGAAACGCAGGTCCTCCTACACAGCCAAGAATAGTTTTGGATTATGTGGAATATCTGTAGGTCAATGTCAGTTTTTTTTATAAGTATTTCTAAAAGTGGGCACATTTTCCTGCTTAACTGCCAGCACTCTTCAACACAGTACCTACTCTATTTAATTCAACTTCAGATTTCACCATACTCTATTTTTGGTTGCACCATCCATCAACCCTTGCCTTAAATTGGGGTGCTAACATCACTTTATTATTATTATTATTATTATTATTATTATTATTATTATTATTAATAATAATAATAATATTATTAATAATAATAATATTAATAATAATAATAATAATAATAATAATAATAATAATAATAATAATTGTAATTTTAAATGTATTATGCTTTCTGTTCTTGCAAAACACCTATCTAAAATTCAGAGATTACCCTTTTATAAATAAAGGTGATAAAAGAGTGATACCACTGGGCTATTTGATTTGATCCACTTGGGTGCAGCTGTAGCTGCAGATTTTCATTCCAGAGAAGCAGGAGTCCATGAGCTCAATCAATATAACATACTCAAAAGTTCTGCATAACCACTGAAAACATACACAAAAAAGCATGACTGAGCGAGTTGCTCTGATAAAAGAAGTAGTGAAGTAGATAAAAGAAGAAGGTGAGCTCCTGCTTATTTAGAATGTAAACATAATTAAAGGAATATAATGTGTTTTATGGTACATTATACTGGCTGCATTTAGTAGCTGGTTTCATCCACTGGCACTTCTCTGAAAACTGCAAAGCGTTACTTGTGACAAAAGCTGTGAAGGGCACTCTTGAAAATTGCCATAATGTGGGCTGTATTCAAAGGGTTCTTTTGATTGGAACAGCCTGCAATGAGGTAGCGTTCTAGATATGTAGCCAAAGTCAGTATCTTTCATATTATGAGTGAACAAACAAAATAGTTCCCCTGCTACAAACCTATAATACGTTACAAAGCCCATATATAGTTACACTACTATCAAATAAACACTACCTACAAAAGAACAGTCACTAAATGTCCCACGGTGTATTAATACTCCCCATGGATGACAGCTGAACACTCCTGGACAGTCACAGAATGTGCCATTTTTGTCAGGATGCTTAGCTCCTTCCAGTTGGCCTTAATTATAAGCCAGAGGTCATTGATGTTGTTAGCGTCTGGTTGACACTAATTGGCCTAAGGTGGAGAGAACTCTCGCTGTGAGACAGAGCGAGAGAGGAGGGGTCAGAATAGGAGGTGGGTCATGGCGAGCGGAGGACAGAAATAACAATGGAGAGAGAGAAATGAGTGCTGGTAATATGTGAGGGGACAGGTGCATGAGAAGCAAAGGAAATGGGACTGTGTATATACACTCACTAGAGTTCATTAAAGGGCCGAGCATGCCGCATCTTGGCTGAAGTTGGCTTATTGATTTGTATGGGTTATTTAAGTTGGGACAAGTGGTTGCACTATCCAGAGAATATGAAGGCAAGATATCCTCGAAATGGAAGTATTGATCTAGTCAAGAAAAATCAAGTTACATAAATGGGTGCCACAAGAGCAAGTGGAGATTTGACGTTGCTCTTTAAAAGGGTTGGTATATTATATACATAATAATATACATCTGTGACCAACACACTTACATTTATATATTTATATATATAGTGTCATTTATAACTTATTGAAAATCAAATGTATACAATCATCCCATCTCCCCAAATATAGATGATCAGGCAACACTCAGAGTTTTACTTTTTCAGTGGAACTTGAAGCCTATGTAAGCAAGCAAAAATGTGAGACCTTTCCTAGATCATCACATGCCTCAAACCGCCTCAATTTGTCCAAATGGGCTTGTATATTGGTTTCTGGCACGGTATGATTTTCGGTTATCTATAAACATGGACTAAGTTATAGTGGCATAGCAGAAATCAGTAGCAGATGCTATTATGAAGCTTTTGTCTGTACATTTGTCTATTTTTATAGATGACAGTAAGCCACAAGTCTGTTGGGACTATTGCCCAAACTATTGTTTTAGCTATAGAATAAAGTTAGTTTCCATCTCTAAAACAGACAAGCAAGAAAAGCTTAGATATTCTGCAGACATATTTCAGTTTGCTTATTCTTCCAAATCCATTTCTTTCCGTCAACTGTAACCATGAGAAAGACCGTTTATACCCATACAAGTCTTAAGGGGATTAACAACCCATTTGTAGTGAAAGCACAGCCCCTCTGCCTGCACTGACTCTCTGGCTGCTCTGTTTGATCAACCAATAAGAGCCCTAACCTTAAACCTTTACCTGCTCCTGTACTGTTATGATGCTGGGTTAACTTGGGGCAAGGGAGAAAGGTCAAGCCTGTACCATCTGGGCTCCACCTGACAGTTGGGATGACCAACTGAAGAACCAGTTTCTGTTGTTAATTTTGTTTTTAAAGAAGTCGCTCACCTTTCTTCATTCCCTGACCTGTCCTCTCTGCTCCTCAGAGAGAGTGCAGACAGCGATGAGGCTGGCTGAGGAGATGGATCTGACCAAGAGGTGCCTGGGAACAGTCCCCAGTGGCAGGTGAAAAGAGAAGCTGTGATGTGGTATCTTTGGGGTCAGGTCTAGTGCACCGTCACAGAGCGCCTCAACAGTACACCTGCTCTCAAACACACACAAACACACACACCATTCTGACAGGCTGCCAGAAATAATAGCATCATTAACTCATTAGACAGCCTAAATGAGACACATGATTTGTTCATTTTCTCTGTGAAAACAAGTCCACCTCTGCAGTTTAACATGTTTTGGCACCCGTTCAGTACTTAGTAAGGCCTCCTATGGCTGAAATCACACTCTCCAATTATTTATTTCAGACAACTAACAGCCTATTTCTTCTTAATTCAAGACGTTTCAGTTTCCTTGCAGAATGCTTCTGTTTAAGAAAGATCTTTATTTTTTTCACCCACTGCAGGACATCTTGAAGGTTTTGCCATATCTAACAGACTCAGACAAACATTTATTGCTCCTGTATATAGAAAAGACTAATATGACACCAATATGATGTCACATACAACCACACTCAAAATGATTGACGAATGGAATTGATGACATTAAGGTGGAATTCAGTCCACGCTCCACGAACAATTTCACATGTAATTACAAAACATTTTATTCAAGAATAAATATTATTCAAAAGTAGCAAAACAAAATAACATCACAGAAAAACATATAAGCAATGTTGACAAAAGCTCAAGTCCCACATAGTGAAGTGTGCTTTTGATGAGGAGTACAACAAATAACCATAATACTACTACTAATAATAATAATCAAGACATTAATAATGTTAATAGTATTCCTTTTATGCTATGATTGTAGACAGACAACCAATATTCTTGTTGCTTGGCAACTCAACCTTCTCTGTTATATCATGAAGAAGAATATATTAGGCATGCAAATACTGAAGCATTCATAGTGGCTTCTTCTTCAGTCCAAAGACAGCAACAAGCAGGACCATCTCGTAGAGTGCTGGAATTACACTACGAGAGAACGAGAGAGAGACAGAGAGAATCAAATTAAGACAGGCCAAAACACGTCCAATCATCTTTCAAATATATGCATGCCACAGGTGAGTTGCACTGCACCAAGAAGTCTCATCACTGACTCACCTACAGAAGCCAAATATCCACCAGTAGATGCTACAGGTCCACTGCTCAAAGAGAAAGAAGAGCAGAGCAACAGAGCCACTTGCATGACATGCTGTGGCTGAAGAGTATTAGTCAAGAAAACAGCATTACACCAATAAATGTCTTACTACTACACAAATATACAGCTACAAAAACAAATTACAAATGTAATGTTGTATTAACATTTTTTTTGTACTTACAAAAGCATTCAAATTACAAAAATAGTCAACCATCCAACTTCGCCTCTTAATTGCATCCAGCAAATGAGGCAATTAGCTTCTGATTGAGTAATGATTTAATTGATGAGTGACTGAAAAGACATTACAGGTAAGGATACATAAAAGGCCTTGATTGTTGTTGAACATGGAGACACCAGAGAAGAACCCAGCAAGTTCAACAGCAAACAGACCCAGAGACACAGACAACGCCACAACCAGGCTGTAACAAGAGAGAGAGCAGGAACAAAACAATGATAAAGAATAGACTGACTGTACATTGGGAGTGATGAGGATGGACAGGATCTAGAATGAGATTATCAGAACTGCCAGGGAAAAGGAGAAGACTGCCATACCATATAAATGCCGAGGAAGTATTTCGTGCTGTTCACACTGTGTGCAGTGGTGTGTTCACGTATGACTAGATTGTCATTTTCACATTCAGTTTCATGGAATTTATGGAGTTACAATGAAGTTAAGGCATTCTGCCTTTGTTTTACCAACTGTTTGCCACGCTGAAGTGTGTTATGCCTATGTATTCATTTTCAGATGCAATCTACTTCAGATTTTGTAAAATTCAGCTAGGATACTGGTAGCCTTGATAGCTAGCTAGCGATGCAAACTTGGGCTAACCTACGTTACTTGACACACAAAACAGAACTGTGCCTGTGACCCACAAACTATAGCCTACACATGATAGATGATGTGCCAGCTGCAAGACACTATAAATCAAAGCCTGGATCCTATTAACTAGTAGTACAAGTTTTCTCGTGTCATACAGGGTGGCTAGCTGCCTGCCAATCGGACACGCCACTCACTGACAGAAAACAACACGAGTTGCGTTGGGGACGCCTCACGATACACATCCCTGGCGAGAAGAAAACATTTACACCACACACACACAAACCAGGTCAGCAGATATAACCTAGATTGCTGCTTACCTTCTCTTGAAACCTGGTCAACATCCATGGAAAACAACATCCACTGAAAAGATCATTCATTGTTTAAATCCATCATGAGTTTTCAGCAAGCCCATTCGCAATATAAATGTGCAGGTTAGTCTAATCTATCATGGTGCAAAGTTATCTCTCTCTCTCTCTCTCTCTCTCGCACAAACACACACACACACACACACACACACATACACACAATCCCATTTTCAATTCAGTTCATTTTTATTTGTACAGCACAAATATGTGGTACAAATTATGTGGTACAAGCATATTCGTTTTCTCAGAAAAGGGTAAATGTTATTTCAGAAAGTCTCTACATATTACTGGCACAGCCGATTCAAACCTTTCAAATGTAAGAAATATAGGTGGAAAGTTACTTTGACCTCTTAAAGTATTCTTTTATTTCAGTTTTTAAAAAATACAACGTAAGGTTTTAAAATGATATTTTTTATTTTGTAATATTCTACTTATGCAATATTAAGCCTTAACAGCATTCACTAAATGCTATTTTTAGGCTATAATTGTTATCATAGAAATGTTTGTATACAGTGATAAAAGTCCAAATGGTCAATAAATTATAAGTTAAGGCACTTTGCATTTGTATTACCCATTATTGTTTTGCAAAAGCAGAATACAGTAACTTCCGAATAAGGGTCAATGACCAAGTTTGAACTTCCCATTTTTTTAAATGTAGATTAATTATGACAACTACCTGGGAAATTTTCAGTGTCCTACCTATTATATATTTGGATGGACAACAAAAAAAACGTTAAGGTAATTTTTCTCAGTTTCACACTCTGGTAAGTTACGGTCTTTTGGCTTTGTAGGGCAAAAGAAGAAGGTCTAGTAGGAGGATTATGGATGTGGAGAGGCAGATAGTGTGAGAGAGGAAAATGTAGAAGATAGAAGGAAATAGAGACTGTTGATCTGCTGAGGCAACCCCTAAACAGGAGCAGCTGGAAGTAGTGGAAAAAGATTAAACTAAAAGAATTTAACACACTTATCTGTAAAGTATTGGTGTGGTTACATGTCTGTAAGGTACTGGTTTGTGTGGACTCGATAACCTCTTACCGTGTGTCTTCCAGACTGTATTCTTCATTAGTATAGTCCAGTGGCAGACAGGCTTTAATGCTGTTCTCCTGGAAAAAGCCAAGAACACAATATCTAGGATAGCAATACTAAAGCCCTAATAGCACTTCTTGTTCAGAAATTTCATGCAGATGTAGTGAACTGAAGCAGCTACGTTTACAGAAAGCGTTTAAAGTGCCACACAAAATTATTTTTCTGCATTTGACTTATTGACCCAAGTGAAACAGTGAGCAGGAACACAGCGCCCGGAGGGCAGTGTCTGGGGACAGGACCTAGCTCAAGGGTACCTCGGTGGTGTCACTAGCAGTCCTGGGATTCAAACCCGCGACTTTCTGATCGCAGGGATAACTCCCTAACCACTAGGCCGCCGCTGCTGGTAAATTTACAATGAAAGAAAGTCTCACCCTTGACCAGAATATAGTGATAACGATGACCAGATGTGCAATAAGAGTGAGGAACCGAGCTGGTACGAGGCTGCTTATCCCTGCCATCGAACTGGAAAGCATAAATATACATTAGAAAAAGTTCCTAACAAATTATCTCCATAACATTAGCCTACATTAAGCTTTGCCAAAGACTGAAAACAGAAGTTATCACAGCCCCTAACTATTGCTTAATTTCAGCTAGAGAGAGAAAGTACTGTATGAATGTAAACTTTCTAAAACTTAACGTAGCAAAGCACAAAAGCGTTGTTTACAGAAAACGATAAAAGGATGACTGTTAAATATAAACGTAACGTGCGTCTTTAGGTTAGGATATAAACTAGCCAGGTTAGCCAGACTGAAACCATAACATAGCCGTTAGCTGGCAGGCTAATGTCAGACGATGTGTGATTAGATAACCTACCTATGTATGTAGTTAGAAACCTGGCCTTTCAATGAACAATACTGAATCTGCTCAGCAACAAATAAACGCCACTTTATTCCCACCAGTGTGGGTAAACTGAAAAAAATCACTAATCAAGAAACCTCGACAGCAGCATGTGCTAATGGCTTCTCTCGTTGCTAGGGGTAACTCGCTAAACTCCACAGACAGCAGCGCCCCCAGTAGCTGAAACAGGGAGGCGCCCTAAAGCAGAAAAGAGGCTCGTTTCAAAGACTCCCTTCAAATGTGCTTGTTTGAAGCCGAGAGATACACTATATAAACAAAACAGTATTTAGCTGTTTTTCGGGGTTTGGGTTAACTTCCAGTGAACGGTAATCTTAATGCTTCAGGATAGCAAAACATTTTGGACAACGCCATGCTTCCAACTGTGTGGACACAGTTTGGGGAAGTCCCCTTTCTATTCCAGCATAGAGGAGAGAAACTCCATATAAAAGTCTATGTATATAAATGCAATCTTCATTAAAGTCCCTGTGGTCTAGTGGTTATGGTGTTCACTCTGTGATCAGGAAGTCATTGGTTCAATTCCCAAGACCGCTAGGCACCTCTGTGGTACCCTGACCACGCACTGCTCCCTTGGTGCTGTGTTTGTAGCTGCCCCCTGCTTCACTTGGTTAAATGGGTTAAATGCAGAGGATGTGTTTCCTGCTGTTCACGTATGACAAGATTGTCACTTTCACTATTGCTGGCATAATGTACAGGTGTCCCAATACTTTTGTCTATATTATGGTGTACTAGTAATGTCAAATGTCTGTAAAGGCTGGGGGAAAAATCTCAAATCTCAATATTTTCATATTACAGAAAACTGCTTTTCCCACCAGTAACAACTGAAAGAACTTTGACTTTGATGAGAAATTGGGTCCATGCATCATCAGTAGTGATTAAGTGGGAATTCTACCAATTTTTCCATCATCTTTGTCAATGGAAGTGTTCTCATGTGGAATTGTACACAGATCATTGCAGACTCAGATTTCTTTAAATTGTTTGCAATAGCAAGCATGTCACAACCTTTATATTCATTGGTCAAAATGACCAGTGAACCTACACTTGTAAAAAAAAAGTTTTCTTTGGGTACCATTTTGCCTTACAATGCCTTGTAAATCAATTTCTAATAGATTTTAGAAAATGCATTTCAGGCCAAAAATGTCTAATAGTGTGACCAATATTTAAGTATGCAGAACATTTTAAACATTGGTTGACATGCCCTTTAAAGTCTTCATTATGTGTTACTGCTGCAACTAATAAAAGATCTGCTTGATAGCAAATGTTTAGTTAATGTACTAAAGGGAACATTCATTTCTTCATTATTAACAGTGTTGAGAACTTTTTTCTAAACTTTCTCGAAGTTTCTTGCAGTGTGTAAAGGTCATTAACTGTACATATGCAAAGGAAATCATGACATGTTATGCAATAGGGGCATGCAGAGCACAGAATAAGATAATATCTATAGTCTTTATTTCTGTCTCCATCTCTATGTGATTTCTCTCTTTTCTCTATATATTATTTCATTGTAATTCCAGCACTATGTATGAGGATCCTGTTCTTTGCTGTCATTGGACTGAAGGAGATGTCTCTCTCTAAATTTGCAGAGCAGAATTGTATACTAGGCTTTTGCATCAGCATTTTGTTACCTGTTAGGTCACTGCCATGTGCAAGAAACCAGTAAGGTGGCTGCAAGCTTGTTAGAAGCTGCCAAAACCTTTAGCTTAATTTGTTTTGGCTCTTTTACGTGTTTCCTGGTATTGAGTGCCCATGTTCCAGTAAATCCAATTTCCAAAATATCCTCATTTCCACTCCATAGATAATCATTCACAGTGTACAGAGACAGGGTACATTGCTCAATGATATCTCCGTGGTGCCACTCACAGACCTGGGATTTGAACCCACATCCTTCCAATCCCAGGGGTAACTCCCTAAACAACCAGGCCATCAGTATTTTTATTGCATGCAATCAAATGTCAGCTGCACTAAATGTTGTCTTATGTTTATGTTACACATCTTGTCCGGGTAAGCTGTACTACTCCCTTTATTAATATATTTCTAGTCTGAGTATATTTATTATATATTCAGGTATTTTTATT
>JBBPCW010000133.1:22103030-22133265 GCA_037974425.1 Phenacogrammus interruptus | reverse complement strand
ATACCCAAATGTTTTCAGTGTACAGCTAAAATAAAGCAATAGGCCTTGCTGTTCCAATACTTTTGGAGGGGACTGTAGCTCAAAGATCTTAGGGGAAGATAAGGAGACTATATTGTATGTACTTTGCTATATACTTTGTTGCTTTGAACTGGGTTGTAACTATTTTGAAGAAAACTTGGGATCACTATTCTGTTCATGTTTTGTCCAATAACACGTAAACCAGAAGGAATTGTGTAATGGTGATGAACTGTCTGATATTTTTTGTCATGATCCAGCACAAAGTGAATGTCAGAGCACTAGAGACAGACTGGATACTGTATATCTTCTTCAAAACCAGTAGTTTGAGACTTCATGTCTAAATATGGTGTTCCTATAGAGTATATAATACTGAAAACCAGTCAGTTAAATTGGTTTTAGGTATTTTATGATTTGTTTTGTAATAAAAAATTGGACAAGTGTTTCAGTTGTTTTTTTGTTTTTTTTAACCCGAGGGTGGGTACAAACCTCTGGCCTCCAGTGTCTGGTTCGTCACTCTGTACATGTTTGAACAGACTGAATGTGCACGTCATGGTTCTATGTGTGTGTGAACCATAATGAATGCCAACTGCTATCCCTTTAATAAAATGTCTTAATTATTTTTGAACAAACTTCTGGTTTGAAGTGTTCGGTTTGTCACTCTGTAAATGTTTGTACAGATTGAATGTGGATGTGTGTATTACTAATTCTTTCTTGTAATAAAATTCTGGAAAAGTCGCGTTAGTTGCATTTAATGTGAGGGCGTGTTTTTAATGTCCTGTATTGCTCGGTTCGTCTCTAAATGTTTGTCCATTTTAAGTGTGGATGTGAGGACTCTGTGTGTGTGTGAGAGAGAAAGAGAGAGAGAGAGAGAGAGAGAGAGAGAGAGAGAGAGAGAGAGAGAGAATGAATCTCTATCTCCCAGTCTCTGTATTAATACTATCCGCCATGCCGGGGGGCCTGTTTGCCCTGGGCGCGTTAGAGTCCGCGCGGCACGGAACGGGCACCAGCTCTCGCGAGACTTCCGCCCCGCTGGCTGCTGTAAAATGGAGAGGTTACACTGAGAGGACCTGAGGTAAGCGGTTCGGTTTATTTTCCCTCTCCTTTCCCCTCAGAGCTATCGCAGGCTGTTTCGAGCAGCTCGTAAGGACTCGTAAAGCAGGGGGCCGCGGGTTCTGTGGGCCGTGGATGGGCGGAAGGCGTCCAAAAGACGCGGTGCTTATGGGCTAAAAGGCCGGACGTTGCTCCAGTATAAACCGCCATTTTTAATGTGTGAGCAGCTTTTGTAGTGGCGGGCACGCGCTCCGCCCGGGTATGCGCGCTCCCGACACGGCTTCGTTTTCTCTCATTCTTATGGACTTTCTAAAAATGTGAGTTTAAAAAAAACAGAAGTGATACGTGTTGTAGCTTCGCAGAAACGATTTATCTCTCGGGAAAGATGATCAGGGAGAAGTAGCCAGTCAGTTCTGAGCATGTGCTCATGTGAGAGGGACATTAATCTAGGGGGAACATCCTTTTGGGTTCGTTACTGTCATACACAGATATTCAGAATTCCACCTTCACTTTACACTCACTAATAAAACAGCAGCACTCTTTTACACCGTCAGCACACTCTCGTGTATAGAAGTCAGGAGTTGCTTTTGCAACCAGAAGGCCGTGGGTTCGAATCCCATGGCTGCAAGTGGCACCACTGAGGTACCCTTGAGCAAGGTACCGTCCCCATACACTCCCCATGTGGTGGCAGCCACTGCTTCTCTTGGTAAATGGGTTTAATGCAGAGAAAGAATTTCACATTGTGTGCTGTGGTATGTTCACTATAAGGGGCCACTTTATTGCTTTTATGTTTTTATTCTTTAATGTTCTCTCACTATAATAACCAGGATACATCACAAAAAATAGATCAACACACCAGGGATCCCTGAAGTGTTGATTGGTCTGAACAGCAGATTCAGCAAAAGATCTACAGGCAAATAATTACAACCTAAGTGACTATAAGGGACCACTTTACATTACTGTACTTTACTAACTGTTGGGTAGGTAGAGGACTGTCAGTGTTGGTCTCTGTCACTATGACACGCTCTCCCCCTTTTAATATGACCTGAATGATAATCAAAGAGGGAGGCATAACTTACCCGGTCTGGCTCTCATGTGTTCATATTCTGCATATTTCTATTATGAACTGTGAGCCTGACTCAAAACAGAAACATCTTTCAAATATATTACTTTTTAATGAGATCAAAACACTCAATTTGTTCTCATACCCATTTGAGCAGTTGTGAGTAAAGTGAGATTTAGCTTTTAGCCTCTTTTTAAAAGCTAGGAAACGCTTCTTCTAATGTGTCTTGAAGGACACCTAGTTTAATGAAGAAACTTCTGATTTGGGGCCCATTTTTAAAGGGGTGGTCTTGTTCTGATCTTGGATTTACTTCCAGGCTGCCCAGATTTGATTAGCCTTTTTCTGTTGTTGCAAAAAATGTGTTTCTAGTATCATTTTGTGCTGAAGAAAGACAGAATTGCTGTTTCATTTCATGGTCTGAATGTCAGTGTAAGAGATGCTCTAATGCACAGTGTGAGAAATTCTTTCTCTGCATTTAACCCATTCACCAAGTGAAGCAGTGGGCAGCCAGGAACTCAGTGTCTTGTTCCCTGCCTGCTCTAGTTTTGTCCACACAAGACTTCGTCACTGCCATTTAATTGGTGCCATGGTATAAAGAAAGTAAAATGCACCCTGTAATTTGAAAAGTTTTAAATTATGCATTTACAGATTTGATTACTCGTATCACACACAAGAGGTAGTCTTAACGTATTATTATAACTGCATTTCGTTGCCTTGTACTTGTACATGTATAATGACAATAAAGTTGAATCTAATTTAATATATTATATATATTATCCATCAGTTATTATAACAAATATTATAACAAATAGATGTGAGCAATATTACATGTCATCTTGCTATATTTTATAATAAACAATATGCTTGTTGTATATGTCATCGGGATTTGAGCACTAACTCATTATAGCAAGAGCTGAAATAGTCCTGTGGTTCAATGTTGAATAAAAATAATTTTAGCACGAGTTTATGAATCAATATTTCCCACATTGTAACAAATTTGAAATGTGCCACCGGGAAGACTGCTGTGCCCAGTAGAGTTATGATGTGGCTTGGAATTTAATACAAACTTTTTAAATTTGTGAGATAATAAAAATGTGTGTAACTTTTTTCGTGAGTTAAAATAAAAGTTTGGATTGGAAGACTGGAAATGTGTAATGGTTGGGCTGGTCGATAGTCTTCCCTTCCCCTGGTCTTAAACTGAAGTGTAAGAGCCTGGCATTTTGGTGAAACAGCTCGATAAACTCCACACGCGTCGAGGCGTGTTTCTGACTGACCGCAGTGGGGTTTTAGGGAGCTACGCAGTGGCTGGAGTAGTTAAGCGGTGAAATTTCACCAGGACATACTCTTGTGTTGTGCCGGGCCTGTTTGGGGAATGATTCAGCGAGATCTTCTGCGTTTCTCAGTTAGCTGAACAGACATACCGCTTGTGAGGGAGCATCGCCCAGCAACTCCGCGGGGAGAGACGGATATAGGCCGAGACGGAGCTCTCTTCGCCGGGTACGTCCGAGTAAGGCGTCGCGGTAGGATGTGGCAGTTATGGAGGGTAGCTTTTTGCGTGCATGTTGTCTGAAATGTTTCCTTATTAGCTTGTGATGTGAGATGAGTTTCGTCAGGCCCACAGCAGCCTGGTGCTAGATTAGACAGGAGCATGTGGAGCTGGGGTAATTTTACAGTGAGCATCGGCCCAGCAGTGTCTTTAGCTTCTGACACGCTAAAGACATAATCGACGTATTCCCCAGCTATGTAATGAATCTCTGACTAAAACAAACGTTTCAGATATTTGTAAGGGAGCAAGTTTGTGTTGACATCCGCCAGAGCTTTTTTTTTGTCGCTGCTAGCCTGTCTGGAGTTTTCACCGTTAGCTATTTAGCTTGCAATGCTTTAGCCTGCTAACCTGCTAACGATCTTAATGACATTCCTGGCTGAGGTCGACTCCTGGATAGCCTCATTTTATATCCTCTAATTTACACGTTTAAAGAGAAGTTCGCCATCGTTAGTTCTAGCATGAGTTGTTTTTCCTAGTAACCTTCCTTGTTAATTTTAGGAGCCTGTGAGGGAGAGGTGGCCATTAAAGCTAACAAGCCGCTGCTAAGTGGCCCCCGGATTCTGTAGCTAGCATATTAAAGCGTTAGCCACTCTTTTGAGTTGGTAGTAGACAGTGTGATTTAATTTCGATTACGGGCTGTTTTTCCGGTTGATGTTTTGTCTTTTATTCCGTTAGAAAAGATGTTCATCTGCTTTGTATGTTACTGTCGTTAGTTGGCAGGCTGGTTAGCTAACTGTAGCTAGCTAACGTTCAAACGCACGTCAGTCCGTGTCTGCCGTTGCACTGCAGTTAACTCGGCTGCAGTGAGATCTATGGTTAGCATAATGGCCATTGTGTTGGCCTGAAGGCTAACAAACTCATAAAACCTTCTTTTTTTTTTTACTTCTGTTTATTCAGTACCATTCATCACACAACGTTTTCTTGCAATTGGCTGGAGACGGAAGTGCTGTTGCTAGCTAAAGTTTTTTTATGTGTAAACACTACATCGAGATTCAGACTAACAGCCCATCTCTAGTTCTTATTATCTGGTTAATGTTGCATGCCAGCATCTATTTTTGGGCAGGATACGTTTACTGAATGGAATTTTGCTCTTTTTGTTTGCTGTGCATAGGTTTTTGAAGGTTTTATAAGGGTTGTAAATCTCTCTGAGGACACGTAAAGTAATGGTTTGTATTCATATGTGTACAGATGATGCTGAATCATCAGAAATATCTCCCAGTTACGTCCCAGTGGAATTCAGCACCAACTGGTTTTATATTCACCATTCTGTAGCTGCCTTTATGTTGTTGAATCAACCACTTAGTCATCTGCTACCAACTGGGAAAATTGTTCTCTTTAATATATATAATGTAGGATTGTACATCAACATCTGTAATTGACATAAAAATACATATGTGAAATGAATAATTTGTTCTACAGGGAAATTGTGCAGTTTGTAGATCTTTGACAAGCAGAAAGGGCTTTGGTAGTATATAGCATATGTGTGAATTTATCTTCACTATGATTGCTTATCTGTTGCACCAGCTTCAGCATCTTAAAAGCAATTAGCACAACAAAAATGGAAAAACTCTAGATTGTTTAAAGTTGTTTTTAATAACCACATTTCAGTAAAGGCATGGAAAGAAGTATTGGTAGTGTAGCAATGTACTTCACCCCTCATTTTAAGAAATTGCCCAAGGATGGTTTTGATTCAATTTTAAAATTGCTTAATTTGTATTCTTTTCATTTGTGAGCTGAGCTCTTTTAACAGAAAAGGAAAACACAGTCAATTGAGTTTAGTAATTCATTGACAATGTTCTTTCCAGTATTTCTGATACACAAACATGACAATACCAATGTATTTACAACCATTAAAAAGTAGGAATGTAGGCTGCATCTATCTCGATTAACATTATAGAGAATTTTAACAATTATTTCTGTCAGGTTACATGTGCAGTAAAAGGAAAACTGAACATTTTAGCACAGTAGCCAAGCGTTACCTAAAGGTTTTACTTTTCTGGAGTAAAATGAATACATAAAATATCTCTCGAGTCAAAACACCTGTCCGATGCAATAATTTTGTGCCTTTCGCGGTTACTTGCAGGCGTTGCATGATTCCAGTATCGTTGTGTGTTGTTTTGAGGTAATTGTCAGTTTTCTTTCATGTAATATAAGGTAATCTACCTCAAAATCTGCACCCAACTTAAAACTGGTATCTGATAACTGGTAACCATGCCTACCGTTTGAAATGGCTTCTCTGGAGTACTCTATCCTTTCAACAAGAGCACTGGGGATGTGTTATGATTGCTCTCGTTGCAGAGCATTCTGAATTTCTGAATGAACAGCTTATTAATTCATTAATTCAGAACTTTCAATGAACCTCTTGTTAGTGATTAGTGATTTAAGTGTTGGAATGGTATTAAAAAGTTAAATAAGTTTAGACTGACAGTCTTTAGAACAGCAGAAGTGCCTGTATTTGTAGGACTGCCCTGAATCTTTTTCTGGTTATGCCACAGATCTATAAAGACAAAAAGAGAGGGGTTATTTTCTTTTTTCCATGTGGCAGGTGGTGATGGTCACACTAACAGTTTCTGTCTTTCCTTGTAGGCATTATATGTGAAAGATGCCGTTAAGTTGGAATTGCCAAATTAATTATCGTAAGTTTTTTCTACTTGATGGTATCATAAAATTGTGTACATGCAAGATGTTATTTGTAAGTTGATTTAAGCTCTGTTCTGTTCGTACAGGATGTATAGCTTAATACTACACTCTTAGAGATTCTTCAAGGGTTCTTTAACATAGGTAACAGCTATCAATATGAGCATATTAAATCAAATAACCATTTATGTGCTTAATGCTTCTACTCTGTTAGGAGTCTGTTTGTATGTAGTTATTAAAGAATGCTTTTAGTACCGTATCAAACCCTTTTTGCTAAAAGTATAGTTTGCAGAAATATTGTGATGAGTTTTTTAATGCATAAATGGGTTAACAAACTTGTTTGTTCATACAGGACCAGAGTGTAGAAACTAGTAACCATGAAGGTTGACAGAAGCAAGTTAAAGAAAACCCCCACTGAAGCGGTCAGTATTGTCAATTTCTGTCCAGTATGTATATGTAAATGTGGTGTATGGTCTCTTCACTATTAAGATGTCCTAAACACCCTTTTTTCTTTTAGCCTGCTGATTGCAGGACGCTTATAGAGAAGCTGAAAGGGTGCAGTGATGAGCAATTGCTGCTGGAGCTACAGCACATCAAGACATGGAACATTGGCAAGGTGATTACAGAACCAAGGATTTATATGAGCAGTCATGGTTTTAAATGAATGTTTAAAAAAATAAAAAAATAAATAATTTATTAAATTTTTTACAGTGCGAGTTGTACCATTGGGTAGACCTTTTGGACCGCTTTGATGGAATTCTGTGTGATGCGGGACAGACGGTGGAGAACATGTCCTGGATGCTGGTGTGTGATCGACCAGACAATGGACAGCTCAAAGCCTTGCTGCTTGCTGTGCTGAACTTTACAGCCCTGTTAATAGAGTACAGTTTCTCCCGGCATCTGTACAGCTCCATAGAGGTATAGTAAAGCCTTCTCATTCCACATGAATGCAATGCTTATGGTCTTGTCTTTTGTCTGAGCCTGAAGCACACACTGTGCTAAAAGAATCCGCAAAATATGAAAGTGCCAATATAAGCATTATAATGGTCACTGTAACTTTACATAAATTTAAAATGCTTATTTTTTGCTCAAATAAAGTATTACATAAAATGTTAGATTTTAACTGTTTACCACAATGTGTCATGCATGTTTATGCTTAGACAAATTGATACAGATGTAATAGCCATTGAAGTCCCCCAAACTTGGATTAGTGCCAACAAGCACAGACACAGCCTGTTTGAGAATAAGAGCTAAAATCATGATGTTTTTGCTTCAACTGTCACATTGTTTAACAGCTCTGGTTGGCTAGAATCAAGACAGTAAATTGGCAGATTGTTTTGAATAGATGTACATCCTTAACTGATGCTGGTGTCATATAATATTAAACATACCACCCGTCATGTTTATGCTTTAGCTGTTTCATTTTGAGTGACTAATTTTTTCTTCTCACCCTGCAGCATTTGACCACCCTTTTAGCATCATGCGACATGCAAGTGGTGCTCTCTGTGCTGAACCTCTTGTATGTGTTCAGCAAGCGCTCCAACTACATCACCAGGCTGGGCTCGGACAAGAGGAGTCCTCTGCTTGCTCGCTTACAACACCTAGCTGAGGTAGGATTGGTTGAGAGAATCTTTGTTCACCGGGACTTCATGCTACCTTGGGAGGTTGCATGCTTCAGTGACTTTAGTAGAAGCTTGACATGGTTTTGTCCTGGCAGTATTTTCATATGTTCATGTACTGTGGATTCAGTTCACTGACTTGCTAGGGCTGAAGGTGTTTTCTGTCATCCATTACATACTTGTCTTTTGTACGTTATTTCTATGTAGAGCTGGGGAGGGAAGGAAAATGGATTTGGTCTGGCCGAGTGCTGCAGAGATCTGCCCATGACGGTAAGCCCTTTACATCAGTTTCAGCTCTGGCCCTCCAGGACCAGAGTTGAACACCTCTGTAAGGCAATGTGTATAGACTTTGTTCACACTACCAGAAAAATCTGATTAGTTACTTAAGTTTAAAATTTTTCTGCATGTATTAGTGCAATTTGCACACATTTAGAGCTAAAAGTGTTAAACTAAATGTTGAGCTCAATCTAAATGTTGCACTTTTTCAAAGGGCGACTCTAAATGTGAGATTTGAATGTACCACTTTTACAAATGGCGTGATATGCTTATTGGCCATGCCCCGTGATTACAATTACACAGGATCTCCTGTGACTATTATGGCAAACAAGGTGTCGTTAGAAAGGTTTCATCGAGCCCTATCTGACCGTATTTTTTTTAAACGGAGTGGATTACATTTTTTTAATTCCCTCCCGTTTTCCGATCCAGTAATTTAGGTCAGAATTGGGCCGATACAGAATATCAGATTGTCGCATCTACTCAGTATCTGGTTTAATTTCAATTTTAGACCACCTACCAATGGCACTTAAAAACAGTTAATAAGTTGGTTTTCAAGTGGCTTTCTGCTGTTCATACATGCAGAAAAATTGGATTTTGACTGCCTGTTTGAGCAAGGCCCTTTTGAAGTATGAATTGCTAGATGTAGCATACTGTGTTGGTTTTGCCTTTACTGATCATTTCCACGTTGTCTGTACAGAAATACCCACCTAGTGCCACCACTCTGCACTTTGAATTCTATGCTGAGCCTAGCTCTGAGGTCAAAGTGGAGAAGAAGGTAAGGAATATTCTTCACTCATAAAGAGCTAGACACAATTAGCTGCTCTATTATTGTTTTTTTCCTGTGGTCTAAGCATACATAGACATTTGGGTTCGTATCCTGGCTTCAGTATACCACCACTGGGTTCCTGAACAAGACCCTTAACCCCAAGGGAGACTGCTAAGAGTGTCTGCTAAATGAAGTAAATGTAATTTTTCTTTTTCTTTTTCTTTCAACAGTCTAGCAGCAACACGCTACACTACATCCACATTGAACAACTTGACAAGGTGAGCTCCCATGATAATTCTTGGTCATTGTGGCAGGAATCTTAATGACCTTATTGATCACGCTTGTACTTAATCATGGCTTCTCTTGGTTGTATACCCAGATCTCGGAGAGTCCTTCTGAGATCATGGAGTCTCTTACCGTCATGTACAGCATCCCAAAAGACAAGCAAACCCTGCTGTTCACACACATACGCCTGGCACACGGCTTCTCAAACCACAAGAAGAGACTTCAGGCTGTGCAGGCCAGATTACATGCCATCTCGATACTGGGTGAGTGACCTTTCAGACTCTGACCTAAAAAAGGGCATCATTTATTTTCATCAAACTGCCAGGGCCCTTGCTGTACATCTGGTGAGGTGGTTTTTGTTTTAATATTTTTGTAGTGTACTCCAATGCCCTCCAGGAGTCGGCCAACAGTATACTTTACAACGGGCTGATAGAAGAGCTGGTGGATGTACTGCAGATCACAGACAAACAGCTGGTGGTGAGGAATGACCCTGAATTGTAATATGCCAGCTGCCCTAAAACAAGTGTCAGATGTGCTTATGTGCTTAACTCATGCTTAAGCAATCATTGTACCAATGTGACCTGAGCCGTTTTCACATATGAACTCCGGACAACGTCCAGAAAATTGGGTCCTGACATTGTCTGAAGCACGCCAGAGGAACGGTTCAGGGGCGGATGTGTTCTCTCCTCCTGAATGTACTGTGTGGTTTAGGTGAGGGCTGGTGCCTGGGTAGAGTGGGCAGGAGACTGGACGTTATGCAGTCGTGTAGCCAGTTCAGTCACAAGCAGCAGATTCTCTAAGTGCAGAGTCTGTCCTTAGTCACAGAGGGTCCTGAAACTAACTAGTGCCAAGTCTGTTGCTATCTTCATGTAAATAATAATTTAATGCTCATAGGGCTCCACAATATATCGCAAATTTACTGTCATCACGATATCAACATGCGCAATATCCATATTGTGAAAAAATATCCATATTGCCTTTATTGACTGTACTGCAATAAATGGTGTTTTTCAAAAACTCTTCACCCAGTGCCACAGAGAAGGCGGCAAAAAAAAAAATCACTTTTTCTGGCTAAGAACTTACTATAATTTAAATTATGTTCACATTTATTTAAGATTTAAAATGATTAAAAAATGTTTAAAAAATCTGAAAATAATGAGGCATTAAATGCTCTAAGTAAATTCTTTAAAAGAAAAAAAAAAACAAAACATGTTGGAATGGAAGTATTGCATTTCATTTTTTTCCTGCATAGACTAGTCAGTGTCTGGAGTCTTTATTACCAGCAAATCCAAAGCAGAAAAACATTAAACACTATAAAGGCTAAGTTTTTACTCACTTATCGCATGTGATATCGCCATCGCAACACTCAACTACATTATCGCATATCGCATGTTTTCCTAATATCGTGCCACCCTAATACTCATTCTGTTTCATTTACCCAGGGACTCAGACATCAGACAGATTTGGCACTAGTTAGCTGACTGGGTAAAGTCCATTTAATGTCTGGTATGATTAATTTGGACATGTACACTATATTGCCAAAAGTATTCGCTCACCTATACGCATATGAGCTTGACATCACATTCTTAATCCATAGGGCTTAATATGACCTTGGCCCACCCTTTGCAGCTATAACAGAGGTTTAGGAGTGTGCTTCTTTCAGAAGCCCATTTGTGAAGTCAGACACTGATGTTGGACGACGAGGCCTGGCTCGCAGTCTCTGCTTTAATTCATCCCAAATGTGTTTTACCGGGTTGAGGTGCAGACCAGTCAAGTTCTTCCACACCAAGCTTGCTTATGTCTCATGTCTGTATGGGCCTTGCTTTGTGTACTGGGTCACAGTCTTTGAAGGGGCCAAGCCCAGCTCATGAAAAACAACCCTACCCCATCATAATAGCACGCTGTTCTTGTGCTAATCTGAAGGCCACATGAAGTTTGGAGGTCTGTAGCGATTGAGACTGCAGAAAGTTGGTGACCTCTGCACACTATGTGCCTCAGCATCCGCTGACCACACTCCGTCAGTTTACGTGGCCTACCACTTGGTAGCGGAGTTGCTGCCGATCCCAATCACTTCCAATTTGTTGCAATACCACTGACAGCTGACTGTGGAATATTTAGTAGCGAGGAAATATTCATGGTGGCATCCTATCACGGTACAACGCTGGAATTCACTGAGCTCCTGAGAGCAACCCATTCTTTCACAAATGTTTGTAGAAGTGGTTCTGCATGCCTAGGTGCTTGAAGTTATACATCTGTGGCCATGGAACTGATTGGAACACACCTGAATTTAATTATTTTGATGGGTGTGTGAATACTTTTGGCAATATAGTGTATGGTCACATGTTTCTGGAAATCTGTAGGGTTGTTGGGCATATGCAAAGGTACCTCTTTCCCCCAGTGCATAACAAACATTTGTAATACACCTTAGACATATGAGTTCACTTTAATCACATGGCACTGCGATTGTTTTGGCAAGTTACATATATTTACATACTGTTTTTGACAGGACATAAAAGCCGCCTCCTTGCGCACTTTGACATCAATAGTCCACTTGGAGCGGACTCCTAAACTGTCAAATATTATTGACTGCACCGGTACAGCTTCCTATCATGGCTTCTTGCCTGTGCTGGTCCGCAACTGCATTCAAGCCATGATTGGTAAGGGATATCTTATCTATCTGCTGTCATATAAAATATCATGTACAGTACACTGCTGTAGTTCATCTGACATGTGACATGTTGCTGTTGTTTCAAAAACAGACCCACTGATGGAGCCGTACCCACACCAATTTGCTACAGCTCTCTTTTCTTTTCTGTACCACTTGGCCAGTTATGATGCTGGTGGGGAGGCCTTAGTCTCTTGTGGAATGATGGAGGCCTTGTTGAAGGTTTGTGCTCATTATCTCCAAATTGTATGGAAATATATGAAAATTTAATTGTCTTATTAATGTCTTTTAGTATCATGTTATATTTTTGCCACGTTGTTTCTTATTGTCATCCTTCCCCCAGTTGTCTTTAGTGTCTGTATCTCTCTCTATTCATTAAAAAAAAAAAAAAAAAAAAAAATGAAATATGTGCTTTCTATCTAGGTGATCAAATTTTTGGGAGATGAGCAAGACCAGATAACCTTTGTGACACGGGCAGTGCGTGTTGTGGACCTCATCACTAATCTGGACATGGCTGCCTTTCAGTCCCACAGCGGCCTTTCCATCTTCATCTGCAGACTAGAGGTACTGCTCATCTCCCCCTCCCAGAACAGTCATGTGTTCTTCTATGGCTAATTCAGTTTTAGCCCTTAGCTCTTTGTTACTGGAATGATCTTTCTTTCTCATGACTGTAATGTGTTTGTGTAGCATGAGGTGGACCTGTCCAGGAAAGAGTGCCCTTTTGTCATCAAGCCAAAGATCCAGAGGCCCAGCACAGCTACCGAAACTGAGGACATGGACACAGACATGGACAGTCAGTTCCTTTTGCTTTTTGTTAATTTCACCATTTGTACTCACATTTGAAGACACTTATGTAGATACCCACTAGATTTGTCATCTACATTTGATGGCCATTTTTGTTTATAGAAAAATCTATGCATCTGAAAGTTGGTGAGTAGTGGTTTCTGTCCTCCAGTACATTTTTCCTAATAACACGCTGCTCTAAATGGTGGTTTTACTGCAGTGTCTGAGGTTGCCATGGAGAGCAGTCCAGGGCCTTCCACCTCCGCAGGCTCCAGAGCAGAGACGGACTCTCGTGCACAGAGCAGTACAGTGAGCGCGCCCAGAGCAGGTGAAAAAACTAAATTTCCCAGCAGGCTGAGTTTAATATTTCATTGTACACAGTAACCACATAATGGACAAATTGTTGTTTTCTTTTGTTTTACATTACAGGTGTGCAGTGTATCCCTCAGAGAGCAGCTCTCCTGAAATCCATGTTGAACTTTTTGAAGAAAGCCATTCAAGACCCTGCCTTTTCAGATGGCATTCGCCATGGTAAGAGAAACAAAAAATGCTTAGAAAGGCAGTCACTTGTATGAATTTAAGGCAAATGTGCATATAGTATTCTTTTTGCCTTTAAGGTGTGTGTAACTCCTTACAATCTTTCTGCAGTGATGGATGGGTCCTTGCCTACCTCGCTGAAGCACATCATCAGTAATGCAGAGTATTATGGACCTTCACTCTTCCTCTTGGGTGAGCACACAGCAAAGGCATTGCTGTGTTTGAAATGTTTCACTATGTGTCCACAGCTCTCTGTAGCTCAGGCTTCAAGGACCTTGACCAGACAAGGGCAGACGATGACAAAGACGACATAGTTACAAGTAGACTCAAAGCTCTGCTTTGCATATGTAGTGTTCACGAAGATCCGTTTGCTACATCTCTGCCTGCAGAATCTGCTCTGTACAGTAATCTACTATGCACAGTAATTTTAATCTCTTAACTTAACACATGTTATTAAAGCTAGTTTGAATATGTTTGAAACGTGACGTACATAATTACTGTGTAATTTGCAAATTCTGTTAGCAGAATTCATAGAACAATATCTTGATGAACAGAATTTGTAATTGTTTGTAATTATGTTTGGACAAGTTTACAGTCAGAAAATATTAAATGTGATAATTTAACATTTATACGTATAAATATGAATCCATAGTATGTATCCATATTGTAGATTATTGTATATTACATTGCTCAGTATATTCATTGTGTCTTCACATGCTGTTGTGCTTGAAAGACACTCTTGAACGGACTCATTCCTTGCATGTGTTTACTCACATGCTTGACTGATTCTGATAATTGTACAAAGATTAAGCACATTCGGATTAAGCTCTAAGAATGGTTCCTTGAAATGGAAGCTTGATTTATATAAACCTATATAGTGTTGATTGCAAGATATCTAACCATACCATCATATATTTGTCCCCAGCGACGGAGGTTGTTACAGTGTTCGTTTTCCAGGAGCCATCCTTGCTCTCCTCTTTGCAGGACAATGGCCTCACAGATGTCATGCTACATGCACTACTTATCAAAGATGTGAGTCTGCATTCTCAATGCCCTAATACTATTACTCTGCTTCTTGCTGTTCCTTTCATTTTCTTTTGTTCTGTTTTTTTTTTTTTTTTTTTTTTTAAATAGCCCATTTCATTCATTTAGAACTTGTTCTGCATGTTTGATTGCAGGGTTTTCTTGTTAGTGCTGTCAGCAAACAGGAATTTAGTCACACCACCCACATCTCATTCTTGATATCCCACTGTCTGTTATTGTTGTCCCCCATGCCCCCTACAACCTTTTTTGTTTGTTGTTTTCACAGCCTCATTTACTCTTCCGTTGCCAACACCTTCCAATTTTCTCACTTTCTTAGCAGCTTACACACCATGTGTTGGCCAGTTTTGTTTCTGGCGTCTTCCCTGACTCCTTTTTCTCACTCGTTCCTTCCCAACTCCGCTCCGATTCTCTCTCACAGTCTCTCTCTCTGCAGGTCCCTGCCACCCGAGAGGTGCTGGGTTCCCTGCCCAATGTCTTCAGTGCCCTGTGCCTAAATGCCCGCGGCCTGCACTCGTTTGTCCAGTGCCAGCCCTTTGAGCGCCTGTTCAAAGTGCTGCTGTCACCTGACTACCTGCCAGCCATGCGACGCCGCCGCAGCTCGGACCCACTGGGTACGTGTCACTGTAGATGAGCTGTAGCGTTTTTAACTGAGAGAAGCCGTAGTTAAGAATAAGTAATCCTGACCTTTTAGATAAAACAAGCCTTTAGTGAAATCTGTTTGTGTATATTTTAAAATTGAGTAAGACAAAGTAGTGGGGCAGCTGGTGGCGTAGTGGTTAGGGCGTATGCCCTGCGATCGGGAAATTGTGAGTTTGGTTCCCAAGACTGCTAAGCACCTCTGATGTGCCTTTGAGCAAGATACCACCCCAAACACTGTTCCCTGGGTGCTGTGTTGCTGGCTGCCGGCTGCTTCACTTGGTGAATGGGTAAAATGCAGAGGAAGAATTTTGTGCTGTTCTCACTGTGTGGTGTGTTCACGTATGACAGAATGGTCACTTTCGCTTTCACTAGTTCAAAGCCGAAGGTCTGTTTGTATTGCAGGGGACACTGCCTCCAATTTAGGCAGTGCTGTGGATGAGCTCATGAGACACCAGCCCACACTGAAAACTGATGCCACAACTGCCATTATCAAGGTTGGGCTGCCGCTGATCATAATGTTGTTATCTGTACTTTCCGTTTTTAATATTTTAATATTTTCTTTGTAATGCCTTTTGCTCATTAGTTGCTGGAGGAGATCTGTAACTTGGGCAGAGCTCCTGAGTATATCTGCCAGAAGCCTTCTATACAGAAAGCAGATGGAACTGTCACAGTGCCTCCAGCTCGATCCAACCATGCAGCAGAAGAAGCCTCCAGTGAGGATGAGGAGGAGGAAGAGGCATTGCATACTTTCAGCCAACAGCAGGGGGAGCCAGAGAGCAACAGGCAGTGAGTTTTTTTTTTTTTTTTTTTTTTTGCTTTTTTTTCATTTAATGTGTTGCTTAATGAATAGGGAGGGAAACATTGACCTGGCATTGATCCATTGCATGTGAGTTTGAGACACTGCTTCGGTGACTAAATAGACCCTTTTTTTGCAGAGTGGTTGGCACAGAAGAACGGATCCCCATTCCCCTTATGGATTACATCCTCAATGTGGTAAGCGCTGAGTCAGCTAATGGTGAATTGGGCTTCCTAGGTCTACTTAATTTTTATTATGCTCTGCGTCTTAAATCAGTACCTAATTTATTTATGTCTGATATATGGGTGGGTCATGAGTTCTGAATATAAGGCATTATATTACTGAATTTTAAAAAAAAAAAATTATTAGGTTAGATTTATTTTGGCTATCCATTGTACCACCTTGTTACTGACAATGTTCTGATAATGCATCTAAAAGCCAGCTACAAATTGTCTTAAATACCTGAATAATTAAAAAAATGATTTGAATACTACTTTTGCTTTGAGTACCCAGCCCTTGTCTCATGTCGACTGGGTAGCAATACCTGGTCAACTCCATAGGACAGCTTGTTCAGACAATGTCCGTGTCCTGACATAGACTGATTTATTGTTTTGTTATTGTTTCTTACTTCAAGATGAAGTTTGTGGAGTCAATTTTGAGTAACAACACAACAGATGACCACTGTCAGGAGTTTGTGAACCAGAAAGGTCTCCTTCCCTTGGTGTCAATCTTGGGGCTGCCCAACCTGCCCATCGACTTCCCTACGTCTGCGGCTTGTCAGGCTGTAGCTGGCGTGTGCAAATCAATTTTGGTGAGATACACAATCTGCGAGATGGTAGAAATCATGTTAATGATTAATCTCACACAAAAAACTGCACTGTCTTGGCCATCTAAGGAAATTCACATTAAATTCTTTTATTTAAGATAACATCTTTTAAACCACTGTTTTTTTGGTTCAGACTCTGTCCCACGAGCCAAAGGTTCTTCAGGAGGGCTTGTGTCAGTTGGACAGCATCCTGTCAGCTCTGGAGCCACTCCATCGGCCCATTGAAGTGCCGGGTGGTTCAGTTCTACTGAGAGAACTGGCCAATGCTGGCCATGTCACAGACGCCACACTGTCTGCTCGTGCCACACCTCTCCTGCATGCACTCACCGCCGCACATGCATATATACTTATGTTTGTCCACACATGCAGAGTTGGACAGGTGAGATTTTTAGCTAAAAACTTAAACTGTTTAGTAGAATCAACGATAATTTCAGCTGAAGTGATTATAAGAGCAAGGTTCTTGTAACAGTCATTTTCCTTTTTCCTTTTTCCTTTTGGTCTTTCAGAGTGAGATTCGGGCCATCTCAGTGAATCAGTGGGGATCCCAGCTGGGTCTGAGTGTACTCAATAAACTGAGTCAGCTCTACTGCTCTCTAGTGTGGGAGAGCACTGTGCTCCTGTCCCTCTGCACACCCAACAGGTTAGCACTGCTCTCCACTCATCTTGTTCTGCCATCCAGTACAAATAGCTGTCCTTAGCTGTATATCCTTTACCAACTGAATGTAGTTTCTGCACCAAACTGTCATTATGTGGAGTCAAACTGTACTGCATAACTTTCTAGACATTTTTTCATGACCTGTGATCAATAACCAAGCGACCTAAAATTGTTCTTGCTTCTAGATTGTTCATATATGTTTGAGTTTCTCTTAGAAACAATAGAAAACGTATGTTTGCTTGTCTTATAAACAGTGCATTAACTGTTCCCAATTCATGGAAGTTTTTATGGAATTGATTTTAAATGGTACATCTGCTTGAGGGCTTTAAGCATGAGATGTTACCTTTGTTCCAATGCACTGTAGAAGAAGTTTATGTATTCAATTGCTTATTTGCTTGCTTTGCAGTCTCCCCCCTGGCTGTGAGTTTGGCCAGGCTGACATGCAGAAACTGGTGCCTAAGGAAGAAAAACCATCCGGCAGTACGGCAGCCAGTGGAGGCAGGAGAACCGGTAAAACACTGCGCCAGGGTGATTTTGCATAATACCTCCCCTTTTATCTATATCATTCTTTCCCTTTACCTCTAAGACCATTTCTTTGTTTTTCTACCTCCTTGTTTCAGAGGACTTCTATATTTGTGTTAAATGAACCAAATTGGTATAAGCTGTATTTCCTTTTCTCTCATTTCTGGGGTAAATTTTTCAACGTGTTTAGTCTTTGTTTTTTTTTCTTTTCCCCCAGCTGAGGCAGAGGCTCTGTCTGTGGGTGTGGACCCTTCTGCACAGGGTCTGCTGGAGGGCATGGGCCTTGATGGAGACTCCCTTGCTCCCATGGAGACGGATGAGCCCTCGTCTACTGACCCGAAGGCCAAATCCAAACTTACTCCTGCTATGGCAACGCGCATCAAACAGATCAAACCACTGCTCTCAGGTCAGTCCTTACATTAGTGTAAAACTGCTTTTTCAGCTTAGCTTCGTGTAATTCAGTTTTTCTGCCATTTCGAGTCAGCAAGGAATAAGAGGCTTAAATACAGCCAGGTTTTATCATTTTTTGTAAATGAATTCCCTTTGACAAAGTAAGCTTTTGTTAGTGAGAGTAAACGGCTTAAGTGTAATTTCAGTAAAAACACTTAAACTGAATTTTCATACTACTTCCTTGCAGCGTCGTCCCGTTTGGGCAGGGCTCTGGCAGAGCTGTTTGGGCTGTTGGTGAAGCTGTGTGTTGGTTCACCTGTCCGTCAGCGGCGCTCACACCACACCACTAGCACGGGCACAGCCCCCACACCAGCAGCACGTGCCACTGCATCCTCTCTTACCAAACTACTCACCAAGGGCCTGAGCTGGCAGCCTCCTCCATATACACCTACTCCTCGCTTCAGGTACACCATCCTCAGCCACATCTCCTCAGAAACATCTCATTTTTCTACTCCAGGTGTCTTTTACAGGCACTAAGTAAACGTATGTGTCTTCTCCTGCTCAGGCTGACATTTTTCATCTGTTCTGTGGGCTTCACCTCACCCATGCTATTTGATGAGAGGAAATATCCCTACCACCTGATGCTGCAGAAATTCTTTTGCTCTGGAGGCCACGATGCCCTGTTTGAGTGAGTGGGGAACTAACTGCTCGTCCAAGCGCTACTTATTTCCAATGTACTCATGAGTATGATTAATCTGTTTCCTTCTTGTTGTCCCCTCCGCTTCTTAGCACGTTTAACTGGGCTCTGTCTATGGGAGGGAAGGTTCCAGTGTCTGAGGGGCTAGAGCACACTGAGCTGCCTGATGGGACCGGTGAATTCCTTGATGCTTGGCTAATGCTAGTGGAAAAAATGGTGAACCCCAGCACGGTTCTGGACTCTCCACACTCTCTGCCTGCCAAAGTGCCTGGAGTGACCTCCACCACACCACAGTTCAGTGCACTCCGTTTCCTCATCGTCACCCAGAAGGTGAGAGTCCACGTTTGCAACAGAACAAAGTTCTTACTACGTTTAAACACAATGTAACATGAACAGGAGTGATTGAATTAATATAACATTTCATTTTTATTTCCTCTAACTGAAGAAAAAATTGTTTGCTTTTGTTTGTGATCTAATGTGTAAATATTCTCATTTTGTGTGTTCAGTTTTAATTTTGAGATTGCATTTAATAACAGGATCACAATGTGATGGTTTCAACCCCTAATGCATGAAACCCAGCGAGTAATTCATTTTTCACTGTCTAACACCCAGGCTGCATTTGGCTGCATCCGCAACCTGTGGAATCGTAAACCACTGAAGGTCTATGGTGGGCGTATGGCGGAGTCCATGCTTGCCATTCTTTGCCACATTTTGCGTGGTGAACCAATCATCCAGGAGCGACTGGCTAAAGAGAGAGAGGGTTCTGCTCGCACTGATGAGGATGGTGCTTCTGGGGCTGGAGGAGCTAGTGTTGCTCCAGGAGCTGGTGCAGCAGTTGGAGAGGGGGCCCCAGGGGCAGGTGCTGGTACTGGTACTGCTGGCACAGCTACTGGCTCTGCAGAGGAGGGCAGCAATTCCACACCTCGCAGGGAACCCCAGGTCAACCAGGCTCAGCTCACACAGGTGATGGTCATATAGATTTCTTTTGTAGTTAGTAGTTTTGATCTGTGGTATTCTTCTTGTTGTTAGTATAGAACATTTCCCCCAGTTCTAACTGTCTGCCTTTTGTCCAGCTAATGGACATGGGCTTCTCCAGAGAGCATGCCATGGAGGCATTACTCAACACCACCACCATGGAGCAGGCCACAGAATACCTGCTTACCCATCCACCACCACTTCTCAGTGCAGCTGTTAGGGTAAGAAACAATTTTATATATATACACCCACAAACACGCGCGCACACGCACACAAGGATTAAGATTAGTCATTTTGGGCTGTGTCACTGTAGGAATTCACCATGTCTGAAGAGGACCAGATGATGAGGGCCATCGCCATGTCTCTGGGTCAAGAAGTCAGCATGGAGCAACGCTCAGACTCTCCTGAGGTGGGCACATAGGCACACACAGACATGCACTTCTACTTATGCACACTTCTGAGCTGTACATTGCTCATTTTAGAGGACAAATTACATTTTTAGTATCATTTAGTATCTTGCAATTGGAGTCATTATTATAGGAAATAATCAGTGCACACGCCTCATAGAATCGCATGTGAAAACACCATCAGTAATCAGTAATATCAACATTAGGCTCCATGGCATTTATGAGAAATGTGTCGTCTCATCAGTTATCCAATTTCTTTGCATGTGTTGTCTCAGGAGGCAGCGCGCAGGCGTGAGGAGGAGGAGAGAAGAGCACGAGAACGAGCTGAAGAAGAGGAGGCTCGTTGTCTGGAGCGTTTTCTGGAGGCTGAACCCTTGGACAGCTCTGAGCTTCATGCCTTCACTGACACCATGCTACCAGGTTGCTTCCATTTGCTGGATGAGTTGCCTGACACAGTCTACCGGCTCTGTGACCTGCTAATGACTGCCATCAAGAGAAACGGTCCTGAGTACCGAGACCTTATTCTCCGTCAGGTTGTCAACCAGGTCAGTCAATTATATTAGTGTAATTGTTAGTTAATAATTGTGTTCCCTGTTTGTTCTTACTTAAGTTGTGTTCTTATGTCTGTTTCTCTGTAGGTGTGGGATGCTGCTGATGTGCTGATAAAGGCTGCTGTGCCACTTACCACCAGTGATACTAAAACAGTGTCTGAGTGGACAAGGCAGATGGTGACCTTGCCCCAGGCCTCAAACTTGGCCACTCGTGTTCTGCTTCTCACGCTGCTGTTTGAGGTATGGGTTGCTGCATGTTCTAGGCCTTTAATAGCCCAGGGTTGTCCAGCCTGATTTGTGAAGGACCAGTGTGGCTGCAGATAATCATACCATTGCTTAGTTATTTGTTAAAGAAGGGTAATTGAATACACAAGTAGAAGCAGGTTAGATTGTAATGAAAACTTGTAGGTGCACCAGCCTTTTATTGATGAGATTGGATGCTCCTGTGCTACCCCACGTGTCATAGAAACAACAAAAGCTCAGTGTGTTTGACTGTAAACATTCAAACTGCTTTCTCACACAGGAATATAAATACATACACATTACCTCCCACTCTGTGGGTGTACTGCATTGAAGTCCTTGTCTTTTAGGAGCTGAAGCTGTCATGTGCACGGATCGTGGAGAGCAGTGGTGTTCTGACTGTGCTGATTAAGCTTCTGGAAGTGGTTCAGCCTTGTCTGCAGGCTGCCAAGGAGCAGAAAGACATCCAGACTCCCAAGTGAGTGCCAGCCGCCATGTGCCTGTGGCTAAGGCTGGTCACAGAAAAATAGGACACACTGCTAGTTCAACCTTTTAAAATAAAAGATGCATTTAAATAACTACAAATGATACACCCCCCACAACCCCCCAAAAATATTCTTTTGTAAATATAGTGGATGGAATTTTACTATTTATGGTTTTCTTTTCTGTGTAGATGGATCACTCCAGTGCTCCTGCTCATTGACTTCTATGAGAAAATGGCAGTGTCCTCCAAGCGAAGAGCTCAGATGAACAAGGTTTGTACAAATAAAATCAACATTATTTGAGTAAATTAACATATTTGTGGCATTCTGAGGCTGTGAAGAGAACCTTAAACTTTTTTTTCAACCCATATCAGTACCTGCAGCCTAATGGGAACAACTGGCGCTGGTTTGATGACCGTTCAGGCCGTTGGTGCAGCTATAGTGCTAGTAATAACAGCACAATAGACTCAGCCTGGAGGGCGGGCGAGACCAGCGTCCGCTTCACTGCAGGTCGAAGGAGATACACTGTACAGTTCAACACTATGGTGCAGGTATATATTAATACAAATGGTCTGCCTTTAGTTCTGTTTCGTTTCTGATTTCTTGATTTTCAGCCAATGCCTGCTTGAATATTCATTTATGGATGTGCATATGAATGTACCAATGGTGGTTATGATTGGGATCTGAAGGACATATTTATTAGCTGGGCAGATTTCATACAGGTCACTTAAACACTTCACATTTAATATAATTATGAGATGGAGTATGACTGCAATTAAACCATTTTCTCTGCTTTGTGCAGGTAAATGAAGAGACAGGGAACAGAAGACCTGTGATGCTGACAGTGCAGAGAGTTCCTCGCACACCAAAACCAACCAAATCTGGAAGTACTGCTGACTCTGAGCGGGAGGAGGGGGAACAGAGAGCCAAGACTGAGGAGACCCAGACCGATACAGGTGAGGGCAAGCTCTACACTAGTGCCTTTCATATAATGTAGCTGTTTCTTTACCACTGAAGATTTGTTGGCTCTTCTAACTGTACTTCAATTTTCATAATAAGTCAATTTCCCCCAAACTCAGACACAACATCTGTTGCTGTGGAGATGGCACCCCCTAAAGAGGAGGCAGACCAGAAGGAGTCTTCATCAGCCTCCACACTCCCTGCTGTTCCTCAGGACTCACCCTCTGGGTCTGCTGGCATTGTGGTTCAAGGACTGTCAGAGGAGATGACCACAGTTCTGATCCGTGCCTGTGTCAGCATGATCAGCGTCCCTGTGGATCCAGACACGCTGCATGCCACACTGCGACTGTGCTTGCGCCTTACACGCATACATCACTATGCCATGATGTTCGCCGAACTCAAGAGCACGCGCATGATCCTGGGCCTCACACAGAGTTCTGGCTTCAATGGCTTCACCCCGCTCGTCACGCTTCTCTTCCGCCACATCATTGAGGACCCAGCCACGCTGCGCCATACCATGGAGAAGGTGCCAGACTAATTTCCTCAATCGAGATATAATAAATTTTTTCCTGCAATTCTACTATTCTTGTCATTAGTGCCACTGAGTTTTCCTTCTGTGTTCTCTATTTTCAAACATTGCTTTACATTATATATCTTCACCACTCTTCATATTTATCCTTTCTCAGGTGGTGCGCTCTGCAGTTACCAGTGGAGCAGGGAGCACAACTTCTGGGGTGGTGTCAGGTAGTCTGGGCTCACGAGAGATCAACTACATCCTGCGTGTGCTCGGCCCGGCAGCCTGCCGTAATCCTGAGTGCTTCACAGAAACTGCCAACAGCTGTGTCCGGATCGCCCTGCCAGCCCCAAGAGGTGCTGGAACAGGTAAAGGATTATTTTTCACAGGGAATTATTCCTCCCTCTGCTAATAAAATATTTCTAATGAGATGGGGACATTTACATATTTAAATAAAATATATTCCCCCAGCCTCTGATGATGAATTTGAGAACTTCAGAATTAAGGGTCCAAATGCAGTACAGTTGGTGAAGACAACACCTCTGAAGCTATCTCCACTGCCGCCGATCCCAGACACCATTAAAGAGGTCATATATGACATGCTCAATGCCCTTGCAGCGTACCATGCTCCTGAGGAAGGTAAGATCATGGATGCTTATTCATTTAGGGAATTGTTGGAGGATGCACATGTGTGGGATGCTGACAGAACGTATGATGCCTAATAGATGCTTTCCACCTCTTTATTGTTGCTCATTACTTTACTTTTTTCCACTATTGTGTGTATGCCTCATGCAGCAGATAGAGGAGAAGAGAGGCTAGTGGCGGTTCCTGGCAGTCAGGACCTGTGCCAGATCTTGCAGGACGTAGGGGATTATGTGTACCAGCAGTACAGACTCACACGACAAGGAAGCGAATTTGACTCTCAATCTGCTTTTCACATAAATGTGAGTCTACACGAAAGCATAAGTAATTCAGTTTTTATAGTGTAACTGCATATATGCCTGTGATGTCCTAAAAAGGCTGATGTATGTTCTATGTAATTTAAAAAAATACTTCCCTTAAGTAAAGCTTTGTGGAACATAATACAGTTCTGTGAAAGATTTTGAGATACATCTTTCATTTACCTATGGAACTGCAAAAAATGAGGCTGTGGTGTCTGTTGCTGCTTAGCTTAGCCTAACGCTGTTTGTGCTTAATGGATGTCAACATGAATTTTTACCGTTACTGTTACTAGAGTGAGTCTTAATAATCACACGACATGGGGCTTCTACAATTCTCCAATTTTCTGTTCTTGAGTTTTAATTATGCCGTTTCCACAGACTCAGGTGTTTGCTGCAGATGGTGCTGTTGCAGAGTCTTCCCAGTCAGGAACACCTCAGGGAGAAGGTAGGAACTTTATGCTCTCACTAGCGCACACACTGTATAATATTACTGTATGCTTGCTCTCTGTTTCAGGCTGAAACCCCTCGTTCAACTATTTTTCCACTACCTTTACTAGCCTCAACCCCTGAGGAGATGCGGGAGGAGAAGAAGGAGCAAGAGGGTGAAAGGGGGGCCTCTTCGGAGGAGAGCAGGGCAGCAAAGGCCAAGGCCAGCAAGCCCCTGATGCCCACCTCCACTATCCTGCGGCTTTTGGCAGAGCTTGTGCGCTCCTACGTGGGCATTGCTACACTCATAGCCTCCTACAGCTACACAGCTGGCCAGTCGGAGCTCATTAAGGAGGTGGGCAAGATTGGGACGCTGCATCTGACTTGCTGCCAGTGCTGCATGAATTGGCGTTCAGTGCTTTTGCTACAAATTAATCATACGTGTCTTATTTACTACATAAAATATTTCATTTTTTTCCTTATCTGGTATGGTAATTGTTTTTTTTTTTTTTCTTCTTTTTTTCCTTTTAATCAACGTATGCATTGCGCAGGACTGCAGTGTGCTGGCTTTTGTGTTGGATCACCTGCTTCCCCACACCCAGAACTCAGAAGACAAGGACACCCCTGCACTGGCACGTCTATTCCTGGCTAGTCTGGCAGCAGCTGGCACAGGCACTGATGCCCAAGTGGCCCTGGTAAATGAGGTGAAGGCTGCTCTGAGCCGGGCACTGGCTATGTCAGAGGGTGCAGAGAAACATGCTAGGTGAGTCGAGCATCAAATAGATTGCTATCCTGAGCAGCACTGAAGAAGCTGGCATCAAATTAAACATGCTGCTGGAAGTGGATTTTTCAGTGAATCAAAAAAGTGTTCATTTATTTACTTTAGCTTGACTTGCCTTTCCACTTCCAGGTTGCAGGCAGTGATGTGCATCATCAGTACCATTATGGAGTCCTGTCCCTCTACCTCCAGCTTCTACAGTACAGCCACTGCCAAAACCCAGCACAATGGCATGAACAACATCATCCGCCTCTTTCTGAAGAAGGGCCTTGTCAACGATCTTGCCCGTGTGCCACACAGTCTTGACTTGTCTAGGTACTACCTCATCAAGTCAATGTACAGTATTGTATAGAAGTGTTGGGCAACAATGCAAATTATTTGAAGCCTTTTATCAGCAGTGGGTTTCTTTCTTCCTTCAAAAACACAATATGACATAAGAATAAATGCAAAAAACAAAAAAGCAGCACAAAGTATTTTATTTTGTGAACTTGTTAGAACAACACAGGTTTGGTAATTCCTTGGATTTATAAAATTCCATTAGCAACACACCTAATTCAATCTAATGAAGTACAAAGAGCCAACCTAGATATTTGATGGTGGCTACAAGTAATTCTGGGCTTCTGAGAGGACTGGAAATGATTACACTGTACTGTATTTGGATACTGTATGTTCTTTGGTTGCAAACCTTGATTTAGTAGTAGGTGCATCTGTTTGTTTGATCTTTTTAATTTAATTTATTGTAGTCCCAACATGGCAAACACTGTAAATGCGGCACTCAAGCCTCTAGAGACGCTTTCGCGTATTGTCAACCAGCCCAGCAGCTTGTTTGGGGGAAAAGGAGGCTCAAGCAAGAACAAGACCGAACATGACCCTGTGGGCACAGCCAGGGACAGCAACAGCAACACACAGGACCAAGGTAACATATCTACTGCTGGTATGTTTTGAAACTATCCAAATGCTTGTATTTATCAATGTTAAGTATAGAGCTTTAAATTGTTCTTTTGAATCGAATCAATATAATTTGAAGATTGCCTTGTGGTTATGAAGCATGTGTTGTGTTGCTGTAGGTTGATAAGGTATGTGTAATTATTTCCATTGTCTCAGGGGAGGCAGGTGAAACAGAGCCTGTGGAGAATCGTCACCGAGGCCAGGGCACAGATGGTGATCTAATGGATGGGGAGGCAGAAGGGGACACAGTGGTCATTGCTGGCCAGCCGGAAGTGCTCAGTACACAAGCTATGCAGGTAAGGACATGGGTTTAGCCAGGAGCTTATGAAAACTGCTAGTAAAAAAAGCACTCTGCATGTAAAAATAAGAAGGCTACTGGTGTTTGACACAGAGCATGATTTATTATTCATTTTTGTAGGTGGAGAATGAGTTGGTGGATTTGATAGATGAACTTTTAGAAAGGGATGCTGGAACAGTCAATAGCACCATCATCGGTAAGCTGTCCAGATATTTTCTGCTTCATGTAAAGAGAGGGTAGGTTGACTTAATGATTGCAGGTAAATGGAGCTTTGCTCTCTCCACAGTTGGGCCCTCAGGAGAAGATGAGTCTCAAGAAGATGTGTTAATGGATGAAGCTCCTTCCAACATGAGTCAGGCTTCTACATTGCAGGCCAACAGAGAAGGTTTGGCAAATTCTCAAGAATACAGTAAACTTTAACTTGTGGATGCTAAGTATATATGTTTGTTTTATTTAAAATCAATGTACATATTTAGTAATTACATCCATGGCTAATTGGTGTTATACTATTACACATTTTAGACTCCATGAACATCCTGGAGCCAGAGGATGAGGAGCACACTCAAGAGGAAGATTCCAGTGGCAGTAATGAAGATGAAGACAGTCAGGATGAGGAGGAGGAGGAGGAGGAAGAAGAGGAAGAAGATCAGGTGTGAATTTGAATTGCTGAATATTAGTGCAGTGCTAATTTAATTTATTTGTAAATGAAGATTTATTTGGTTTATTCATTGTCTACCAGTTTTTTCAAATCTTTTTTTTCTTATATTTAGGATGACGAAGAGGGAGATGAGGATGATGATGATGAGGGCTCGGAAATGGAATTGGATGAAGATTTTCCTGACATCAATGCTGCTCCACACATACGATTTGAGAGATTTGACCGAGATGATGACCTTATTATAGAGTTTGACAACATGTTTTCGAATTCAGGTGTTCTTGAATTTCTGTAATTAATTGATTGGTTGAATATTTTGTCTGTCAAACGTTGTCACACATACAGGAAGAACAGTCAGCACAAAATGAATGTTACCTTTTGTACATTATTAAATGGATATTCTCTCTGTCATACGCTTTCAGCCGACATCCCTCCATCCCCAGGAAATATCCCTAGCTCCCACCCTCTGATGGTGCGCCATGCTGACCATGGCTCTCTCACCTTGGGTGGAGCGGGGACCAGCAGCCGGCTGGCCCAGAGCATGGGTCGTAGCCAGCGCACACTGCGCCAGCTCACTGCTAACACTGGCCACACAATCCATGTGCACTACCCAGGCAACCGCCAGCCCAATCCCCCACTTATTTTACAGAGGTAAGATATTTTATGTGTGAGTTTATGCATACTGGTAGGTTTAGCAGAGGTAAGTAATAGTAGTAATAGTTTGGTCTTCTATTGTCCATTTCTTGTATAGCATGCAGCATAATTCAATATGTGACATGAAACTACATATGTATGTGTATTAGGGCTGGGAAAGTTAACGCGTTAATGCATTATTTACTTAATGCCGACAATTATTTTATCGCACATTAAGTCGGTGCTTTCACCAAAGTAACGCAGGTGGACTGGGACTTTCTTTACCAGGTTGGGTAGGCGCATCTCGGACGCATCTTGGGCCTTTTTGTAGGCCGCACAGATTGCCAGTCCGCCCCGAACACCAGCGCTGAGCTGTTTAATATGGACGAAAGTAATGGGACATCTGACTCCCGCAAAAACCAGCCGACACGTACGGCCCTCCCGTTATTTTTGTCCATATAAGATGCCTGGCCTTTACACAAAATGTGATTTTAATAACACTGGTTCTGCCCACATGCTTTGCAGCTGCTATAATGGTTGCGCCCCTATGCTTTGGGTACTTGTTTTTCAATAACAAGCTAGATAAAACGAGAACGCCCTGCAGTGGCAAATAGCTTTGGTTTTATATTTGATTTGATTTGATTAGATTAAAATAATCTTTTTACAAAAGTGTATGACGAACAATAAAAACATAATAAATCCTAAGTGTAATTAAAAAATATTCCTCCAGTTTTTTTATGCATATTTTCTCCAGTATTTTAAACGTTAATGGCAGCAGTAGACCTCGTAAGGAGAGGCACCCTCTTATGTTGTACCGCCAAATCATTGGAAGAATTAGTTACCTTGGATGCAACACAAGAGGAGTTCTCTATTATAGATAAAACCTTTCATAGGACACATTTTCGCCTGCCGTAGCTACATTTAAGCTACATTTTGCTGACTGGATTTTGGCTTATGTGTCTCAGGCTACTAGGGCCCAGTGCAGCAGCAGACATCCTGCAGTTGTCCAGCTCCCTGCCCCTGCAGTCCCGTGGCCGTGCCCGGCTGCTGGTTGGCAACGAAGATGTTCACATCATAGCCCGTTCTGATGATGAGCTATTGGATGACTTTTTCCATGAACAGAGCAGCAGTGGAGGTCAGGCTGGTGAGTTGGAGCTAATCTGATCTGAACATAAACAGGCAGGTGCACTACAGCGGCTCACTGTTTTGCCTTGTTTTATTATTGTTTGTAGGCACCCTTTCAAGTATTCCCACTGCCTTAACTAGATGGACAGATGAGTGTAAAGTGCTGGATGCAGAGAGCATGCATGATTGTGTTGCAGGTAAGAGATCCAATCTTTTTCTCCTTTTTCTTTTTTCCCCACTTTTATGCAAAAAGTATGTGTTGGACCTGCTAACTTTTCACTATTTCTGTGTGTCAGTGGTGAAGGTGCCCATTTTGCAGCACCTGGAGAGTCTTCGTGATGAGGAGCTGGAAGAACGGAGGGAAAAGAGGAGGAGGCAGCTAGCAGAGGAGGAGGAAGCAAAGCAGAATGAGAGGAGCACCTCTGCTGGAGAGGAGAGCAGGGAGCAGACACTGCAGGTAGTGGAAATAAAAGGGAGAAAGGAGGGCAGTGTAGATAGAAATAGGAGATAGGCTCTTATTCAGACAGACAGAGAACATGACCTACAGTGTTGAGAGATCAATATTTAATCACAGACGGGGCATGGTCAGCACCCAAGCTCAAACTAACTGATATGTACATAATGTAAGGTTGCCTGAATTCCTTTGTGCTCCCTTTGTCCCCTACAGGGCACCACAATAGGAACTGTCAATGGAGCTGGAGAGAACTCAGCAGGTACTACAATTTTTTCCCCCTCATGTCTGGTGCACCGGCAAGCCTGGAAAGTGTTCTGCTGCGTGTTGTGGGATGAGGTAGTAGTTTGTATAGTTTTAGGATCACACCAGATCTGGGAGATAACTATACAGTCTACTGTCTTTCCCACGGCAACTGCTTGACAACGGGGATGACTTCACTTGGAAAGAGTTGCTCATTTCTACACAAAATGTTTAATTTTAGCACTGGTCATTTGTGTATTCCTCCTTTTATATTTCTTGCGGTGTTTCCCCTATATTTAATTTCAGGAAGGTGGTAGCCAATAAAAAGGCAAACATCACGTGAGCTTTACATGTTTTAAAACAACTCTGTTCAGGGGTCAAGCATCAAGAATTTAATTCTGCTGTGACCAGATGCTAACTAGCTAACTAGAGCTATACACACACACTGCCCACCCACTCCAACCCCAGGCAAAAGCATGCTCTCCCATACAGCATGAGCTATGTAACACATCAACTGGTTCCGTGCTAGACTTTTAGTCGTCCTTTACATTTTGATAATGGATTGTGAATTTTATTTTGAAAAATATTGAGCACCTATCACATAATGAATACAAAGTATGCTGCCTCCTAATGTGTATATACCATCCAAGCCAGCCTGGATGTTTGACCAGACAAGCCACCCAACCTATTTAGTGGTAGGGGCAGCTGGTAGCCTAATGGTTAGGGCATTCGCCCTGCGACCAGAAAGTCCGGGTTCGATTCCCAAGACCACTAGGCACCTCTGAGGTACCCTG